>CACVBM020000044.1:600000-833321 GCA_902728155.2 Microthlaspi erraticum
CGGTGCCTCGCCTAGCGCTTCTCAAAAGTCCTCTAGTTCCCGGTTACCTGGTGAAGATGCTCCTTCGTCGCCTCTTGTGACGCCGGAATCCTCCGCCCCTCCCGCAATTGTCCCAGCCGATGCTCCAGTAACAGGCTTGACAACTGATTTGGAACCTGGTGAGATCCAACCTGAGATCTCCCCTGAAATTCCCACACATGACGCAGAAGAGTGCGCCCTTCGGGTGGCTGCTTCGGATCCGTCCCGAATTTCAACCGATCTGAAGAATACCTCAGTTGAGAATGCTTCTCACAACAACACTGCAAAATTCACGGAAGTGACGGACCCAGCAAAATCGACAAACCCTAATTCCCCAAAAGGAGAGAATTGGGCGAATCTGTTCAAAGGTAACTCCAAGACCTTAGCTCAGAAAGGAGAATCCTACATCTTGCCATCAGGAGAAGTATGCGTGAAAATCCCCAATTCGATTATCGAAAAGCATCAGAAATCTTGGGATTCTTTCATCATCGGTCAGTTTTACTCGGATTCGCCTCCTCAAGGTTTGATTCACACTATTGTCAATGGTATTTGGAGCAAACAATTTCGTGATATCACAGTCTCTAAAATGAAGGGTAATGCTTTTCTCTTCCGCATTCCAAATGCTCAAACACGGAGGCGTGTGATTAGTCAGAGACTGTGGCAGATCGAGGGACAAACAATGTTCGTAGCTGATTGGGTCTCTGGAGTTATTCCCTCGAAGCCGGAACTGTCTTCAGCTCCGATTTGGTTGGAACTAAGAAAGGTCCCGTTACAATTCTTCAATGACGATGGCCTTGGAAGGATTGCAGGGGCAGTTGGGGAACCAAAAGCTCTTCATCCTTCAACAGCAAATAAAACCAACCTGGAAGTCGCAAAGGTGTTAACACTAATCGATCCGAGAAAGCCTTTGCCGGAAGCGGTAAATGTTCAGTTCGATTCTGGTGACATCATGAGGATCCTTGTCTCCAGCCCATGGATGTCTCCAGTTTGCTCCTTTTGCAAGGAGATTGGCCATAGCGTTAGAAGATGTGCCTCTGCTCCGATCTTTTGCTCTACTTGTAAATCAGCAGCTCATTCCACTTCAAATTGTACAAGAGTGAAGCCAAAGCCAGGAGCTAAGAAAACGAAACGTGGCTCACGGTCGAGATCAGTGTCTAGAAGCAAGAGGAAGCAGCTGCCTGAAGGAACGATCCTGAAGGCTGCTGGCTCAGTTGGTCAAGTGAACCTTAACACACCACTGCAGAAATGGGTAAAGAAGAAGCCAATCCCAGATACTTTGGGAACCAAGTCTAGTGGAACTGCAACAGGGAACTCGAGTGGTGTCTCAGCTGCAGAACCAGACTCTTCTGACGTTGAATCTTCAGGTTCAGATTCAGAGGAGGTAGAAGAAGATAATGATCCGGAATTAGATTATGAGTTCGCAACGGTGTTGTCTCAGAGGCAGCGCAAGAGTGAGTGAGGCAGTGGCCTCAAACTCCACTAAATATTTTATCTATGTATATAGACATTTTTTGTTGGAACGTCCGTGGATTTAACAAACTTTCGCACCGGAGCGGTTTCAAGAAGTGGCTTAGTAGTAGCAAGCCAATTTTCGGAGGTCTCATCGAGACGCATGTACAACAACCTAAGAACGTGAAGTTTATTAACAATCTTTTCCCAGGATGGCTTTTTGATGACAACTATGAATTTTCGACGTTAGGCAAGATTTGGATCGTTTGGCACCCGAGTGTGAAAGTTCAGATTATCACCAAGTCTCTGCAAATGATTTCGTGTGAAGTGACACTTCCAGGTTCAGATTCCTCGATGATCTTTTCTTTCATTTATGCAGCAAATCTGGAGGTTCTGAGAAATGAGCTATGGGAAGAGTTGATATCTCTCTCGACAGACACAAGAGTTGTTGGTAAGGCTTGGGCCGTCTTAGGTGATTTCAACCAAGTGCTCCACCCAAACGAGCACTCCTCTTTGGATGGGTTTACTGTGGACAGAGCAACAAGAGACTTCAGACAGGCTCTCTTGAACTCAGAATTGGCGGATCTAAATTTCAGAGGATCGACTTACACTTGGTGGAATAAAAGAAGTGTCAATCCAGTGGCTAAGAAACTGGATAGAGTCCTAGTCAATGACCTCTGGCTCGAGATTTTTCCAACGGCGATGGCTTTCTTTGGAGCTCCAGATTTCTCCGACCATTCATCCACTAGCATTGCTCTCTCTCCTTCAACTCAACGGCAGAAGAAGGCTTTCAAGTTCTACAACTACCTCCTTGAAAATCCTGATTTTATTGCGGTGATATGCAGCGAATGGTTCTCCCTGAACTTTGTTGGCTCCGACATGTTTAGGGTTTCAAAAAAGCTCAAGGCTCTAAAAAAAACCATAAGAGATTTAGTAGAGAGAACTACTCCGGGTTGGAAAAAAGAGTCCATGAAGCTCATCAGTTACTGCTGGATAGACAGGTAGCAATGCTGAACTCCCCCTCTCTCTCAAATGGTCAATTGGAGCTTTTAGCTCAGAAAAATTGGGAAGTCTTGGCGGAGGCTGAAGAACGTTTCTTTAGACAGAGATCCAGAGTCACTTGGCTCAAAGATGGTGACATGAATACAGCTTATTTTCACCGTATTATGAGATCGAGGAATTCAATGAATGCTATTCACTTTCTGGAGGATGAGGTGGGGAATCGTTTTGAGTTACCACAAGACATTCATGCGCATTGTGTACACTACTTTGAGGGTCTACTGAGTGGTGATCAGAGCCAGTCTTCGTTTGTTCAGGATGATATTACCTCTCTTCTAGATTTCAGCTGCTCAACGTCTCAACGTTCACAGCTAGACTCTTGCTTCTCAACCGAAGAAATCAAGGAGGCTTTCTTATCACTACCGAAAAATAAGACATGTGGTCCAGACGGCTTTACTCCTGAATTCTTCAACTCTTGCTGGACAGTAGTAGGTGGCGAGGTGACGGCGGCTATAAAGGAATTTTTCTCCTCAGGAAAGCTTCTAAAGCAATGGAACGCTACAAATCTAGTGCTTATACCCAAAATCACAAACGCTTCCAGGACAACTGATTTCAGGCCAATCTCATGTCTCAACACGATGTATAAGGTTATCTCAAAGCTTCTAGCCAAGAAATTAAAGTCTGTTCTGCCATCAGTCATCTCTCACTCTCAATCAGCGTTTCTGTCTGGTCGTATGCTCTCGGAAAATGTGTTGTTGGCCACTGAAATTGTGCAGGGTTATAACAGCGCAAACGTCTCTCCTAGAGGCATGTTGAAAGTGGATCTGCGTAAAGCTTTTGACTCGGTGAGATGGGATTTCGTGCTCGCGGTTTTAAAAGGCCTAAATATGCCAGACAAGTTCATAGGGTGGATCTCAGAATGTCTCACAACACCATGCTTCTCTGTGTCTGTGAATGGAGTTGAGGGTGGGTTCTTCAAGAGTTCCAGGGGTCTCAAGCAGGGCGACCCAATTTCGACATACCTCTTTGTTTTGGTCATGGAGGTTTTCTCGAAACTTCTTCATTCCAGGTTTGCTTCGGGCTATATCTCATATCATCCTAGAACTCATGAGTTAAATATTTCTCATTTGATGTTTGCCGATGACGTTATGATCTTCTTTGACGGAATGAGCTCCTCTTTACATGGAATTTATGAGACTCTGGATGATTTTGCGGGTTGGTCTGGCTTGCATATGAATAGGGAGAAGACAGAGTTGTTCACAGCAGGGACGAGCCACATTGAATCCACAGCCATTGCTAACTATGGATTCCCAGTTGGCTCTTTTCCTATAAGATACTTGGGTCTGCCTCTTACTTGCAGGAAACTGAGAATTTCCGAGTATGCTCCTATAGTCGAAAAGATCTCAAAGCAGTTTACTACCTGGTCAGTAAGGACTTTATCTTTTGCTGGTAGGCTTCAATTGATCTCGTCGGTAATAATGGGCTCTGTGAATTTCTGGTGTTCAACCTTCATCTTACCTAAAGGTTGTATCAAGCAAATTGAATCTCTCTGCTCGAGATTCCTTTGGTCAGGAAGCATTCAACTATCTAGAAAGGCAAAGGTGGCATGGCACACAGTTTGTTTACCAAAGTCAGAGGGAGGCTTGGGTTTGAGGCGCTTGTCTGAATGGAATCAGACCCTAAATCTGCGTCTCATTAGGCTTTTATTTTCAACAAGCGGCTCTCTGTGGGTAGCTTGGCACAGGTATCACAATACATCTTTAGCCAACTTCTGGACTCAAAATGAGAATGCTGGCCAGTCATGGACTTGGCGTGCACTGCTAAAACTCAGACCACTTGCAGAGAAGTTTTTACGCTGCACCATTGGAAATGGTAAAACAGCAAGCTTCTGGGGTGACATTTGGACACCGTTTGGTCCTCTGCTCAATTATTTGGGGATAAATGGTCCAAGAGACTTAAGAATTAATATTTTGGCAAAGGTGAGTGATGTGTGCGACGGCGTCTCGTGGTCTGTCGCCAACCCGAGATCGGATCGATCTATGGCCCTTTGTGCTTATCTCACTACAATTTATCTCCCTCTAAGTCAGGCTGTGGAAGACCATTATGACTGGGTTATTGACGGAAAAAGTTTTGAGGGTTTCCCGACTGCAACAACATGGGACACTCTAAGGCCTAGAGCAACAGAGAAAAGTTGGGCGTCGCAAGTTTGGTTTAAAGGGGCTACTCCCAGAAACGCCTTCACAATGTGGATTGCTACTTTGAATAGGCTTCCGGTTAGAACAAGGCTAGTGTCATGGGGGATGCAGATCTCTCCAATGTGTGTTCTATGCTCTTCTCATCCAGAATCGAGGGATCACTTGCTGCTAACTTGTGATTTCAGCTCAATGATTTGGGAAGAAGTGTTTCGTAGACTAAGCCCAAATCGCTCCCTCTTTCTTCATTGGACGGAGCTCTTATCTTGGACAGGGGATAGCTCTGTTCCCTCTCCACCAATCCTTCGGAAACTTGTGGCCCACGCTGCCATCAACCTTATTTGGAAGCAACGAAATAATCTTCTCCATAATGCCATCTCGATCTCACCTTCTGCCATCTTCAAGGAATTGGATAGGCACATCATTAATACAATAAATGCCAGAAGACGTCAAAGGAATTTCGAGAGTTTAATGAGCCATTGGCTCAGATAAGTTGTCATCATCAAGCTATCTTTATGCTTTCTTGTTTTTTCACCTTTTTTTGCCAAGAAACCATTGCAAGGGTTTGCTCTATGTAAAACCATCATCTTCATTTATATGATATTTACAGTTTAGCAAAAAAAATTATATTACCGTGAAAGAAAAGCAAGAAAAAATAAAACTGTCGGGCTTTTCGTAATTAAATGTTTTTCCTGTGGATTAGGAAAATTTCCAAGGATCTGCTAGAAACCATATGACATTAAATGCATGACCCAATAAATAAAAAGCAGGACTACCTGAATCTATCCAACAACATTTAATATTGCATTTCTTTTCCTATTGCATATGTCATCACCTCTGTCGGCAAACTGAGGTCCACTTTGATCTTTATTTTTCTTTTTGCCTTTCTCCTTTTGTTTAGTGAGAGCTCCATTACATTTCTTTTTTTGTTTGAAAAAGAGCTCCATTATGGTATTGTTTTCAACTTTATTTCCATTTGTTGTATATATGACCATTTACGTTTAAATAAATATTCTATTTCGATAATGCAAGGCAAGTAGATATGTCGTGCAAGGGTTTTTGTCGGTGATATTGAACGTAAATCTTGGTCGTTTATTTATTAGCCGGGTTTTGCGTTAGCCGAAAAGATTGAACGAGCTATAAACTATGTGTAATACTTGCACCCAAAAAAACTATGTGTAATACTACATACTCCTACATAGTTTTATTTTCCGACCTTAATTTAATCTAAATCGTATTTTGGGTAAAAGTGTGAGCGAGTTATTACGGACATGCCTAAATAGTAAGATGAAGAGATGTCATATCGTTGAATAAATATCAGTTTTATATGACGGAGTATTATACTATAACTTTTCTTTTTCACGTAAAAGAGTAATCTACCAAAATCGATCTAAGTTGAGTTAATAGAGTACTTGATAACTTTTTTTACAAGCTATAATGTATCCAATAGAAAAATACTATAACATAATTCGATGTTCCCAAAACAAAATTAGGGTGATCAATATACAGTATAAAAGACATAACCGAAGCAGTGGGCCTTGCGTAGGATTTTCATTTTATAAGTTAAAATTTTCAAACTTGGTGTGGTCTTCACCACATCTATCTTTCCTATTATAGTATTTAATGCTTCAATTCATTTCACCCTTCTTTGTATGTTTTACTCCTTTTTTCTTTACTTCTTTTACTTTATTTATTTGTTCTTCACTACTCAATTTAGAAATACAATAAAAGAAATTCTAACACTACCATTCACATTTACTCCTATGAAACTTTGGTCGTTTATCAGATGGTGGGAAGAAAGCAAAAACATTAAAAAAATGCAAAGGCGTATACACATTGTGTTCGTTTTGCAGTTGTTAGCTATCATCGACCAAATAACTAAAATTGTATTCGCTTTAAGCTCATTCATTCAACAATAAATATCGACGACTGGCTGCTAATCTAAAATTTAATGCTAACATTTTCAGAACTTGGCAAGAGATGTTTCATTCAACAACAAAAAGAAAGAAAATAATTATCGTTGAGTGCTCAACGACCACGAAGCCAACAAAATTTGGTCGTTGTAGTTGGTTATTAGTAAACAATATAGCATATTGTTGGATATAATTGGTCAATTGTTACTGATCACTGTTACCAAATTGCAAAACGAAGAGGCCCTAATATTTCGCATATTAACATATACTATATTAATTCCCTAGAGACCCGTTCAAAAGTATAAAACATCCTACCCACTCCCACCGCTAGACAACACAATCTTTCATGCCTTTAATCAAGAAATTAGTCTTTCTAATAAAGTACACCGATCTTTATTAGATGCAATTAATTAGATAGTAATAACTTATACTATGCTTTATCTTAATACGAATCCTAATAAGTCTTCATTCACATAACCATTTGAAAGTTAATCGGCGTTCGTGTTTTATTCTCCTGCAACAAGGATAGCTATTTGGGTTTATAATAGAAACCCAATCTTTTATAGTTTTCAATAAACAATAATATGAAAAGTAGACTCTTGGAACCATATATTATATCTCTTATGTTTCACAAGTGTCGATCTAAAGTTAATTTTGTTTCGTCTTAAAACATAATGTATCCTTGTCAAAAGACACAAAGAGTTATTACAATTTATGAATTTCAACACTTCCAAAATGTATAATAACTTGGAGGCATGTCATGAGTACACTTGAATAATTTCCACGGAAAAATGTCAAAACATTACTTTTCATATATGAAATAGAGGTAGTATACGATGAGACGTTCCTTCGGTAAATAAGATCATAATCAAAGCCCCACCTATACCAAGTTTGTATCAGTATATAGTATTAATATTATACTTATAATAGTTCATACAAAAATATTCTTATAATATCAACCAGCCTCCCCCTTTATATCCTACTCACTTGAAAAGAGAAAACACTTAGTTTCTCTATTTCTTCTTCATCTTCCCTCTCACCTGTTTTCTGAAAGAAAAAAAGCTTTATAGCATACTTAACAAAAATGAGCAATAAACGCATAGAAGCAATGGTGATTCTAGTGGTAATTATCATGGCCTTCTCATGGAGGATTTGTGAAGCGAAGAGCTTAAGAAGATACACATCATCAGGACCACAAAGATTTTTCAAAGTGAGAAGACCAAATCCACATCATAATCATGGGTTCGTTGATGATGATTATCCTCCAGAAAGTTTCTCAGGGTTTTTGCCCAAGAGAATGCCAATTCCATCTTCTGCTCCGTCCAAGAAACACAACGTCTATGGTTTACAGAGTACTCATTTCCAAAGATATCCATGATATCTTTTCACCAAGATTACATATATTACATATATATATATACATACATATCTATGCATGATGCATATTTATATAACATAGAGATCTAGTCTTGTCTACCTTTGCTCTCCCCTTGGTGTACGTTGTTCTTTTTTTAAAAGAAAGTTTTTCTAGGAAGGAATTATTGTACTCGCTAATTCCATCGAGATTAACCAAATTAAGGCCGAGCTATTTTTGGATGCACGCCTACTTCTGTTAACCCTACTTGTATTATAGTTTGGAGAATTATATACATGTATCCTATATGTGTACTCATGATTGAATCATTGTAAACTTGTAATGCATCATGCTATAGCTATTATATAATGTACCTTTTTCGTTCTATAACGCTTGATCATCGGCATGTTTTTTTCGTATTATACTAATCACACCCAAATTGTTAATTTATCGGAATATATTAACAAACAAAAGATGTACCAGTCTTTGAACAAAAAACGAAAAAAAAAAAATCATATCATGTTCCGGTACCGTGTAAATGTTTTTACCTTTTTTATATAGATTTGAATAAACAATGCATGTCATAATTAATGGCCAACTCCTACCCTCTCTGTCTTAAATCTGAGTTTTATTCTACATTTTTTCACATATATTCAACAAATTACTAAATAGATTACTCTACCCTTATAAATTATAATACATTACTAATTAAGGTTAAAAGTGGATTTTGTTCCAGATTATACATGGAAAATACAAAACGACACATTTGGTAAAACAACAACAACAACAAAAAATTGTACAATTTTCCTTTGGAATACCACAGATCATATTACATGGGACCTGCAGACGCTAAATTTAATGAAAATAAAATTAAATGAAGTCAACATAAATGCTGCTACGGAGTATATTATTCGCATATACAAATGGAACTTGTTATTTTTATCAAAAGGAGAAATAGTTGCATATGTACCATCATAATCATAAATCTTCTTTTTTTTTTTTTTTGTAAAAGATAATCATAAATTTTCGGGATGACGTAAGTTTGTTTTGTAGTTCCGATTTGATTATCCAACAAGGACTTTGAAATTTTGTAGTGAGACCAAGTAACACATTTATTACAAGAAACCAACCAACCACAAATCCGTGTTCTTATTTCAACTCAATCATTCGATTTCGAGTTCTAGATACCACTGTAGACTTTGCACTTAACATTTTGCCGTCTCCATCGTTTTTTTCGCTTATGTCTTAAGCCTAATGAACCTGAAATTCTTAAAATGTCAAAGTTTAACTAACTAAACATCATATAGTCATGCTCTTAAGTTACATATGACTATCTAACTAAATGAGACTTACATATGAAAATCCATGATTCACTTTAATCACACACACTCACTTATCATAAATTGCATTAGTAATATGCGAAAATCTAATATAATTCAGAGACGACAATATATATTCTCGGACAACTTTGGATTAAAACCGGGTCCTGCCTAAATACAAACTGAAATCAGGTCATATGGGCCCACTATATGGGCCTATGTATTGAAAATTTAGCGGCCCGTTAAACTAGCGCGGAAAAGAGAGTCGGGTCGGGTCGTCGAGATTCGGATCTTTAACTCAAAGCTGCCGAGAGAGCGAAGAACAAATCGGAAATTTCCAGATTTGGACACGAGAAATCCAGTAAAAGCGATTTGAGAATTTTTGATTCGGGAGCGATTCGTCGAGCTAGGTCTTTTGCTGTAGTTGAAACCAGATTGAATCGAAGCTAATCATTAGAAAATTTAGGGTTTCTCCTTCTTAATTAAGCTTGTGATTCCTCAATTTACTGCTTCCGTCGGCTTCCATGGCGGATGGGTACTGGAACCAGCAGCGACATCAACAGCAACATCCTCCTCCTACTGGTGGTCCTCTGAAACGCCACCGTTCCGATTTCGGTAAGCTCCGGTCGATTCCTCGTTAGCTAGAAGAAGCACTTTCTCAACAACTTGTTATGCTCTGAGTCGAAGAAGAAGATAATTGCTTACACTTGCAGATTCTCTAATTCTGGATTTGTAGTTTTACCAAAATCCATAGTGAATTTCACTTGATATTGTTTTTTTCGCCGTCTTTGCAGAAGCTCCACCGTCTACAATGCCTTCAGGCCACGAGATTCACGGCGGCGGCTATTATCCGCGTGACGACGATCTCGATGTTCCCGATACCAGAACTATTGGCTCAGCTTACGATCGTTACCTCCAGAGCGTGGTACAACACAAACCCTTGATTGATCCATTCTTCTCTCTTTATTTGATCTGAAAAGTGAAAACCTTTTTTTGTCTATTTTGAAGCAAACGTCTTCAGGAGAAGCAGGTCTGCGTAACGGTGTTGGAAGACCTGGAGGAGGTAGTAATGGTCAAGCCGCCATGGATGAGTTTATGATGATGAGACGCGGTGGAGTTGTTCTGCCTCCAGAGAGGGAAAGGGGATTTGATCCACCGGAGTCTGTTGAGAGGCGTAACCGTGAACCGCTTCCTCTACCTCCAGATGCGTCCAACACTTTATACGTTGAAGGACTTCCTTCGAATTGCTCGAGGAGGGAAGTAGCTCGTATCCTATTTCTTTGATGACAAGTTCGTTGAATTCCAATATTTTTTCGTTATGAGAATCGTTTGTTGCTTGCCACTGTCGTCGTCCTTAACAACGAGTTGTGTAGATATATTTCGACCTTTTGTAGGGTATAGAGAAGTCAGACTTGTGAACAAAGACTCCAAACACGTAAGCTTTTCTTTGGCTTCAAAGTTTGTTTGTCCCACTTTTATAAACCTACTAAAGGAGGTCAAATTTATGGTTAATGCAGAGGAATGGAGATCCTATTGTTCTTTGCTTTGTTGATTTCACAAACCCTGCCTGTGCAGCTACTGCTCTGAGCACATTACAAGGTAAATAATACGCTTATCAAATCTCTTTCCTCCTTAATTTTCATTTTCCTGGCTTGTTCTTCACATTCATTGTTAGTCTGAATTCATTGTTTGATCGATTGTCTTTCGATTAATAGTCATTGTGATACATCAAGTACGGTTCCAAAAGTGTAATCCTTTAGCCTGACCCTTGCATCACAATGCCCTCTTTCCTTAAACCATCAACTCTATGTCTAATGCAGCTATGCACTAAATCTCATGCTCTTTGAAAACGACTCTGTTACGCAGGCTATAGAATGGATGAAAACGAGCCTGATTCCAAGTTCTTACGGCTCCAGTTTTCAAGAAACCCAGGTTCAAGACCAGGACAACGAGGAAGAAGGTGATGAGTGACTCGGAGAACATTGCAATACATCAACCAAATGGTAATTTATTGTTTCTCGTCTCTACTGGTTTTAGCGGAAAGAGCTATCTTCTCAATGAAACAACCTGAGTCAAGAGAAACACAAGGTGATAGTAACTTAAAACTTAAAAGGCTATGTATACTTTTTTTGTTCCCTTCTGAGATTTGAAGCTCATGTATGCTGTTATAGAGTTGTGTTGTTGATATCAAATGTTCATTACAAAAAAAGCTTGGTTTTATGGAATTTTATATGAAAGAGGAATTTATATGGCTATATGTCAATAAAACATTATTTGCTGTGGTATCTCCAAAAGTTTAAATTGTTTTAATTAACTTCTTTCTCAAGTCATTTTTGACTTGTATACCTATCTCTTCTTTTCCAGTTGTGAAAATGTTTGACTTCATTTGTTTTTCTGTCTTTCAATAATTCTTGTTTATGTTTTTTTATGAAGACGTGTTTGGGGGTGCTATTGGCGGGGAAGACTTATGCTATATTTGAGATATGTCGTGATAGATTATTATTTTAAACCATTTTTGTGGTCCAATCATGTAATGTTATCTTGTTACGATTATTGTCTGAATGTGTAAACTTTCTGTACATTCGGACAAAGAAAAAGAGACGTGGTTGCTTTCACGGTCATGTTTTGATGGCAGTATGATTTGATTCGAAATCATTTTCTTCCTCTTAGTAAAACATTTTTAGCCAAAACAAACAATTGTAGTAGACACGATCGAGCCAATGTACATTACGAATTACATAAACGAAAAACTCTAAATATGAGTGATTTGTGTCGGGCCTGATTTTACCATTCGAGTTTCCTGTCTTAAACCGGCCAACAAGTTGTTACATCTCTTATGTCTATAAACTACCATCAAACTACTTACATCTCTTACATGTCGAAGTAAGTTTGGTCTCTAACAATAAATGTTTCCTATGAAATGCTGCAACGTGCTCCATAGTCTTCATGAATGTTATCCACATTTACTGCTCAATTTAATTAACAAATACGACTAATCACACCATAGATCCTAAATATCTTTGACAGTATTTTCTAAAGTAATTTAAAAGTATTGTTGAGCCACTGGTTTAGAACAAATATTGTAACTCGTAGCATTCAACCAAAAAATAATAATTCAGTTCGTTGAGTCGTCCCTTCAATCATAGAATGCTAATTGACATTTGAAATCGAAACTGGAAAGTTGAATATCATATATACAAATAGCTTACAATTATTCCGATTCTAACCACTTTATCCAATACTCGAGATTTGAGTGTTAACCCTAGAGAAGCTGATTTTATTTTATTTTCTAACTGTAAATACGAAATTATTTTTGATAAATATTATATCGCTGTTATTTTAATAAATACACCGGAAACAAATTTAGACGCCATGCGTTTGTGTGTATCTAGTATCTACAAACGAGGTAAAGTATCTACAAAAATGAGATAGTGTGTATCTCTCTTTTTTTGGTAAAATGTTCAAATGAGGTATATCTTGTAGGTATTAGCAGTATGTGCTTTGCTTAGTCGGTGATTAGCATATTCTTTTTATATGATTATTCGTGAAGGCTTTCTTTTTTCGTGTGGCTGGACGAAAGACTAGCGTTAGGGGATTGATCAAATATTTATTTGCATGAAAGGAAAAAAAGAGATGCATTTTAACGAAGAAAAACTTGTATCTGTGAACTGTATCGAATATTGATTCAAGTGGATCTAGATCTATGTATGTACTGCACTGCTGCTACCTAATCAGCATTATTATAGTCATAATAGTTACTGTATCATAGCTAATATTATAGTTCCAAGATGCACAATATCATAGCTATTATCATTTGTTTTTAATGTTTTTATAACTATTTTCATTTTGTCCCCAATAAAAAGCTGAAAAAGGTCCTTACAATCTCAAGTTTTCTTGTTATGAAGTATTGCACGGAGAGAGTAATATTTAGTAAGTAAATTAAATTTTTCCTTCCGTTAGCAATCTTAATTCAGAAATTATGCATCTTTGTAAATTTGGAGCGAATACGATTAAAAGAGGAAGCAACGTAATATAATTTATTATGTACTATATATTAACACAAAGCTTTGATTTCCTTAGACCAAAATATACTTTCGTTGGTCTTAGTCTTAAATTCTTAATAGTCAGTACCTACCAAATGTGTACATGTAGTGCATTTCACTATCGTTGAGTCTGTTCTGAACTCACTTGTAAATTTAAGACTTATATAATAATAATTTGTTTAACTTAATAAACATTGCTATCGCTCATGTATCTACATTTGTGTTTTCTTACCGAATTTTCGAGAAATTTAAGCAATAGTTCCTCTCATGAGTCATGAGTGTGAAAAACACTTGCCTTAACACTACCACAAGTCGTTCAAAACAAAAAAAAAACAAAAAAAAGTACGGTGCAGAACTACTAGTAAACTAAGAAATTCTAATTTAAAAATGATTCATATCACTAGCAAATATGCATTTTGGAAGCTAAATAAGAAAGTAATTAAGAGGAACGAATTTTTCTTTAGAGAAGACAAAATCAATAAAAGGATGGATAACAAAATTGTTCAGAAAGACGTATAGAAGCAAGCCGCCTGGCCCCCACGAAGCAATGAAGTCCACGAATTCTTTCCATTGCTTCCATTGCTTTCACACGGAAATTTTGTTTTGGTAATATTAATATAGATTTTATTTTGGTAATTTTCTATATTTTTTCTTTTGTTAAAACGCTTGTAATTTTATATCATTTGGTTAAATAGCTTCTTAATGAATGTAGCATAGTAGAATATAATATGTGATAGGTGTAGAAGAAAACTACTTAATATCAAAGATTATAGCCATCAGCTGTATAAGAAAATAAACCATTTTTAAACTTTGTTGATCAGGTGAATATTCCGGTAATGGAGGGGAACTTTTTAGCTTTAACGATTCTTTTCTTTTGTTTTTTGTACATGTAAATGGAAAAAAACTTCAATCATCCACGGTAGAGGGAAGAAAAGACTTTTACACTGATTTTTGCATGAGATACTGCTTTAAACTTTAAAGTCATTGATTGGTTTGGTAAGTCATTATAAAAATCCAAGCTCGTCATTTTTTAATATTACTATCGACGATCGTAAAGGAGAACGCGAACAAAGCAGTTTTTTAAACATTTTCTCTGTGCTAAAAAATGACGGATATCTAATTTACGCTTTCTGAACAAAGCCGACGTGCTTTCAATATGCGAGAGTGAAAGAGAGTGTAGAATTAAGACTACTTTTGTAGCTGAGTTAATAGATTTACGCGAGTAATTTTTAAACTGTATTTTTCAGTAGCTAAACTAGAAATCAAAAGATAGACAACTATTATTGAACTATGGACCAATGTACATCAATATAGTTTTCAATGTTCTTTTTGTAATCTCTTTGGTCCATAGTTTCATGGTTCAATTTAGCGAGAAGCACCATATAAATAGTTCATTTGCAAATTTAAATCACCATCCAGTAACTAGTATCGAATAAGATAAATCCAATTGTGAACGACTTTTTATTTTATTTTTAATTGAGTTAAAGGGTTGTTTGTAGACGATTTATTGGGATACATATCTTTTTTTTTTCCATTTATTGGAATATAGTAAAGGTCGGACGAAGTGTGCATTACGACAAAACCAAACTACGCATACATTGGTGTTTACCAGAGAATAGTGTGCTCTTTTTTTTTTTTTTTTTTTTTTTAGTGTGCTCTTTCTTTTTCATACATTTCGATTTCAATGTATACATGCTGATTGATAATACTATTATTTAAACATAACAAACTTAGTGACACGTAGTTAGTAAGTAGTTGATATGAATATAGTATCCTGTAAAGAGGAGATAAAAATCAATCAGTAACGACTAATACTTTCGATCTCGTTCATGGATATTGTCTTCATTTGTTTTGTGAGAATTGTTGTTACTGTATAAATAAAAATAAAACTGATTAATATCTTTGATATCAATTTTTCCATATTATTTTTCGAAAGAATGGATATTTTTTTAACTTAAACACCAGTATAGTAGGATTTAAATACTAACAAGCATGCATAACTAAGGTTACCTAAACCAATCAATATACGACGGTGATTATATTAATTTCGTCTAACGTCAATTTCTTTGGCATCAAAATTGTCAAGATTAGTTATATAACTTTTGACGCCTAACCAAAATTGTCAACTTTCAGGAAGAAAAAAAAACTATATAGAATGTTAAGTTGTTGATTTGTCTAAATCGTAATCCAGCTGGTTACTTACCCATTTTATACAAATAAAATCTTTAAATTCTACTATCCATTCAATTGTTGTATTGTCTGGTGTTGACCAAGCTTCGGTAATAGTTTATTAACTTACTTTTCAAGATGAAAGTTGGCCTTAAATTGAATTATCCTCATCCTTGTATATCTATAAACACCGGTGCATGATAATGTTACAATGTATATATACGTTATGACCTGCCTCGTTAAGTTGTTTACACCATTCACACTTCGCAATAACTCTTTCTTCTTCTTGCTAACGCGATAAGATATTTGACTACAAAACTATACATCTTGTCTTAAACTTAAAACGTATATAGATTCGATCTAATGTTTGACTAAATAATGGTAATTAGAAAAGAGATTAAAAATTAACATGAGTAATGACAAGAAACGTGTTATGAAACGAAGAACGTGTGATGCAAAACCTAAACAATAAAATATGAAATTAATCAAAGATTGTCACCGGCACGAGAGAGAATCCAGTACATGGCGGACCACTTTCTCCTTCAAACGTTCCTTTTACATTCAACACGGCGGCCTATCTTTAGAATTTAACGCGTTTCTTTTTCTATTTTTCTTTCTTTCCAAAGATATATAAACTTATATATTTTTGTTTTTTGTTATATTTTCCCTCTTTTTGTCATTTGCTAGAATAATGTTGGTAAAGAAAGACAAGAAATTAATTTCACAACTATGCGTTGGTAAATTCTGTTAGCTTTAGATTCAATGTTCTCTATATTATATACATATTTGAAAGTTGATATGTTCGGAACATGCATGTTGATCAACGACGACCAAAAATAATAGAAGGGAAAACAAGAAAATCAACAATGAATCACGAGAGAGACCAACCACATTTTATTCCTTTGTTTCATATATTCAATTATTGTTTTTTTTCTTACATAATAAAAATACCATTTACCATGAGAAAGAAAAGTAAAATAACAAAGAATGTGAAAATTTGAAAAGCTATATAAAGAGTGAGTAGGGGGAGAGAGTAAGAGCATCAAACACAAAGAAATACATAACAAAATGGGGTCACCAATGGCCTCCTTGGCAGCAACTTTGCTCGTCTTAGCATTCTCTCTTTGTTTTGTATCTGAAACCACCGCAAATTATTACTACTCTTCCCCTCCTCCACCCATCAAACACTACTCTCCTCCAGTTTACAAGTCTCCACCACCACCGGTTAAGCACTACTCCCCTCCTCCCATTTACCACTCTCCTCCTCCACCGGTTTACAAGTCTCCTCCTCCTCCCGTTTACCACTCTCCTCCACCACCTGTTTACAAGTCTCCTCCTCCTCCAGTTTACCACTCTCCTCCACCACCGGTCTACAAGTCTCCTCCTCCTCCGGTTTACCATTCTCCACCACCTCCATATTATAAGTCTCCTCCTCCTCCTGTTTACCACTCTCCTCCACCTCCGGTTTACAAGTCTCCTCCTCCTCCTGTTTACCTTTACAAATCTCCTCCTCCACCGGTTTACCACTCTCCTCCACCACCGGTTTACAAGTCTCCTCCTCCTCGGGTTTACCATTCTCCTCCACCTCCAGTTTACAAGTCTCCTCCTCCTCCTGTTTACCACTCTCCTCCACCTCCAGTTTACAAGTCTCCTCCTCCTCCGGTTTACCTTTACAAATCTCCTCCTCCACCGGTTTACAAGTCTCCTCCTCCTCCCGTTTACCACTCTCCTCCACCACCGGTTTACAAGTCTCCTCCTCCTCCGGTTTACCACTCTCCTCCACCCCCGGTTTACAAGTCTCCTCCTCCTCCAGTTTACCTTTACAAATCTCCTCCTCCACCGGTTTACCACTCTCCTCCTCCACCGGTTTATAAGTCTCCTCCTCCTCCCGTTTACCACTCTCCTCCACCACCGGTTTACAAGTCTCCTCCTCCTCCAGTTTACCACTCTCCTCCACCTCCAGTTTACAAGTCTCCTCCTCCTCCAGTCTACCATTCTCCTCCACCTCCAGTGTACAAGTCTCCTCCTCCTCCTGTTTACCTTTACAAGTCTCCTCCTCCTCCGGTTTACAAGTCTCCTCCTCCTCCAGTCTACCATTCTCCTCCACCTCCAGTGTACAAGTCTCCTCCTCCTCCAGTTTACCACTCTCCTCCTCCTCCTGTTTACCTTTACAAGTCTCCTCCTCCTCCGGTTTACAAGTCTCCTCCTCCTCCCGTTTATCACTCTCCTCCTCCACCAGTTTACAAGTCTCCTCCTCCTCCCGTATACCACTCTCCTCCACCACCGGTTTACAAATCTCCTCCTCCTCCTGTTTACCACTCTCCTCCCCCACCTAAATACGTGTACAAATCTCCTCCTCCTCCGGTTCACTCACCTCCTCCACACCAACCTTACCTTTACAAGTCTCCACCTCCTCCTCCATACTACTACTAGATTAACCTATCGTCCGCTCATGGTAAATATCATTTCTCATAGTAATACAATTTGGTACGTACACCTCGATAAAGTTTCAATTGCTTATTCCATACGTTTACATATATTCGTGCAGGAGTTGACGACGGTACACAAGAAAACAAAGAATCGTTTGGTGATATTAATAAGACACAAGGATCTTTAAGAGAGAATTGAAAGGGGATATATGTCTAAAGAGAAAGTTTCCTTTTTAATGTGTTTTTTTTTTTTCAAAAATAAGTTGTAACTTCAAACATGTTGATGAGTGGTCCCTTCATGCATGCAAATTAGTCATATGTTTGTAAGTTCAAGTCCTGCTTTTTCCTCAAATTATTTAATGTCAAAGTTCGAATGTTCAATTCAATAAAAGGTATTAAGTTTCTTTTCATTTCTTTTGCTCCAAGTATCATTGCTAATTTTGTTTTGGCTGTTGTGAAATTCTCAAATGAACCATTATATAAACCTATCCTTCAAATGAATATTTAATTTGTCAATTTCCCTGGCTAGAGGCATATATGGCCTATAACGCAAACTGTGTTATTATATCTACATTGTTCATGTAAGGTTTAGTTATTGACTTGTTATATAAACATTATAAGATTCCATATTACTTTCCTCAAATTAAAACTTTAATAAAAAATGGAGAAACTGAAAACGTGTTCAGTTAAAACTCAGACGATGATGTGAACAGGTCAACATGAGTCGTCGTACTTTTTGAGCAAATAAGTGTTGTACAAGTACAGCCTCTTTAAGTCTCAATTTGAACCAGAGAAAAAACTAAACCAAGTTCTGTTTCGATAAAAGACCATAATGCCCTCATCTCAACGGCTATAAACAAACATTAACCGTCAGTGAAGAAATTGGATACAAGACTGCCATTGACTTGTGGCGTACCGTATACACGTCACGTGCCTTTCCTCTTGCTTCTCAGGACTAAAGGAAGTTTCTTGTTCCACCAACACTTCAGTCTTCAAAATAACTAAACACAAACATATATTGATTTTATAAAATTAGCCAAGGAAATCTATACATTGATCGATCAAGTACACATTATGTACTTATCATTTTATCTCAGGATTAGTAATTCGGCTTAGATAATCTTTTTTTTTTTTCCTGTCTGGATGCCTTTTATTGACCTAGCTACTTTGGAAAGTAGAGGCAGGTGTTCATGGATGCTTTTTTGCCTTGTTTTTTTTTTTGTCAAAGGATATAAGTTGTTTAAGTTAGAGAAAATTTACGTATATGGTCCATTTGGCTATTTAAAAATTAATAATCATGGAAGGAGACATAACTAATACACGATTGACATGCTTGTGCGCTTGTAATGTTGTAAGTGTAAGTTTGTAACCTTTGTTTCCTGAATTGTTTTCGGTTCTCGAGATATATACACTCACTTGCATTCCGTAGAAGAACGCTTTCGGATTCCTTCACGCAAATCCAATTTTTTTTTTTTTTTTTTTTTTTTTTTTTGGTAATCATGTTAAATGCAAATCCAAATTTCTTCCTCCATACGATCTCTCTACCGGTCACACGATGGAGCTGCATGCTAGTATTTGAAGTAGAGTAGAGACTAATGAAACGCGAGAAAGTTTTAGAGAAACAAGAAGTTTAAGAAGGATCTTTAAGTTTAATCCCGTTGCTTAGAATCTCTGATGACAAATTTATTAAGTGATGCGAGTGTTACTTAATACGAGAAGATTAAAAGAGTGTCGGAGGATCATACATTCATTCCTGTTTAAATACGACATTTATAATCCCCGATTTGTATGATGGTTGTTATGAAATTCAAACCAATCTTGAACAAAACTAATTACTGAAGACAAGCTCAAAACCAAAACCTGTTCCTAATGTAGACCCCCCATTAGTAACAAATTATATAATCTTATTTATATTCAATACGATCGACGGATTGTGATGATTTAGTTCGATAATCTATAGACCGAACATAATGGTTCATGACATATGCATCTCATATTTGCCCATTTTTAACTTTCCCTGTGCAATGTGGCATAAGATATTATTAAGTTACGACTTATGAGCAAATCTGCATCATCAACCATATATATTCCTTCAGTTGCAAGCAAATGCTAATGCCCTCATTATCAAATGCATAACTCATCATTGAAGTATCCTTTGAAATCAAACATACACACGATTAGTGTTAAGAGTTGTCTCAGAAGAAGACGATCAAGTTTCAATGGAGAAGAAATTGCTTAATACTATAAGCACATTCCATTTTTTAACAGTCTTAAACAAAGTCTTGATTTCAAGAACACAAAAGCACAATGACAACAGAGATAAAGTAACACCAACAATAAAACAGAAACCACAAAACAATCATAAAAATAATTTTGGAAATAACACAAACAGACCTTTCTTCTTCATTCATGGCATCATCATAGTAAGCTTAGCATCAAACACAAACCCACGACACAACCCATCACCATAACCAGGAACACCATCAATCCATCTCCACCCTTCCCAAAAATCCCACATCGCAAGCTTCCCCATCCTCTTAGCAGAGAAGTAAACCCTATCCCCACCTCCAAAAACCTTAAACTTGCTCGACTCCTGAAACCCCCTGTACATGTCAAGCGGCATCCTCCCAGCTTCCTCCCACTCCAAGCTCTCCAAATCAAGCCTCAGTATCAGAATCGTCGAACACGCCGGGTTCAACGAGAACGTCGACTTCAACCCCCCGATCATCAGAAGCTTCGAATCGCAGCCTCCACGCAGCAAACGCGGTCGTTTTATAATGTCGAAGATATCTCCCCACTCGTGCCTCTCCAGGCATTTCCAATTCGTGTGAGTGATCGTCAAATTCGTCAATTTGCAGGAGAAGAGCTTCCACTGGGATCTCCACGGAGATCCGACGTCGCAGAGCGCGAAAACAGAGCTCGACATTAAAACAGGGCTTCTAGGTTTCGACGGGAGATTCGACGAGAATTTCAGCCACTGGTTAGCGATCACAACGCCGGAGTAATACAGCGCCGCGAGCTCCGTGAGGACCATGACTCGATTCGCCGAATCGACGAGGACGGTGCCGTGGCGCGACCAGGCGGAGCCGAGCTGAGGTAAGACCTTGAACTGGCGGGTGAGTGGGTTACAGGCGACGAGCGATTTGCTCGACTCGGACGAGTCGATTGAGTCTCCCCAGAGGTAGATCAATCCGCTTGACGACGCTACGGGCTGCGGCGATCGGAAAGGGAGGAAATCGAGATTGAATCTGAACCATTGATTCTCTTCCGGATCGTATACGTGGATGTACGGTCGGATGTTGTTGTTGTTGGCGGTTTGGTTGCCTCCGTGGCGATGGCTGTGGTGGTGAGGAGGACGGAGAGCGAGGAGATTCAACGGCGGGCGAGTGGAAATGATCTCCGTGAAGCACTGAGAGGTCAACAACTGGTTGAAGAACTTGCAGACGGATCTGCAGATCATGATCTGGCGGAGAGGGAGAGAGGAGAAGATCTGGTGGAGAGAGTCCGGCGGAAGGAGATTGATCGGCGACGACTCCATTGGTTGGTTGTTCTCCTCCGGCGGCTGGTGGACGGGAATCGTGATTTCGAGAAAGGGGAAAGGGTAAAATGGGAATTGTCAGCAAAGTCGAGTCCTCTGCGTTGTCATTGGTTGCGAGTTTCGGTATCGGAATGGGGAGTTGAAGAAGAAAAAGGGAATAACTTTTTGTAGTTCCCATTTTGTCCCTGCCTTTTTGTGCTGACTCACCTACTTGTCTGGTTATTATCATAGACTATTGTATTTTAATTATTCATTTTATGAAAAGTGTATAGAATTTTGTATCAGAAATACTCGACAAACGAATTTTTCAAATATTATTTCGGAAATTAAATTAATTTTATCATTCAATAATTTTCAGAGTAATACATAGTTTTGAAGTGATAATACATAAGAAACAAATTTTGGTTGCTATTGTCGACTTCGGTGGTTGATCGGGTCGGTCCAAAACAATTGTCGGCTTCTACACCACAATTTAGGTCGACCAACCCCGGTATTGTCCAAATTTGAGTTTTGTAATAATCAAAAAAGTCAAACTATACAAGGTTCGGAAATCGGAAATCGGAAATCGGAATTCGTTTACAGTAAGTAACTGAATATTAAAATTTTGATCAAATAGGATTTGTGCTTCTATACTTCAAAAAGTTAACAAATTGAGAGTCTAGTGTCTAGAACTCTAGAAGTCCCATATCGATTCAACCTAACCAACGGTATATCTTTCTCGTTCTCCAAGCCCAGTAACGTGTTCTGGGCTGGGCTTGGGCCATTTCCAATTATTAGTGAGTGACTGTGAGAGCATGCAGTTCGAGTGATAAGCACGATGTTAAGTTGTTAACATCAAATGCGAATACCATGGTTGTGGGGAGAAAAATTATTCTGGTGGGACCTAACTCTTGGTGATCATCTATCCAAAGTAAAGTATCTCTACATTTTTGTTGACCAAAACAAAACAAAACAAAACATCTAGCATTTTTATGGGTCATTGTTAATATATCAGCCTATTTCTAGAGTTAAAAGGTTGGAAGAAAATACTTCCCAATGTGTCTAAATCGGGTAATAGCTCTTTCTTTTTTTCTGAGTTGGGAAAAGTGTGAATAAATCATGAGAACCGATCATAAAATATAGTCTATTGGTTTGTTATGATACATATATTATTGACAAAAAAAAAATGTCATGGACACCAATTGGTAATTGCCAAGATACTTATCTTTTGTCAACTTTCAACATTTCAGATGTAACTTATGTAACTTGTGTAACTTAGTAAATATATGTGAAGAAAGAGGTTTATGCATAATGCGTATATGTATCGCATGGTTGAGAGAGGCCGAGAGGGTATTTGATTGGAGGAAACACATCAAATATTATTGGCTATCGAGTACCAAGTGGGTGAGAATATTGTTGTTTCTTTCTATTTAGAGTGGTGGATTTGGAATACAACGAAAAAAAAAAGGAAAGAAGATATCACAATTAGTGATGTACGTACGTCGAACGAGTTTTAGATTCTTGTATATGATTAGACACGAGAAAGAAAGTGGTAAGGGTTTCATTTAGGATTATAAATATATAAATAGAAACTTAGGGTTTAATATACTAAAAAGAAAACAAACATTTGTTGAGACCGAGATCGAAGATATGGCTCTAAGTCCGAGAGATCCTCTTGTGGTAGGAAGAGTTGTAGGAGATGTTGTTGATCCTTTCACGAGATTGATCTCTCTTAAGGTTACTTATGGCCAAAGACAGGTTAGTAATGGCATGGATCTAAGGTCTTCTCATATTTTGAACAAACCAACGGTCGAAATCGGAGGAGACGACCTCAGGAATTTTTACACTTTGGTTCGTCTTCTATCTTCTAATTTCCTTTTGCCTTGCATGCGTAATTGTTTTTGAATCAATTTGTTGTTCACATTCGTTTCAATTGTTTTCAAAATTTCGAAGTTAATTTCAATTGATCTTATTTGAAAGTTTTAACGATTGTTTGAACATGGATGATAAATAGACTAGTCATACCAGTCTCTAGATACCTTCTACTTATGGACATGTATCTACGACATTTTTCTAATTTAAGCCTTAATTCTCTTTTAAATGAAGGTTATGGTGGATCCGGATGTGCCAAGTCCAAGCAACCCTCACCTCCGAGAATATCTCCATTGGTTTATATAATCTCTCTCATCATTTTACTTAACTTTACTGGAGAGACATGCAGCCTCAACCATAGCTTAATTAATCTAAATGGAATATATATTTTCATCACAGGTTGGTGACTGATATACCCGCTACAACCGGAACGGCCTTTGGTGAGTTATTAACTCTAAGATTCACCAAGTACATATATAGATGAAACTACAAGCTTTTAATCGAATGTATATATGTTTAATGATTGTTTTGTTTAGGCAATGAGTTGGTGTGCTATGAGAATCCACGTCCGCCCTCAGGAATTCACCGCATCGTGATGATATTGTTCAGACAACTCGGAAGACAAACTGTTTATGCACCCGAGTGGCGCCAACGGTTCAACACTCGTGAGTTCGCTGCGAACTACAATCTTGGTCTCCCTGTGGCTGCCGTTTTCTTCAACTGTCAGAAGGAGAATGGCTGCGGAGGAAGAAGAACGTAGATGCCTAGTTAGATATCTAAGCATCTACGTTGTAGACGTAGTAATAAGAACTTAATGATATGACTAAACAGAAGGTGATGCGTTGTGATATTTAAAGTAGTATATTCTTTATATGTAATAATTGAGTGGGAGGAAAGAAAACGATCGAGAGTGTTCTTGCTTCTTACTCGTATGTTGTGTGATGCGACATTTTATTTCACTCTAAATGAATATATAAAAACTAAGAAGCATTATATAGCAAACGTGACGTATGTTTTCAACTTTTCATTGGCTTTAATTTCGATGGACCAATTCTTAAGACTATTCAGAAAAGTGGGAATAGAGAAGCTAATAGCTTTGGAATCCTCTTTTTAGATTTCTAATGATGATCTCATATAATTCTACGAAAGGGATAAGAACAACACTTTTTCTAAATTAGATTATTGATTTCAAGCTAATATATATATACAAACTACTTTACTATAGCTTTTCATTTGTAAAAAACAACAGTCTTTACAGGACTATTATAAGTTTATATTGTGTAAACAACTTTCCAAAGGTAAAATGAAACCGAACATAAAAGAGAAAAGCACAAACAAGCCCAAACAAAGAGAAGGACTCGGTCTCCACAGGGACTGCAACGTCAACAGCACAGCAGCCACAACTTCAAATTAAGTGCGTAAAATTGTAGACATCAAAAATAAACGAATGTGTGACATGAGCAGAATAAAAATATGTATTCGCCTTTTGCTACCTCCCACATGCTTAAGCCGATGGAATTGACTAACACCAATCAGAAAATCAAACCAATCAAAGTAACCAGAAATGTATTAATCGAAATTACTCGAAGATCAAACACAATTTGGTACTGTATAATTTAGTTGCGTTAAATTGGTTTTCGAAGCCTTAAACTTCTAGTACCAAATTCAGTCAGATTTGGTACAATTTTTATCAGCTGAATCAGAGAAAATCTCGGAAGTGATGGAGAAATGAAAGATTGATTGCAAGTTTAACACAATACTTTGTTTTGATTCTGTTCTAGTTTCTGTCGTTTACAACTGTGATCATGTGTTATTACATAGCAAAGAGAACCAAAACAAACTTTATATAATGAAGTAGTTCTACAACATAATCATGAAACAATACAACAACCTAGACTGAAGGACCAAAATTCGCTCAAATATTCTAGCTGCTTCCCAACTTCCAAAAGGCTCAATTCTTCAAGAAGCTGCAATTCACAGAAGCTAATAAACAACAACAATGTCAACATTAGGAATAAAAAACATGAGAACCAAAAGCCCTCGCTTAAAAGAGTTGTCAACGAAAGGTGAAGCAACAGAGATAATGAGTCTCAGCTAGAAACAACAAAGCGGCACTAATAAGGACAACATCACAGAGCTTAAACCTCACTCAAAACACAATCAAGTTCAAAAATTTAACAAAACAGTCGGGTTAAATAAGTGAAACAAAATATCAAAAGCAAACAAGTAAGCCCTCAGTAATTAAATCTGTCATACGTGACGCATCAAACCGGTTTTTCAAAGTTGACCTCTAGTTACCATTGCATTAATAACTCAGTAGTAGCAGCAGCAGCAACAACAAAAACAGAGGAGAAGAAGAAGAAGAAGAAGAGGAGATAACAATGATGAGGAAGATGATGATGTTGGGTCGCGCAATGATAACTATATGAGATCAAAACATTGAAAAACCAGGGCATCACTCAGAAGTATCTTTTTTACATCAGCGGGCAAAATTTGAATCCAATAAAATCACTAAAAATTGAAACTTTATTTCAAAAACAGAACCAATAAACACTCTGATTAGTGGGCAAACTTAGAATTCGCTAAAAAAACCATAAAAACAGAAACTTTATTTCAAAAACATGATTGATAAAAGCCCTCAGATCTCATAGCTATATATCTGATCATACACGGCTTGCAAGTAAATGGGTAAAATCCAAGCAAAACCTAAAAGCCCCAAACACCGCTAATTCGCATCCGACGCACGTGTGTGAATGAATGGATGTTAAAGTGAGATGTGCGCGTGTGAATGTCGCCGGCGGCGAAAAAGCGGTGTCAAAGGCTTAAAGGTAATAATCAACAACACGCCGGAGAATTACCCAAATACAACCGCTCTATAAAATAATTTATGCATCACTGGGCAAATTAAAAACAACACAAATTTGCAGAAAACGTTGGAAGATCGAAATTAA
Organism: Microthlaspi erraticum; assembly: GCA_902728155.2. NCBI lineage: Eukaryota > Viridiplantae > Streptophyta > Magnoliopsida > Brassicales > Brassicaceae > Microthlaspi > Microthlaspi erraticum. The sequence goes on from CACVBM020000044.1 coordinate 626,226, forward strand.
AGTTGAAAAAACAATCAAAACAGAAAAAAAAAAAAAAACTCAAATCGGCGAAAAGCAAGTGTGTAAACAAATCTGGGGAAATGAGTTTGAAGGTTATATATATGAAGCCGATAGAATTAGGGCTTCGGATATTAAAATGACGATTATAGCCTTACATCTTAAGCCCATAGCTTTGGCTTATGGACTCTACGCTTCATACTTCAAGCCCACAACTGTCAATAAGCCCATTAAGTATATATGTGAAAGTGAAATGGTGATTGTGCTATAACTGAAATGGTGATTGTGTAATCACAAGCTTTTGGTGGTGTGATTTGGTGCTCCACCACTCTTGCAAGGTTGTATATTATAACACTCATACCGTAAGTACATATATCGAAGGTGATTTGTAAAAGTATATGATTTGGTTAATCTATACAGAAAAATGAAATTAAAATCCTAACGAATCTTTACTAAGCAAAAGCGGCAAATAGAAATGAGCCACAATGACCCTTTTAAAGACGACTATAATCCGGGATGGCCCTTCAAGGACACTTTTGGATCACCAACATGAGATGAAATTATATTAAAACTGTTGATTAGATCTCATGACCTTTTTTTAAAATACTATACAACTATCGTCGTTAGGTCAATTCTTATTTTAATTATTTTGCCTCGCAAAAATCCACATTTAGTGGTTGATTTGTTGTTATGTTGGTCCACACACCAAAAAAAGAAGACTACCAATAACAAGTTTGGCGAAACTTTTTGTTATTTGGTTTGTAAGTTTGACGAATAAATGAAGAATAGCAAAAAAAAACACAAAAACAAAATTTACATGTAGTTACACTTGAGATCAAAACCACTTGTTAGTAAAATGTAGAACTAATTAAGGAACGTAATCTAAGTTGTTGCCTTAATGTGGCCGTCCATACAATATTGATGGACTCTTGACACCATATTCACACACGATTGGTCCTTTAGAGTTAACAATCAAAGAAGAGTATACAAAACAAAGGGACTAAAATATTGAACTTCGACTAATGAGTATAACTCAGGAGGTACAAAAAAAAAACTATAAATCTCGATGACTATGAGAGATCTCTGTCTTTCACACAATAGAGCGAGAGAGAGAGAGAGAGAGAGAGAGAGAGTCTTTAAGATCATTCCATGTTTCTTCAAACGAGAAGTCACGTCGGTCCGTACAGACCACCGTGGGATCGCAAGAGCAGATGTGTTGCCATGTAGCTTTTCCTAACAAGGAATGGTTGCCGTTTTCTAGTCTGCATCTGATGTCAAGTCGGCAAGCAGTGTGCTCACTTCTCAGTGTCTGTCATTTGCTCTCCATCCTTTTCTTCCCTTCAACACAATTTGATGTTTTACATGAAAATAGTTAGTTCCTTCTTCTTATTATACTCTGTCACACACATCAAACTTATAACATGTAAAATCGGAGACAAATCTCAATAACCAAATCATATGATTTGTAATTCTTCTTTTTCTCTTAGCTTTTACCTTTGTCATAAACCAAATTGTATATTGTGAAAACCAAACTTTTTCTTGATGCATTAATAAACAAATGATCTGATGGAAACAAACATTCGAAACAAATCTAAATAACGAGATTCTCGGTGAAAATAAAAACACCACGAGACAAGAATCTCTTGAAACATACAAACCATTACATACAAAGCAGTTTTCTCCAATCATTCGCATGCAAGTTTCGTATCGAAACTGCTCAAACATATCGCGAACGCCTGAAACGCCGAAAGCGGATACCTAAAATCCATCGTGAACATGTCTTTCCCAACTTTCCCAAACTGCAATATGATCTTGTCCGGTCCATCCACCTGACCCGACGGCTGAGACTGAGCCTGAGCCTGAGCTTGAGGTTGCGGCTGAGGCTGAGGTTGGTTAGCTGCAATCAGCTGAAAGTTCTTAACAGACGCGACGGTTACACGTCCCCTGAAGTTCAAACACCAGCACTGAAGCTGTTCGTGCCACCTCGGAGGCTTGTTCTTAAGCACGAGCGGCGGCGGCGAAACCAGCTCTTTCCCATCTTCGAAAACCGCCTCTCCGTCCTCCCCCAACGGTCCCAGAACGTCGGAGAACCGCGCGCTGCTGAACTCGGCAGAGTAATCCCCAACGAACCTCCTCGACAACGACGAGGACGAAGTGACGCTACGGAACGACTCGTCGAGAATCGACCGTGGAACCATAATCTCCGGTTGTTCCGGCACCGTACCGCCTTCACCGAGCGAAGAAGCGGGAATCGAATGCATCGCGCAGTGCATTCTCCTCGGTCCACGTGTCCCAAGAACGTTTAGCTCGTAAGACACCTGAGAGATCTTGTAGCTTCCGCTCGGGACTTTCGGAGACACTCTCTTCGAGTAAAACCTCCGGCTTAGACCTACCGGTTGGACTTGGACCGCCTGAGAGACTTTGCTATTGTACGCTGGTTGTGTGTCGTATATTATAAACTTCGTCCCCAGAAAATTAGACCTAAACAAAAACAGAGGAAAACGCTTAAAAACAGAGGAGATAAGGCTTTAAAACAGAGGAAAACGCTTAAAAACAGAGAAGATAAGGTTTAAAAACAGAGGAGACGATCAAAAACAGAGGATACGATCAAATGATTTATAACAAACCTAATCTTGCCAATGTAGGTGTTGCTTGATCTGGAAATGGTGTCGGCGTGCATGGAGATGACATACTCAGTGTACGTTGTTCTTCGTATGCGTTTAGCGGAGAGAAGAAACTTTCCATTCTCAACCAACAAAGCTGTGAAAACAGAGTAATGTGAGTGCTAAATAAAAAGAGAAACTTTGAACAAAAAAAACAGAGCGAATGGTGAAGCTTTTACCAGGACTGAGACAAAGGTATAAATGGTAAGTCAGATTTGATTTGTCTCTTTTGATAAAGCATTGCATTGTTGCATCTCTAGGTCCAGGCTACAACATTCATCACCAAAAGGAAGAAACTTTTCTTGAATATCATCAAAGATCAGTGACATTTAGAGAGAGTCAAAGATCAAGCTAACCTGTTTTAGAGAGACAGGGAATGTGATTTTCCCGGAAAGCTCAGGACTTTGAACGATCTCTTTGCACATGTCTCTCCACGATCTGCAAACAGAGGCGCAAGCGACGACGTGTTTACGAGAAGGCCACGTGCTCTCGCTCTCTTCGAGCCGTTTGATCACGTCGCGCAATAGCTCCGGAGGCAGATTCGCCCAGGGGGTTTCTTGGATCGGTATTATTGGTTGTTGTTCTACGTGACAGTCTTGAACCGAACCGCGAGATTTACCGACTTCTTTGTGCTGGCTGCTTAGCTTGAAGTCGAAGCTACGACGCGAGAGACTTCCTATGCTGTCTCTCACATCACGAACTATGCTGCGGAATGACATTTCTCTCACTCTCTGAAAACACAAAAGCAAGAGACTTTGATTCAAATTCGGAGTGAGACTTAATAACAAAGCAATGACGAGGGAAGAGAAACTTAAAAAGAGAACAATTTGAGAGAAGAAAAGAAGATTCTTCTTATCAGTGGACCAAAAGCAATTTGATTCACATTTTTTTATAATAAAGAGGACACAACAGCTTCAAATTGAAAGAAAGAAACTGCTAATTTCAAAATTTAAGCTTGGACAAAAAGATGCTTGAAGAATCTTACAAACAAGTAAAAAAGCAAAAGGAAAGAACAGTCTCTGCTCCCAAGAACAAAGTCTAATTAAAATGGTCCCAAGTAGTAACAGAGATCTAATGTGTTAAGTATTCTTTGGATTCAATTGAAGAAAGGAGAAATCTTTACTAAAAAAAAGGAAACTTTGGTGATCATTTTACATAAAATCAAATGGACAGAAAGACCCTTGAATTCAGAATTCCAGATCATATGTTAGATTCACACAATTGAAGTTTTTTTTCTTCTTACCTAACGAATTTATTGTTGGGACATGTCTAAAGCTAAAACCGTATAGTGAATTAAATTGGTCTACAAGAAGATAGATCTAGAAATTTTCAGAATTTGACAAAAAAAAATTACAGAACATAGATCATAGATCTGTAAACATTCACCAAGTTTACCAGACGAATTCAAGAACCAAAAACCAAAAGAGAAATGAGAAAAGAGAGAGAGAAGAAGACTCCACACCTCAAAAGCTTTCCAGATTCAATCATTTAAAAATAAATTTTAAAAAACAAAGCTCCAGAGAAAAAATTGGGTCAGAAAGAAACAGAGAGACTTACAGATTTTTCTGTGTTTGTTGTAGTGTTTTCCTCGTCTTCTCCGTTCAAATCCTTTAGGGTTTCTCTCTCTGTCTCTCTCTCTCTCTCTGTAGAAGTTATCTGTCTTCGTGCAGCACGCGGAGCGGAAACCAACTACGTTACATCCGCTACACGAACACGAACACATCTCATTTTGTTTTTAATCATTTTTATATATAATAAAATATTTATGGAAACTGTTTATTACTACTCTGACTAGAATACTGCTTGTGCAATACAATTTGACTAATTTAATAAGCAGCTGTTTTAAACGAAAACATAATACAGTATTAAACTATATATTAATGTCAACAAATTGGTAAAACTAATACATCCACTCACCAGAATTAAAAAAAAATATATACAGTAGTATTAAGCAAGTTGTTTTTACTTTTTAGCCGTTGACCTCATCCTGTCTCCTACTTATCAATTTCTTGAAAATATCCTGAAAACTGTATTTAACAGATTCTCACTTGGTAAAAGATCAATGGAGTACTATCTTAACTTGGAAGTCACTGTTGTTGACAAAAACTAAAATATCTAATTTGTGTTCTCATAATTGCTTTAGGTGTAGTATGGCCGTAGAATTTAGAAGGTAGTTCAATTCTCTCAAATTATAATTGAAACAGAAAAAGAAAAAAGAATGGTAAAATTTGGTATGGCTTACCTACTATTCTTTTATGACATTATTCAACTTTGATTTTCTCTAAGCTGATAAAAGTATAATCATATATGGTTTTATTTATTTGCCTAAAGAAATGAGTGGAATCCAGAAATGAGTTTATTTGTAACGTTTTATTGCACCAACTATTCAAAACTCAAGAGTTTGGCTGGGAGCAATAAACTCATTAGTGCAAATCTATGCTGAAACGACAAGTCTCAAAACTCAAAAAGCATTTTTATCCTTTTGTAGCAAAAATAATATCCCTTTGATTGGACTTTGCTTTATGCTATTAAAATTCCACTATCATTGGTTTATGGTCGATTTCTTCAACCTTCTAATTATTTGCTACATTATTCAACTTCCATTACCAAAAGAAATGTGCTAATTAATTTCCAAATAAAATCCTCTTTTTTATAATTTATTTTTTAAAAAGAAAGATTGGTTACGTGAGAATGCGATAGATATAAATATAAATGGATAAGGTAAAAAGGCTATTTATTTTTTAAAATCTGAACGGCTGAGATTGATCAATCCGTGATGAGATTAGTTGAGCGACACACACTCGTCATAAAGACAGGCTTATGAATGAAATGAAATGACCATTTCTCCATCCAACTATATGACACATAAAATACCTATAATATTAATACCTCTGATGTATTCACTTAGTACAGTACTTACCATTATTTTTGTTGTGTAGTCTTTTTTTGTGACAGCCATTTAGAATTATAACAAACATACGCAATACATCATCCGAATTTGTTTTTGTCAACTATATGCTTTTTAGAAAAGGAAAAAAATCAACCAAGAAACAAATACGAGAGAAAAGATCGTGGCGATACGCATAGGTGGAGAAAGAGATGTGCTCATTTTGTTATGTTGTTTATTAAATACTACACTATTATTTATTTATTTAGAATCAATGCTGTAAACGATTTGCAAGCTAGAAACAACTAATTCGGATTCGAGATATAGGAGAAGACGACAAAAAGAATAAATTTTGTAGATACTACTAGTATATGTTTATATTGGAAAGCGATACGTCGTGGAAGGTAAGGCACATCAAAGATGTTGGACTAAAATACGAAGATAGAGCCTAGAGGCTTCATTTCATTAGAAAGTCTACGGCAGATCATGGTTTGATCTACTAAAATACTATGATGAAAATCCGAGGAAATTGCAAATATTAAAGCAGTTTTGCAAACAAAACCATGAAAAAGTTGAGTAGTTCAGTTTTTTTCTTTATCGAGGTCAAATAGCTATTTTCAAATTTGATAATGCCAAAATACATATTGAGAAAATGTTCTAAAACCACACAAAGAAACAAACACAAATTAAATGAAAAACAATATATGTTTATTAGAGAGTAAAAACCAATAATATATATCAGTGGGTAGTGTAAGGAATTGCAAGAAAACGAAGCAAACTAGTCGGGAAAAGCAGCTCAAAATATCACACTGCGTTTAAATATCAGAGTTACCAAGAAATAAATAATGTATGAAAAGTTGGAAACCAACCCAAAATAAAAAGTATTCACCGAGCCAATAGTATACAGAACAGGTCGAATGATACGTGTTAACTATTTCACCAAAAACATACATTTTTTTTTTTAAATAGTCAAAATGTAGTACGAGTGAGACCTAGTCCAAATTGTTGCTATCTGTTCGTAGGACTTTGTTGTGGTTTGACTTGCTAAACTAGTCGGAACCGATCACCAAACAATTATTTTAAAACACAATAAGAGGCTTTCTAAATCTTTGTTTTAGAGGCTTTCTAACACAAATAGCTTTGTTTTACGTGCGAGAGGATTTGTACACATGTTCTCCAATTAGCTACTCTTTCCCGTGCCTGTGAACACTCAACATACAATCTTGATACCTACACTCTCATACGTCTAAGAGCAAAGTACAGCTACCTAAATTAGCACATCAAGTTTATCAAAAGCCCACAAGAGCTGGAGCTAGGGTTTACAGCTTTTAGGCCAGGCCTGTATTGTTTTGAATGTGAAAGTATGAATTTAAAGACTCAAAGATTGTATAAAGAATAACTCTCATTATTAACTTAAGAAAACTTTCTCAAAAACTTATGCTCTCAATCTCTCAACTCTAAATTCATAACTTGTGTCACAACTCGACACCTCCTTATATCTCCTTCTATAAGAGAACACTTTTCCTAATCCTAATAGGAAACACTTATATTTAAGCAACTTCCTAAACATACTTTTCCTTTTAACCATAACTCGGTTTAGCATGAGGAAACTTTCTATCGTATGCTTTCTTCAAGCTTACTCCAACAGCCTGACCCTCCTTATATCACACTAATATATATAACTTTTATTTTACAAGTCCTCAATTTATCGCATTGGCTGAGGTACACTTTCGTCGGAGACCCTCTTATTCCTTCGTCCCTGGTACTTGCCCTTTTTTTGTAACTTGTCACAGATTATGGAGGAAGAAGCTGCGAACAAGATGAAATTCTTTGGGGGACTAATGAGCGCCTTTAAAGAAGAAAGGCAAGTCGATATATGGCTCAAAGCAGGGGACAAATCTCATGCAATCGCCGCCCACAAACTTATTTTGGTAATTTTTCTCTTTTCTTCTTTTTTTTTTTTTTTAGAATTGAGGCGTTACCTTTATTAGGGATAAATGTCCCACATCGGAAGTTGGAAGGGATCTCAAGTAGTATATAAGGGATGTGGGCCTCTCTACTCATTGCCAATTGGTTTTGAGTTGGAAGCCCATGTAACTTAACATGGTATCAGAGCCCCGATCCATACATTCCAACCCGATCCGACCCATAGTTTGTCCAACCATCGACCATGCCCAAAATTTGTGCTGGCGATATCGATGGCCAAAGAGCCATCGTCTCGAGGGGGCATATTAGGGATAAATGTCCCACATTGGAAGTTGGAAGGGATCTCAAGTAGTATATAAGGGATGTGGGCCTCTCCACTCATTGCCAATTGGTTATGAGTTGGAAGCCCATGTAACTTAACAACCTTGAGATTTTATTGAATATATATATATATGATATTATATTATTGAAGGTGGCTAGATCTAAGGTGTTTAGGAAGATATTGGAATTAGATGGTTGCAAAGGTTTGTCCAAAAAAAACAAAAAGAAAAGAGGTTTGTCCATGTCCAAGGAGACGGTTACTCTTTCAGAGATGACACGTGAAGAGCTAGAGACGTTTCTTGAGTTCTTGTACAAGGGTTCGCTTCCGGATGCAAAGCTGGTGCAGCACCACCGTAGTCTCTACCTATCTGCCCATAAATACGAGATTCCATACCTCCAAGATCTCTGCAGAAAGGAGCTCATCAGCACCATTGACGTATCAAATGTATTTCACAAGCTCGATCTTGCAAAGAAATACTCGGACAAGATCCTAGAGGCTGCTGTATCTTGGTTTATCGAATCACACGTGGTAGAGGTTGCCTTCTCGAGTAAGTTCGAGTCGTTTGTGGAGAGTTATCCGGCGCTTGCTGTTGAAACGTTTAGGGTTCATATGATGGTCAGACGATTATCTAAGATTCTTGATGACAACGGTTTACGTAAGGAATCAATCTCAAGCAGCATATCAAACGCAGTTCTCAAACATTCAGAATCAGATAAACGATGCATTGGAGGAAATGGCAATATTAACATGTGATTAGCACATGTAAACTCTGATGTTTCAACATCAGTCACTTTGTTCCTGTATACAAACACTATCTAAGGTTTTTGACCGCCATTTCCCTAAGGAATTAATCTCAAGCAGCCTCTGAGAGCGTTGAGAAGAATTACACTTTGCATTTTATTGATTGGGTCCAAAACATCTTTTAAAAGTTAAAATATAATTATCAAAATCTAGTTATACATTTAAGCCAATCATCGGATTTTTCAGGAGGATTACTGTTAAGAATGTATGAGTTTGGGCTCAGGAGCTAATATAATTGGTGGTCGCAGAAAAATATTAACATGGAGAGAGAGAGAATTAAAACCGAAAGCGAATTTTGATAGATAGGCAAAAACGTGCAACAAAGAATTTGTGAATACTCAAATACAATCTTGATACATACATACTTATATTTTTATCAACGATAAGTGAACATGTGAACATCACACTGCCTAATAATTTCAACGATTAAGACATTATTTGCATGTGGATGAGAGATGTAAAATAAACATACCATAGCTTAAGAAACAAAGCTTCTCAAAGCATGAGAGGCTTTCTAAAGTATCCAAACGCAATTGATAATAATAATAATTAAAAAAAAAGATGGCATAAACGCAATTGATAATAATAACAAAATCGTTTTGTATGATTTCAGAATTAAACATTCATGCAGAAGTTAACAAAAAAAAAAACTGAACTACTAATGTATAGGGAAGGGTTGTATTCATTTATAATGTCTTGTAAAAGAATCGTAGTCTTGGTTCATTAGAAGTACTTGTATTCTTTTATTATAGTTTTGTTAGAGAATTTTATGTGTGATTTTCGTTTTGAAGTTCTTATGGATTAATAGACAAATTGTCCCAAGCTTCTTTGTATCGAATTCTTATTAGTTGAGTTTCATTTGTCCTGTCGTTTACAATGGCTTGTAAAAGAATTAAAAAAAAACAAATACGAGGTTGCGTAGACATATAAGTGTTTATAAATATCACCCCATACCTGTCATTTTTGTAAGTTTTTGTTAGAGATTTTGTAAAAAACCTTACAAAGATCCAGCGAGAAGCTCTTTGGATAACCAAGGATTAGGTATCAATGTGAACTTTTTGTGCAACTGGACTGCAATTTTTCTGAATGAACTTACATGGAATGGAGGATTCCATAAAATTATTACCACTGAACATGAAAGAAAATGAAAAATTATTCCTGGTGCAACTGGTTTTTAAAAAATGGAATATAAGGAATTAATGGAATTAATTTAAATGGAATAGAAAAAAATGGAATGGAATAAAATGGGTATCCCATTCATTCATGAACAATTTTGGTGTGGAATAATTTTTCAAATTGATTTGTTTTTTCTTATGTGAAATGAATGGGATAAATGGAATGATTTTACTTTTTCTTTCCTTGTAACTGGTAACAATTTTATGGAATTCTTTGGAATCCTCCATTCCATGTGATTCCATTCATAAAAATTGCAATCCAGTTGCACCCTACCCTCCATTTATCCCATTCATTCCACGTAAGAAAAAAACAAATCATTTTGAAAAATCATCCCACATTGAATGAATGGAATACCAATTTTATTCCATTGCATTTTTCATCCCATTTAAATGGAATCAGTTATTTCCTTATAGATGGCATAAACAATCAATAATATTTAGGGATAATAATAATTAAAAAAAATAGATGGCATAAACAAATTTGTATTCCTAGAAAACTCAATCCATTGTTGTTAACAAGAAAAAAACCCAAAACAAAAAAAAAAAACGAAAGCTGAAAACGTTAAAAATTAAAAAGCTAGTAAAAAAACCAAAACCAAGGAGTGAAGTGTTTATTCTGCGAAGAGAGCGAACTTCATCTTGTGGTTGCAGCCGGTGCGGTCTCCACTGACAAAGTAGTAAATCTGACGCCTACGGAGAAGAAACGTGAAGCCTCCGGTATTTATGCTCCACGCCTCCCTATTTTTTGGGACTAGCTTCCTCCCTCCGCTCACATCACATAACTTGTAGCTCCTCATGTCTGGGAGCAAGTAGACATCGGTCTTGTTCTTGTTGGTCTTTTGACCGTTGTTGAACTTGAAAGCAACAACATCGTTGACGTAAAACGGTGCATGCTTTATGGCCCACTCTTTGTAATCGAATCCGCTTTGCCACACATTGAGCTCAATCCTTTTATTATTAGGCGGTATCGGAGTTGTGTCGTTGTATGGAGAGCCGACACTGCCGCTTGAGTGGTTTGATGGGGCCGTGTGGTTGTTTGGGGAACCAACACTACCGCTTGAGTGGTTCGATGGGGACGTGTGGTTGTTTGGAGAGCCGACGGTACCGCTTGAGTGGTTCGATGGGATCGTGTGGTTGTGTGGAGATCCAACGCCACCGCTTGAATGGTTTGATGGGGCGGTGTGGTTGTGGTGGCTTTTATGTGTAGAGCCAGTGCCTCTCCAGTGGTTTGAGCCGGAGCTGCTTCCCCAACCCCAGCCTGTACCTCTTCCGTGAGAGCTCCATCCCCAACCCCAACTTGAACCCGAACTACCAGAAGAACCCCAACCCCAGCCCCAGTGGGAACCAGACCGGCCAGAGCTCCAACTCCAGCTCCATGCATCAGCGGTGCCGGAGAAGACACATGCAGTGAACACTAGGACCAAGAGTAGCTTGCGTGCCACAGAGAGATCCATCGCTTACTTCTTTCTTCTTTCTTCTTGGATTAATTGATTGCTAAACTATTCTTTTTCTCTCTCGTTCTCGCTGTTTGTTTTTGTGAGCTCTTTGGAGTTTAGAACTTCTCTTTTTATAGCCAGAGAGTAGGTGAGGGTCGGTTTCCAATTTGGATAGGAATTATGAAGTTTCATTATGTCGTCTCTCCAAAAATTAACCAAAATTATCTCGTCTCAAAATTCGATCATGAAAATTAAAGGATTTCCTTCTTGTTCTCACACTACTACTTACCACATTTATCTTTCCTTTAGATTTAAACAAGTGGATATATGATATATCAGTTTAGTTATTCTTATTTATGAATTGTATTTTTAAAATTCATTTAGGATTATTGCTTAATTTTCCAGTTTCTTTTTTATTTTTATATTGTTCATGCTAAACAAAAATAAGAGTGACATTATTATACCACGAGTTCCACTTCAATAATTAGCTTTCTTTCCATCTCTATGGAGGATAAATAAATATGAAATGGAAGTTAATAAGAAAAAAAAAAGCAAATAATATGAAGAACCGATGCATAAAATAGTTGTTCAAAGTTATATACACATTTTCAAATAACTCTTAGTTGTGGTTTGAGTTGCTAAAGTGATTCGAGAACCGATGATCTTTTTATATATACAACATACATGACAAGAACTCTCCCACAGATTAAATCGAGATGGAGAGAGAAAGAGAGGGGAAAAAAAAAGGAAGAAGAGTTAAGTTGAACAATTAAGAGTTTAGGGGCAAAACGTAGAGAAACTGATAATTAAGGGGGCAAAATCATACAAATGTTTTTTTTTTACTACTACTGAGGAACCTCTTGTTCATCGTCTCTGTCTCTATGCGTTTGAGAAGCTGTTGATCTTTCCGAAACTCTCACATTATATTTCTCATACACTTTCTCCCGATTCTCCGACCACCATGTCTCTGCTTGATGTTCTCCAAATCTTCTTCGGCTGCACAAAGACAATACAAACATCATCTCTCTACACATATACAAGTAAAAACATGGAAATGTGAATCAAGAGTATGAGCAAATAAACCTGAAGCGGACTCTTCTTAGATCTCTAGTTCCATCGTGGAGAGCGACAAGTGTAATATACACGCCTGGCTCATACTGTTCGATCCACTCCGCTTCTACCTGACTAACAACTCCTCCTTCTCCACGGCTCGAACCATTCTCACTGTTGTTCTGGAACTGGAACGGCTCGTGTCTCTCACTGATCACTGAACCGCTGCTGCTAAGCCTTGGATCCGCTGCATACGCGTTGTTGCTCCTCTCGCTCGCTCTAGGCGTCTGCTTCGGCGACTGGAGATTAGACCAAGACGCGTTTGCAAAGGCAAAGTCGAAAGGAGCAGCTGAAGACACTGAGGAAGTCATCGACTCCGATCTTGAATTATGGAAACCGTTCTCTTCAGGGAAATGGAAACCGTTCTGGTCTAGTCCCGCCAGTTTTAGACTCTCACCAGGTGGCAACTTCTCTGCTACATCCTTGAGCTGTTTCATCATTAGCTTATGAGTCAAACACAGAGCCCTCAAGCTCTTTAAGTCAAGAACCTTCAAAGAAAACAGATCATACCTGCGCTACGAGTGACTTTATAGCCTCTTTGGCGGCTCTCGACTTGGCAGACTCCTCCTCTGCCAATGTCAATGCTTCCTGCGTCTTCTTAACCGATTTCTGAAGCTCCACTTCTTGTAGCTCACACTTCTGAGTCAGACTCTCAACCTAAAAAACAAATCCATGATTAGAAGATGAAGCATGAGTGAGTGAGAGCATTAAATGAGAGATGACATACCTGTGCTCGTAACTTAACGATCTCCTGATTCAAGATCTCGTTGGTTTTCTTCATGTTATCAGCTATACCAACAGGGAAATAGATCCCGGAAGTTGAAGGCATAGGAGTGGCAGAGCGGGGAGGGCTTGATCTCCTAGAGAAAGGCGACACAGAGCGTGAGCTAATCCCTGATGGAGCTGGAGCTAGCTTTGGAGTAGACCTTCGAATGTCGCCTATATTAGACTGCTTACTCTGCACAGCATCTTTCAGCTGCAACAAAGAAGGCAGCTGAGAGTTGCGGCCGAGTGTGTAACCGTCTGTTTTCTTTCCTTGTCTTGCAGCTTTGCTATCAAGTTGCTTGATCAAGTCCATATTGGACGCACCAAACTTAGCCAACCTTATCTCAGACTTATCTAATCTGTCTTTGTTCTCTCCTGAGAGACGAGGCACAACGCTGTTCCTTCTGTTGGTATCGCTTATCTCTGACACTTTGCTTAGCTTGACGTAGCAAGAATCGCAGACACGGTAGAGCCTCCCTGCGCTCGGTGCTAAAGCAGCTCGGAATGCTTTCTTGGAGCTGCATGAATGGCAGTGAACAAGTCCACAGTTGTAGCAGTTATGCCTTTTCCTTGTGAAACCAAAAGCAAGCCTACAGGTTGAGCACTGAGACTGCTCAGCACCAGAGACCCATTTGTGAAGACAGATCGCTGCAGTGTAGTTCGATCCGCAAGCTATGTACTTGACGTGTCTGTCTTTCAAAGCTTCCACAAGAGTTGGTACTTTTCTATCTTCCAAATCACCATGGCCTAGTCTCCCATTAGCTCCTTTCCCCCATGTGTAGACTTCGTTTCTTGATGTCAAAGCCGCTACATGATATGCTCCGCAAGAGATCTCTTCGACGAACTCACTAGCGAGCTTGTCCTCTACCAAACAAGGTAACTTCCCATCAGTCTGTAGATTCCCAAGCTGCCCATACACTGTACTCCCCATCGTGAACACTTGTCCAGACGTGGTTAAACCGACTGTCAAGCTATGTCCACAAGCAATCTTGTGGAAGTTGTAATCGATTAACGCAGGGACACACGTTGGTTTAAGCCGAGGGTCTTTGTCACCGTGTCCAAGACGGTTCTTGTCACCATCACCCCACGTGAACAGCTTCCCAGACGACACAGAGCTTGAGTTTGACTGCGTGACAATGATCTCCACAACAGCAGAAGTGTGCCAAACGCCGCAAGAAACCGCAATCGTTCTCAACCCTGACAAAGACTCAACCTCTCTCGGATACTGAACTGTTTCCCTGTCACCGTGACCTAACACACCAAACGTTCCATCTCCAAATGTGAAAAGCCTCCCATGAGATGTTACCAAAGCCGTATGCCAAGGTCCACAAGTTACTGAACCCACATGAAGCCCTTCGAGAGGACCACCGATTCTCTTTGGTATCCAGTGACTAATACCAGAGCCATGACCTAAGAGACCAACATTATGTGTACCATCACCCCAAGTAAAGAGCTCTCCAGAGAGAGTAACAGCACAAGTGTGAAACTCTCCACAAGCAACAAAGTCAATAGCTGTGAGAGACTCAACGAGACGAGGATGGAAAACATCTTTCCCAATACCATGACCAAGCCTTCCTCCAGATTCTTCACCCCAAGTGAAAATCTCACCTTGACGTGTCACAAACGCAGCATGCCTAACACCACATGCGATCTGATGAACATCAAGGACAATATTCGACTCCAACGGCTTCGGCACAAGGACGTCCGTTCTCGTGGTTAGATAACTCGCACTCTTATCAATCCCGACTTTGACCACATTGTCACATATCACCTCACCCCAAATGTAAACGTCGCCTAGAGCATCAGAGTCATCTGCTCCAGAGCCATGACTAGAACTACTCTGTGCACTAGAGACACTGACACGAAAACCATCTGAGCCAGGTACCTTTGTTTGCATGTTTTTGGTGTCCAATGCAACAACAACAACATGTGGCTTCTCTGAATCAGTTAATGGAACCACCTCAGGCTCAACACTCTTAGTAGGAGAAGCAACTGGATCGATATTAAAAGGAGTCCCTGGAGAGCTGTGACCCCGTGAAGCGCTCGCAGAACTGCTGCTTGGACTGCTTGATGTCAAGTCTCTGCTAGCCTGAGAACAAACAGATCCATTGAGTACCTAAATGCAATTACAACATGACCAACCACAGAGTCTTTGCCTGAATACTTACATCAACAGAGAGGTTTCCGCCACTCCAGCCATCGATTTTAGAGCGGCCGCCTTGGCCAGACGATATCAATGTTTTAAGTCCTCCAATCCAAATCTCTGCCTCAACCTTGTCCTTACAAATCTATCAAGAAAGAAAACTGTTACTTACTTAACAAGTGGCTGGCTCAAAATATCAGTTTTCAAGATGACTAACCAAGTCAAGAGACTTCTTTTTGCCGTTGTACAAGAGAGAAAAAGATAAGTAGTCTTTCTCTGGACGAAGATAACGCTGGAACACAGCCTATTTGCAGAAAGATTTCGTTTAACAGAGATATTCTTGAAAAGCTAATGAGAGAAGTTCTTGGAAGATAGTATATCTTACAGTTCTTTGCCCAGGTATGATTTTAGATACAGATGCTAGTTTCAGTCGCTTTTCACCACTACTCGATATCCAGATCAAAGATTTTTCATCCTACACAACCAAAACACCAACAAGCATAGATTTTTTCTCAGATGAAGCAATTGTAGAAGAGAGAGTGGTTTGAGCAGACAGAAGAACTCACACTAGACAGTCTAAAAGGATAAAACTTCGGCTTCCCTTTGCGACCATATTTCAAAAGTTGTGTGCCCTTCTTCAATGTAATCAATGCCTGCCAAATTGAACAACACACAAATTAAACCCCCCACCAAATTAAACTTGAAAAAGTTCGGATTTTTACAAAGAATAAATGGGTAAAGACTTGAGATTTGCAGGAAAGTTTCACAATTTGAACAAACAAGACTCCAAATTTGCAACTTTTGTTTCGTACTAGTTCATCACTAATCGCAAAAATTTGAACTTTCTACTGTTTATGACCAAAATTCTTCAGAGAGAGAGGGACCTGTTCAACGTTGTGGTCAGCATTACTGTAGGTCACAAGATCTGCCATTCCATGTGAAATGTTCACCAGAAGACCACCAACCTCTTCGATCCTCACCGTTCATCATCTAAAAGCAAAAGCCCCGGAGGTCCTAGCCGTCGCCGTGGAAACCATCAATCAAACCAAGCCGGTGAACCAGTTGCAACAGAGAGAGAGAGAGGGAAATGTAAACGAAAAGCTTTAAACTTCCAAAGATGGAACTGCCCTTTTCGCTTAATTGACCTCTCAGATCTAATGAGGCTTCTCGGAGATGAAAAAGACCGGAACTTTGTTTTCTTAAAGCTGCACGATTTTCAGAATTTTCCGGAACGAAATTTTGATTTGTAACTGCTGGGTTTTAGTAAGCTGTGATGGACGAATTGCCTGTCCGGCGGAGCAAAGTTAGACCTTCCGGAGAGAGAGGAAAATCCGGCGGAGAAAAACGACGGAAAAGCAAAAAGGAAGGAGGAGGAAGACAGGGAAGTCAGAGACAGCGATGACAGAAGAAGGAAGAGAGAGAGAGAAAAGGAAAAAGAAAGAAAGTGACGACGACGGTGTCTGAACAGACGGTAAAATACGAAAATTAAATTTAAAGGAAACTGTTTCTTTCTTGGTATTATTATTTTATTTACTGTAAGTAAAATCTTCTTACAACAATTTTTATGCTTTTCTGAAAAATATCCAAAAATATTATACTACGAAAGCTAGTGAAAGAAAAATAAAAGAAAAGTAAAGTGAAGAGCATTCCCCATGCAGTAGTAGAAATCAAATTAAGTTTTTGCTTTTTTTCAGTGATTTTCTAGATAAACTAAAGTAAGGCTGTTTTAATTTTTTATTACACAAAACTAGTTTTGGTTTTGAAACCGAGGTGAAGGAGAAACCTCAGTATCTCACATTGAAATATGTCCAGGAAACATGATACAAAAAAACAAATTGGTATATTGTTTTCTGTTGTATGGGGGATACATTGTATTCGTATCAATTTAAGAGTTAACGAGACAATCCACAAAGTCAACTAAACCAATTTCCAATTCGTTTTGTAGCATTTGTCAATGAGGTAATTTGCATTTGTTTAAACTTTAAATATGAGTAATGTTGAGTTTTTTGGTTTTAAGTCTCTAACTAGTAATTATCGTTGTGTAGATTCTTTACCATTTTAATTTAACCGATAATCATGTTTCAGATCATCCTATTAATTTTTACTTAAAATAGTTGTTTTTTGTTTACAGAGGGTAATTCCGGTTAGTTCATTATCGTGGGTCAAATTAGGCCGGTTCATGTGGGTTGTCCGGTCTAAAACAAACGCGAGGAGATTGAGGATATAATGGTAATTCACAAGGAGGGGAGGGTTTATTCTTCGCCGCAGACACGTTGAAGGTTTGGTCGCCGGTTGTAAGGAAAAGACAAAAGCACCCCTACGGCCGGTAGGTGGGCCCGTTTTGTCTGGTTCTTTCCCTCCAAATTCCGAGGAGAATGTATCACTTTTTCGTGAAAACTTATAATAGTGCATCTCCATTTTCTCTACTTTCTTTGATATTGTTAATTTGTATATATAACGATTTTCTTAGTTGTATAATCCTTTAGATTCACCGACAAGATAAATAGTTTATGGTTATAAACGAATATGAATGTGAGTTTGTTTGCATAGCAATACATAATTACATAGGATCTAGCTCGTCTCGGTATTGTAAAAGCAAATCGAAACCTTGGATTGGATGATGCGCGCCCAAGGATCAAGACACAAAGTTGTAGTTCAATTTTCCATACATATATACAGATTATCACATGGTAAAGATTAATAAAGAAAAACTATAATTTGTGTTCTCAAAATTTATTTAAGTTAACATCAGTACATAAAGATTAACATCAGTACTATGATACTATCTTAACTTGGAAGTCACTGATGTTACAACAAAGAAAAAAACAAATGACCACAAAACATAGTGCTTTCTTCGAGAGACGCACAAAAGACAGAGTTATAGAAATCGAAAGCATCCTCTAGACTCTAGTCCATGATAACTGGATTTGAATGTAACGAGTTGGGCCCATCCTCATGGCCTTTTTATGAGTGAAGGCCCAAATCTTAATCTAAATTTCGCTGAACCATAATATATGCCCAGCAGGATGTACAGAAAAATTGACATTAAAGAAAAAGAAACCATAAATGGGTCCCTCTATGTATTAATCATTTTTTTTTCTATTGTTGATAGTTTACGTTTTGATATGGGTCAAGCGAAGCAAGGTTACGGTAAGATCAAAATATGTCAATTATTCCAATTATTATAGTTGACAATGACCTGGCCTGATAACGATGGACGGTAACGAACTTGGCATGACAAATGAGGTTGACCATCAAAATATACAATATTATCTACAAATTTTCAAAATCTTGGATACTCCTAATCAGAACATGTAATTTCTCACCGATTTATAAGTGAAAGAACAAGAAAATTGACTAATTACAACTGTAGTTGATTTTCTGTACCACAGCTTTTTTACAGATATATTTTTTTTTATTTTCACATAATTACAAAAAAAAAATGTACAGGAGCCACAAAATTATTTTCTCGTCTTGATATTATTGTCAAATGGAATAAAGTGGTTTCGCTATTTTAAGGAATTTTGTTATTTTTCTTTTTTATTACTTTCACATGGTTTGTTGGTATAAAGCAATTTGTTTCGGACAAAAGAGAACTACTTGAAAAATCCACTAGGCGGAGAAATTAATATCCTACGTGGCAAAAAATCACTTTGAAAACCGCGATAAAAATGTACACGTGGTAGCCAAATCAACTTTAGTTACGAATTAGATAAATCGAACAGCCTTTAATTTGACACGTCACATTATTTAACGGCTCAGGATTTTACGTCTACGTTTTGTATCGCTGATTCGCTGCGCCTCAAATGTGTGTTGTGTTCTGTTGGTCTTTGTCTACATTGCATGGAAACGGAAACGGAAACGCGGATGCAAAACGTTTCGGAAACGGGAAACGTCTATTTTGAAAAATACAAGATTGGAAACGTTTTGGAAACGCATATATAATATTTATGATATACATATATATGGTTATTTTAAAGTTTGTTAATATATAATATATGTATGTAACGAATATATAGTAAATCAAGTTGGTGCAGTGGTTAGTGGAGGGACATTATTCCAAGCAGTCATGAGTTCGAATCACAGGATTATATGTTTTGTTAGTTTTTTAATTTTTAATAAATAGAGGGTATAATTGTAATTTCGATAACGTCTTCTTCCCGACTCTTTCTCCACTTTCTGTAACTCTAATTTGGCGGCCATGTTCATCAATTTTCGCATTATGCATCAATTTTCTTGCATTTTTTAGTAGTTTTCTTCGTAGATTTGTGAATCTAATAGATATAAATCTTTTACAAACCAAAATATCGAATAAAACTTAATTTCTTCAACATTCTCCGATTTGTTGTTGATATAAGGCTTGGCGGCTGCAGAGACCAGGTTTTCGAACAGAACGAAAACAAGTTTCCGTTGCGTTTCCGTTTTGGAATTGGACGCTTCCACTGCGTTTCTAAATGGAGAATTTCAAGAAACGCGTTTCCATGCGTTTCCGTTGCGTTTCCGACGCGTTTCCGACGCGTTTCCGTTTCCGATGTGTTTCGAAACGCGAAACGCATAGTGATTAGCGTTTCATACGTTCTTTGTTTATAAATTACATGTACTTACAGATTAATAAATAATAATATGATTATTCGAATATTGTGGCTGTAGTAAGAATTACTAAATCAAATAATTTTTATAGAAATGGAAGAAGATAATAACATTTAATTTTTTTGGGTCTAGTCGATTGTAATACGAGAGTTACATGTAACTTTTATGGAGTTGGAATCATTGGTAGTTTGGTACCATCCTCGAACAGTAGGAGTCGATCAATGGAGTACTATTTTACAGTGGATGACAAATTGCATTTAATGAAAAAAACTTTGTCCTATTCATCGGCCATTTTGGTGAATATATATGGATTTATTGGATGTTCTAGTTCTATCATAGAAAATTAACCATCTAATAACCTTTTACTGTTATAGGTATGGTATATTTATATATGCCTAAATAACGATCATATCAAGTGAGTTTCGGTTTAGTTATGCTTCTTACTACCCTTTCGATATTATGTTCGATTCCTACTTATATTAGTAGGGATGTTGATTTTGTTGGGGATGATTTATAAGCTGGTCCTGACCGAAAGAGATGATAGATTTAAAGAGTAGATAACAAAAAAAAATCACGATAATATTATTCACTACTCACGTCGGTTATTTACCTATTGTATTATTTAATACTTACCAGTTTATACTTTTGTGGATATATAAACATATACGGGTTATGTATACATACGTAGAAAGGGATCAAGTTGGGGTCACTTTACAGAGCCATACGTAGTGGAAATACATCTGAATCCAGCTCATTGTAACCACTGCTTTTATTTTCTCTCTTTTTTTTATTTATCCCCTTATGGATTAATAATTGGAATATAAAAATATAATTTCTGAAAGATATAGTAGCAAAATGACTAGAAGTTAACCAAATACGAAACGAAAAAAGAAAAGAGAAGTGCGAAAAAAGTGGGAGATGAGTTTGGTGTTTCAGACAAAAAACAAACTGCCAGTAAGATTGTCCATTCTCCTATTAATGTTTTGTTATACTTAAACAAAACATCCCCATAACTAAAATGTGATTGCTTTCCTAAATGTTTATACAGTTTTGTATAATTTTCCAATGGTTATAGATACCAAAACATCCATGAGTACACAAAATTCATAATAAAAATGGCAAGATGATGAGCTCGTTAGAATGTTATTAAATACGATTAGTTATACTTTCTAATGTTCAATTGAAGTAAATGGATTATGGAACCATAAGATAAAAGTAGAAGCTATCAAATAAAATAGATAGCTACTTTACAAGATTTCATTGTTTTGATAACCTTAAGAGCGTATAACTAAATCCGAGCAGTGAAAAGCAATTTAGTTTTAAACTAACGTGTGTAATTAAGCTTGATAGTTTTGACATTCAAGTTACCAATTGAGGTATATAGGTTTTACGTTATTTCACAAATGTGTCTACAAACGGAAAACACGTTCATCTTTATTGACATTGACATGATATATTCAGGAAATACCGGTAAAGCTCTTTAAGATTTTTTAATAAGTAGAAAACGAAATTAAAACCAGTGGTTGTCGAAGAAACACCAAAATGTTTACGTGAAAAAAAATTGATGCATTATTACTTATAACTTATTAGGCACCGGAATATTTCAATACCATTAAATAAGGTAGGTCATAAGCTAACTAAATCATGTCTCTCTACTTGCTTTTTCTCATAAATGCTTTGATATCCGCCTAATAACCATATATAACTTGGACATTTATCTAACTCTTCGTCTAATTTAATACCGTAATTTGATGTTACATCAAAGCTTCCACATATATATTAATTACACCCACACCGCTTTCTATCTCAAATCGTCATAATACAAATTATATAATGTTATGTTTCACCATTTATATATTCCATGAAAATTACGGTGAACAATGACGTGTGTTTGTTATATACGAACTAGTTGCATGATTAGAGATTAGAGAGGTCAACATTAGAGGGTGAAAAAGGTAAATTTACAGTCGGTGTCGTGACCAATTTGCGGTTTGATCCTGCGGCGGTGAGAAGCTAATATGGGCCCACAAAAAAACCCGAATATTATCCCTATCGTCTCTATCTGCAGCTGTTCTTGCTGATTACCTTTGATTATTTTTTCCACTTATATAATAATTTAATCGAAAAGCATCCATTATGATGTCAATCATTTTAAACACTAATGTAATCATATTCTCAGGCTTCTCCACAGCTCACAATCTTATATTATTGTTGTTATTTCAATTCGAATCAGCATTGTTATTATTCTATTGGTTATTTACCATGAATATACTATTACACTTCTATAGTAACCAAATATCAAGCCTCTCCAATAACTAAAAAGGTCGTGTAATCAGGAAAAAATAATTCTAAGTAACTCAAACAGGTCACAAGTGGCAAAGTGGAACAGTTAAAGACTGTCCAATCATACATCCACGTTAATCTAAGTATTTATTTATTTATCTGTAACAATATATGAATTGATGCAGTGAGCATATGTTTTTGTTATCGGATCGTAAATTTAGAGTTTGCAAAATTCAATATTAATCGATAAAGAGTTTCTGAAAAATTTATCGTCGAAAAAAACTGATCAAACCAATCATTAATCAGTTGTTACGGTGAACCATACACGTAATTTTACATGGCATGAGAGAAATACACATAAATAATATTTTCGTGAATTATATTTTTGGTGCCAAAATTTTCTTATAAGCAATGAGAAGATTCCCAAATTAAAAAAGACAGAAGGAAAGCGAAAAAAGTTCCCCTTTTAAGTCCCACTCCTCTTTTTGTAATACAGAAGAAAAAATAAATCACACATAATTAAATATCATGTACAAAAATGTATCTTTATATTTATAAGATCTAGATAAATGGTCCATCCCACACCCAATTAAATACCCCTAAGATAAAATCACAATAGACAAAAATATTGAAAAAAAGAAAAAACAAAGTCAGAAAATTCAACCACAACTCTCGTCTTCTCTTCAAACTCTCCTCATCTCTCTTTGAATAGAAATCCAAATTCAAGTGTAAGTATGTCAGGAAACTCTTCAGGGCTGTTGGATAGTTCTGGCGGCGGCGTGGGCGGTTCCGGCGAGGAGGAGAAAGATATGAAGATGGAGGAAACCGGCGAAGGAGGCGGCGGTGGAGGAAACCGGTGGCCAAGACCGGAGACTTTAGCTCTCTTGAGAATACGTTCGGAGATGGATAAAGCCTTTCGTGACTCTACTCTTAAAGCTCCTCTATGGGAAGAAATCTCCAGGTTTGTTATATTATCTTACATGCATATTTATGTGATTATGTCTATGTATATACCACACATTTGATCTTGAAAATAAGACAGAAATTCTATGATCTTATATATACGTTTAACACATTTATATATGGATATGTATATATCATATTTTTCGATAATTCATTTGAATATTCCTATAAGGCTATTTATGTGTTGATAGGTATGTAAAAGACTAATTTACATATAAATATCTAAAATAAATGAAATGTAATTTTGTATCTTATGGAATTTTTATTGATAAAATAATTAGGAAAATGATGGAGCTTGGATACAAGAGAAGTGCAAAGAAATGCAAGGAGAAGTTCGAGAACGTGTACAAGTACCACAAACGTACCAAAGAAGGTCGTACCGGAAAATCCGAAGGCAAAACTTACCGGTTCTTCGAAGAGTTAGAAGCTTTCGAGACTCTCAATTCCTATCCACCTGAACCCGAATCGCAACCCGCTAAATCTCTTGCAACTGTCACGACCACGACCGCAACCGCAACCGCAACTATGATGCCGTGGATCAACTCTAACAATCCATCAGCCGAAAAGAGTTCTTTACCGATGAAACATCATCATGATCAGGTTAGTGTGAAAACCAACACCACAAACCCTACCTTCCTGGCCAAGCAACCATCTCCTACGGCAACTTTCCCTTTTTATACCAACAACAATACTACTGTTGTTGATGCTGGTTTTAAACAAACTTCTAATGAGTTGATGAACAATGTTTCGTCGCTGAATCTTTTCTCGAGCTCAACTTCTTCATCTACTGCATCTGATGAGGAAGAAGAACATCATCATCAGGGCAAGAGATCGAGAAAGAGAAGGAAGTATTGGAAAGGGTTGTTCACGAAGTTGACAAAAGAGCTGATGGAGAAACAAGAGAAGATGCAAAAAAGGTTCTTGGAAACATTGGAGAATCGCGAGAAAGAGAGAATCTCAAGGGAAGAATCTTGGAGGGTCCAAGAAGTGGCAAGAATCAATAGAGAACATGAAACACTGGTCCATGAGAGGTCAAATTCCGCGGCTAAAGACGCTGCAATCATATCCTTCTTACACAAAATCTCTGGAGGACAACAACAACAGCCACAGCAGCAACCGCAGCAGAATCATAAAGCATCACAAAGGAAACAATATCAGAGTGATCATCCAAAAACATTTGAGAGTAAAGAGCCAAGGCCGGTTCTACTTGATACAACAATGAAGATGGGAAATTACGACACCAACCAATCGGTGTCTCCTAGTTCTTCAAGATGGCCTAAAACCGAGGTCGAGGCCTTGATAAGGATAAGGAAGAATCTTGAAGCTAACTATCAAGAAAACGGTACCAAGGGACCACTATGGGAAGAGATCTCCTCAGGAATGAGAAGATTGGGATACAATCGCAGCGCGAAACGGTGCAAGGAGAAATGGGAAAACATAAACAAGTACTTCAAGAAAGTCAAAGAGAGCAACAAGAAACGACCCCTTGATTCCAAGACTTGCCCTTATTTTCACCAGCTCGAAGCTTTGTACAACGAGAGGAACAAAAGTGGAGCATTGCCAATATTGCCTCTAATGGTGACTCCAGAGAGACAGTTGCTTCTCTCACAAGAAACAGTACTGCCTGAGTTTGAGACGGATCAGAGGGACAAAGTTCGAAGAAGAAGTGATACCATGAGTTTTTTCTGGTTCTATATGAGATTTAACGATAAACACAAACTACAGAAGGTGAAGAAGAAGGATTAAGTGAGGAAGATGATTACGATGAAGAAGAAGAAGAGGAGGAGGGAGAAGGAGACAATGAGACAAGTGAGTTCGAGATTGTGTTGAACAAATCATCTATACTAGTAACTAAAAAATCAAGCCATTTACTTACATTTGTTTTTGTATATGTTTTTTCTTCCACACCGTTGTGTAGTTTAATAGAGAAGTGTATATAAAAAGATTATGAAAACCACTTAGGTGAAAAGATTATTGTTTATGTCCATAGGTGAAGATGATTTGTTCAACACAATCTCGAACTCACTTGTCTCATTGTCTCCTTCTCCCTCCTCCTCTTCTTCTTCTTCATCGTAATCATCTTCCTCTATTAAACTACACAACGGTGTGGAAGAAAAAACATATACAAAAACAAATGTAAGTAAATGGCTTGATTTTTTAGTTACTAGTATTCCTTTTCGTGATATTTAATAAAATAATTCAATTTCAAGAAATATTTTGAGTGTGTATCAAATTATATAGAACCAAAAAACTCAATGGTATCAAGTATCAAAACTGATGAAATTTGAAAGAGAAAAATTGGCCCAATTGGTTGGGAGGAGCCAAGGGGTGATCAAGCATCCATGTATATATCCTTGGGTACCCGACACAAGTAATAAAAATTTGGACCTACAAATTCAAATTGGGTCGTCGTTTTCATCATTTTTATTTCTTTCCAATATTTAATATTTCAAATTTAACTTCGTATTTCTTATCCCATTCTAATTTTATAATATTATAAAGTTACCTTAAATCATGTAATCAAAAGCATCGTCCGTGTGGTAGATGGCGTTGGTGCGTTTCTTTCTGTAATATGTGCCTACATACCACGAGGTGGACCCAACATTACACACTATAATTAGACTGTAATATTTTTTTAATGAAAAGACTAAGCATTATTTTTGTAACATAATGTAGTATCGATAGATGTAAATTTGTATGAATTTACACTATATTATATGGTTGAAAATAAGCGATATATGTAAATTTGGTAGTTGAGGTGAAAGATGTTCCGTGGCATATTTTAGAGTCATAGACAATTAGACTTCTGTTCCTCAACGCCATGAGAAATCATCTGCCTAAAACTTCTTTATGTCCCCCTCACGAAATGTTGACCTTTGTCGTGTCAAAACAAAAGTAAAAGCTACCTTTGATATTATGCTTTGCACAAACTCGTTTTTCAAAAAACCATTTATAGCAAAAAAGAACCACTTTCTTTTAAGATATATCACTTCTTTTAGGTTAATTGGAGAAATTTTTCAATAATGTACTGAAATGAAAGTGGGGGTTGCAAAATATATGTATTTTCCGTAATACTCAAGAACTCTTCAATTAGAAAGGATTCGAAGTAATTTATGCTCACTATTTATCTACTCTAGCTATATTTTCTTTCCACAACAACGATCGTCAAAGTTCGTATATATTATTTTTTCTTGTAAATGCATGCATTCTTATTATAATGTATGAATATACATATTTAGTATTTTGGATCGTCATCATTGTTTTTAGCCCCTCGAAAAAAAAGAGATGCAAATAGAAATTATAAAACATTTATGGAAAAGAAAAAGAAGAAGATTCCGTTCCTAATAAGTAGCCACCATTCTTTCTCACATCTCATTTTCCCTTCTACATGCCCACTTTTCTGCACTTTGGATTTTCAAGTTTCATTTTTCATTTTTCATTTTTCATTTTTCATTTCTATTGTTTGTCGTTATATAGTTATTTCAAAATTTTAATTTTCTGCAAACCTAGCTAATTCAAATGTATCATCTGGCCTAAACTCAGAAGCAATTGTTAAAAAAAAAAGCTCATAAGCAAGAAGCAGCAAATAAATTGTTTGAATTTGATCATATAAAACCTTTTTAAAAACTTATACTGGTAGACCGTAGAAACGTTTGAGCTGCATCAATTATTTACACTAGGAGAGAACCCGCGCAATGCGCGGGTTTATTAAACCAAATATTTTTAATTTAATTATTCAGAACATTAGATTCGAATATATCATTTGTTTTTTACTCGAATATCTGTAAGTTTTGCATTTTGTTTTTTTTCATATAGTTTTAAAATTTAGTTGTTATTTACGTGAAATCTTATATAGACTCATAGTGAATAGTTTCATATGTTTTTTGTTCTTTTATACAATAATTTATCGACTGGAGTTGAGTTCTTCTAATTTTCCTTATACTAACAATCATTATAGATTGATTATTATCCTACAGACTCATAGATAATAATAATTGCAATCCTTTTTAAAAGGAAATGAAATGAGCTAATTAGCCAGTAAGCCCATTTAAAGCTACCATGGAAACGAAGAGGTCCGATAAATAATCAAGCCCATCAAAACGAACAGCATTACACATAATTTTGATTTAGATTTTTTTTTTTTAATACGAAAACGACGTCGTTTTGGTGTAAGACGAAAAAAAAAAAATAAAGCGCAAAACGACGTCGTTTTGGTGTTAGGCGAAAAAAAAAAAAAAAAAAAGAGTGCCACATGTCAAAGGCTGGAGATTGTCCAAGCCTTATTAGTTATGTAGATTTTTATTTTGTTTTGTTTTATTCTGTGATTAGTCATTGAAAATAACTATCGAATGGTATTTTGCGGGTTTTATAAAGTAAATAATAACTTATGGTGACATGAAACAGAAAAAAAAATATAGGGTGGAAAAATGATTGGCAAACATTAATTTGAGATACAACGATCAAATGCTGTCCACTTGCTGATTGCTTTTCATGGAGGTACTTACACAGTGCCACAAATTGTTCGAATTCATTACAAATCTATGGTCTAAAATCCAGTTATATGCATTACAAAATTTTCCTGGTATACTTTTACAATAATAGTGACTCATGAGAACGAATACTTGTATATATCATTTATATTTAAACAAATGATGATACGATTTTCTTTATCAAAAATCTATCCCACAAATTTTTAGTTTCCATCCAGGATGAAAAAATGAAGTTAAAACGGTTAAAACTGATTTCGAAGTTCTAAACATGTTAGATGTTTCGTCAGCCCAAATTTGAAGTACATAAAAAGGTTTCACTTATTTTTCTTTATCATGATTTAAATCTAAACAAATATCAAATCAGTCCAATAACCTATTATTGAAACTGAACTCGGACAAATTTTATAAACCGAAACGGACCAAGACAATATAACATCAAACATCATTACAACTCTATGTAGAGACATCATATGAAACTGATAGTATGTACTATCTAGGTCGCTTAGTGAAAAATTGTTACTCATGCAATGAAATTGATAACCGATCCAAAATATCTTGAATAATTTCAACATAACATCCAATAAACACATATAGAAAATTGTGGAACGTACAAATATTTCATGCATCAACTTTCTTCGTCCGTGGACCGGCAATTTCAGTTTTCAATACTATATATTAAACAAGAATATATATTTTCTTCAGGTCCTTTTCGTGTGCTTTAAAGTCTACTTATTGCCTTGTTTAATCATTTTGAACTCGCAATTTTCAATTAGTTTAAGATATTTTGTTTAATTCAACGGTACAAACTGAGACTTGCTTGTGATAAGAAGATACTTTCACAGAAAAGGAAAACGTAAACAGAATAATTAGCCTTTGTTATCCCATCCAAATAAACAATAGCAGACACCAAACAAATTAAAGTGGGCTCACATATTAGTCACATATAATAATGTAATAATGTATTATACAAAAAACTATATCTACAATAAAAATAGGAGGTCCTTTCTTCGAAGGTTGGCAAGATATTGCAGATTCGTGTCTAGGTTGAGTCATAGACAAATACTAATAAAAAAATTATTCCTTCCCATTGTATATACATGTAAGTGTAACACAACAAATTAACAAGAAGTAGAATACAGCTCTTAACCAATCTCTCTCAAATGTAGGTCCATAGAGTAAATAAAGTAAAATGTAACTTTAAAATCTCAATTTAGATGATAAATTCTCTTAAACAAGAGCCAGCTAAAACTGAAAATAAAAAGCTGCAGTGATCAAAACTGTAATAAAGATTGTACATGTCTATATGAAAATCATAAAATCCATCATAATTAACCGCATCTGAATTTTATACTGTACAAATATAAAACACAGTATATACATTATATATATATATATTACTTAACGTACAACCTAAGGTTGATTATATGATGCTCTACATTGTTATAACATGTGCAGGAAATGTATATACCTCTATATCAATTTGAATGTTCATGAACATAACCAAACTCAATCATGATTTGAGTTTGGTCCGTATAAAAAAATGTTCAAAAAACTGATTTGTCACAGTTTATATCACAGTTCGTATAATGTGTTTAACCCTACACAATTCCACGAGTGTGTGGCGTTAGTGTACATGTATAACTATAACGAAACATGCCTAAAACGTTAGGAGTCACGATCATCAGCGCCAGATACATCAGTTTTGGGTTATACAGATCTGGCAATGCGACCAAACATGTGTCGATAGGACTTACAAATTAATTATGACACAGCGAATCATCATCGTCTCACACAAGAGTTTTTGTATACATCGTTGGATCTGTCACGTGCTTCCATAGGGAATTTACGAAATTACCCTTACAAAAAAGAGAGTCTTGCGTTTTAGGGCAACGAAGAGAAGAAGACAGAGAGAGGAGGAGGAGGAGATGAAAGAAAAGAGTAAAGATTCCTTTTTCCACGTGGACCCCAAACCCCACGCTCTCTCTCATTGTGTGCATGTGAACTTGGCATCTTCTTTTTTTATTTTTTTTAGTTTTATCTTATTTATGTATTTATCTTACCAAGGAAACTGTTACTGAAAAGGATGAGTAACTCTCGTCTCTCAGTCCCACCTTTATTTTTTTTGTAATGTAGACAAAACAAATGACAATAATATGTAACAAAACAAACACACATCGTCACCATTCACCAACAACAAGAACCATTCATTTAAATGATTATTATTACAAGTTACTGTTTTTATTATTTGCTTACGAAAACCCCACATTGTCCCCCCCCCCCCTCTTTATTTATTTATCCATATATCCCCACAAAAAAATAATTAAATCACATTTATTTATTTTTGTTTAAACATTTTTTAATCTCTCCTGAGTATAACTTAATTAAAAATCAAAGATGAAGAAAAAAAAGAAAATAAACAAACCCCCTCCAATATTTAAATTCTCCTCTGATTCTGTATCAAAACTCCAAAAAAAAAAAGATTACTACTAATCTTTTACCACAACCCACCCACCCACCCACCAAACTCCGGGTCAAACCCGAATCATCCCATCTTCATTTTTCACAGATTATTCGTCGCCTTGTTGTTGTTATTGCTCTGCACAAGCTCAAACTCACCTTCCTCCTCTTCATTCTCCTCCTCATCTTCCTCATCGTCGTACTCTTCATCTGTTCCATCGTCATCATCAAATTCCTGAACCGACGGCTGAGGACCAGCAGCAACAGGAAGAGTATGTTGTTGATCAGTTTGACCAGCCACAGTAGTAGTCACTGTCGTTGCATTCACCGTCACCGTCGCAGGAGGCCATTGCTGCTCAGGTTGGACCATCAAAGGAACAGAATTCTCCGGTTTAACCAAACCGGAAGCTGACGAAGAAGATGCAATGTTGTTGTTGCTGTTGTTGTTGGTTTGGAACTTGTTCCTCTCTCTATATAAAGCATCGAGCTGGTGAAAATAGGGACAAGTCTTGGAGTCTTCGGGCCGTTTCTTGTTGCTCTCTTTGACTTTCTTGAAGTACTTGTTTATGTTCTCCCACTTCTCCTTGCACCTCTTCGAGTTCCGGTTGAATCCTAACCGTCTCATCCCCGCTGATATCTCCTCCCACAACGGTCCTTTTGGTCCGTTCTCTTGATACTTGGAATCAAGATTCGTCCTCAGCTTTATCAACGCCTCTATCTCCACCTTCGGCCACCTCGACGAGCTCGCCGCAGTCGCAGTCGCAGAAACCGCAGTCGCAGTCGCCGGAGTCATATGCTGATCGCCATTGTCTGTTTTGGTAACGTCTAAGCTCGGTATCACCGCCTGCGGGAGTGGCGTTTGAGGCGTTTGCTGCTGATTGTTGTTAAGCTGCTGCATTTGAGAGGGAACTTGTTGCGGTTGCGTTTGCGTTTGCGTTTGCGGTTGAGGGATTGATTGGCCTTGTTGGATCGGTTTTTCGGATAGTTTCTGGAGAAACGCCATGACGGCGGCGTCTTTAGCGGCGGACATTGAGCGTTCCTGAGCTAAGATCTCGTGCTCGCGGTTGATTCTAGCGATCTCCTGCACTCTCCAAGACTCGTCTCTGACCATTCTCTCGTGCTCTCGCTTCTCCACGGCTTCTAAAAACTTCCGTTGAAGCTCCTCCTGTTTATCGACGACCTGTTTCATCAGCCGCTCGAAGAAGACTTTCCATTTCCTCTTCCTCTTCTTCCTCCCGGTGGTTGTGGTGGCTCCTCCGATCTCGACGTCGGAGGAAGTGGAGTAAGAAGACGAAGACGACGTCGAATTGTCCGATAGGAAATCGCCGGAGATGTTTGGGAACGAAGGGATGCTCACAGGCTGAGTGTAAGGAGCAATGCTTCCTATCGGCGGCATGACGGTTGTTACCGGCGGAGGAGTAGAGAAAACGGAGCTGTTGTTGTTGTTTTGAGGTCGTAACGGTGGTTGCGTTTGCGTTTGAGGCGGTTGAAGCGTTTGTTGTTGTTGATGATGGTGGAGAGAGGAGGCTGATTGAGTCTCGAGAGCTTCCAATTGATCGAAGAAGCGATAAGTTTTGCCGTCGGATTTTCCGGTGCGGCCGTCTTTGGTTCGTTTGTGGTATTTGTAAACGTTTTCGAACTTCTCTTTGCATTTCTTCGCGTTTCTTATGAACCCAAGCTCCGCCATTTTCCTGAGAAAATAAAACAAGAATATGACCTCACTCACAAATTCATCATTTTTAAAACACGAATTTTGTTTAATTAGGATATATAATTAGTGAAAATGAGGGATATATTATATAGTTGAGAAAGTGGATCAATCAGCATGAGTTTGTGAAAGACTCTCTCGCCTTTCTCAATCTCATGAATAAAACATGACCCAACTTATTTTATCTAAAATTAACTGTTAATTATTAAAGCAAAGTTTAAAAAATTAATTAGACCGGCTTAAAAAAAAAAAACTTGTCTGAATCTGAATCTCACGACGACAAACTCCGGAAGAAAAAAAAACATACATTTTTACAAAATCGGGTGAATTTTTTCCGCTAATTAACCGAATCTGAGACAATTAACCATAGAAAAATTAGATCTTTATCTCCGACAGTGAAAAAAAGAAGACTAACAATCATTTCAGATTAGATCAAATCGTCAAATTGGAAAAAAATTCAAAAAAAAAAGTGAAGAGTCGAATATTACAAATTTCCAAAAGAAGGAAAAGGAATGAAACGCACCTGGAAACCTCTTCCCATAAGGGTCCTTTAACGCTGGCGTCTCGAAACGCTATTCCCATATCAGATCGTATTTTCAGAAGCGCGAGCGTTTCCTGCCGCGGCCACCGGTTTAATCCAAAACCGCGGTCGTTCATCTCTTCCGACACCTCAAACGCTCCAACCGCTGCTGCAGCTGCCGCAGCTTCTGTAGCAGCCGAATCGTTGGATTGTTGTGGCGGCGGCGGCGGTGGAGCCGCTGCGGTTGCGGCGGTTGTGGTTGGAGTACCACCGAGCTGCTGCATCATCGTTGAGGGTTCTCTGATTTAATCCCTTCTTTTTTATTTTCCCTACAAAATTTTCCCCCTCACTCTGTATTTGACGGAGAAGTTACAGGAAATGAAAAATTAAAATGAAAAAAGGGATAAATAAAAATTCAGAGAAGAAAAGGAAAAAAAAATGGGAGAGATAAAGAGGGAGAGAGAGAGAGAGAGTTTACATGAGGAAGAAGAGTGAAATCTCCAGGCGCAGGGTTTTATGGAGTTAAAGAGTTTGTAAATACCTAAGTTAATTTTTTTTTTATTATTGTTTGTGAATGGATCTGCTTGTCAATCTCAAGGAGCCATTCTCGAAATATTTATATTACTATTTTCTTTTATTTCTTTTTATTTTCTCTTTACCTATTTTATTTAAATTTATCCCTTTTATTGATACTTTTCCTTTGTTTGAGCCAAAATGGAATCTTCATAATTTCTCTCTCCTTCATATTTCGATAATTATTATTTCATTTTCAATGTGTTATTTGTACAATGTAATTTGTCATTTAGATTGAATCTACGCTAGCCAGTAAAAAAGGGGAACTATCACCAAAATAATCTTATGGGATTCTACTTCAATGGTTAAAAGTAAGATTATTATTATTACAAAATCTCAATATTTTCATATTTCAGATTTCTCGAAACACGTTAGTTGAACTACGTTAATTGAACTGTATCAATATAACAAAAAGATAATCAATATTATAGACAATATTTAGTAATGTTTGGTTGATTTCGAAATATTAAAATAACATAAATTTTCCGATTAACTAAAATATATATATTATTAACTTTCACTTTTTAATTTTATATAAAAGTTGTTTTGTATTTTTCTGCGAAAATATTTTATAGAAAGAAAAATATTGGTTTAATTTTCTCATATATTATATTAAATTGGTTCAGATTTAGGAACCGTTTCATTAAGCACAATGAATAACATTACCGGAATTTGTAATATAGCGATTTGTACTATTGTTAGCGTGTCAAAAATATGAACTCGAATCTAATTAAGTCTCACGTGAATTGTAACAGCAGTACATAAAAGTAACACTTTTGATAAAAACCAAAAATATATTTTTAAAAATCAACTTTTCGTAACACATTGAAAAATTATACTAATCACTGTTTAGTTTTGGTTTTAATGTGCAAAGAAAAAGTTAAAAAGAGAGCAAATGGGGAAACAGTGTGAATGTGTGATGTTAAAATTAAGAGTTTATCACCATCATGGGTTGTATGTGTAATGATGAAAAAAGAGGGCACAAAAATATACATACGAAGGAAACTGAAGGATTAGTTTTAATTTTTAAACCAATAATTTAATTTTAAAAACAAAGTTATTTATTACAGAGATTTATTGACAGCTGCGCATAAAGACGGTGGTGATTATTATGAGTTGGTTTTTGTCCGTCCAGCTAAACTGTCCTAAAAAGCCTGCTTTTACATCGTAAGCATTTTATCGATTTATAATTTACTTTCAAATTTACGAGTTTTGTTTCCTAAGGACTGAGATGTACTATTTGTCTATATCCCTACGTACGATCCATTCAAACTTATAAAGCGATGAGAAACAAATTATGATATTAAGCTTTAAAACAATAACCAGTTTTTTGGTATGAATGTTAAGAAAACAAATACGAGTTCTTATAAATACGAGTTACAACAATGTTTACACTAAAATTTTACCTTTAGGACAAACTTTTGATTCTGTTAAACATTTGATTCATAAGAAACATCAACCTTGTTCAATTCTGGTAAAGTATAAGTATATATGCGGGAACTAAATTAAACATATTAATAATTAATACGATAGTTTAGTCAAAATATTTTCGTCTACTTCCTAAAGAACCGTAAAAAACCATGATTTTATAACTATAATATAGTTATGAGCGAAAATAAACTATCTCTACAAGGTTTCTTGTCACATGATATGGAAACACAAAATTCAGACGATTGAATAAAAACCCCAAAAAAACGTAAGAAATAAGAGATGGTTGAGTTTTAAGCCACGCAAGAAACAGTGATTAGTGGTTCAGTCAGCGTTTATGAAAAGAAGAAAAAAAAAAAAAAGATTATAAACCAAATTTTAGGATGAAAATCAAACCGTAAAAAAGGTAGGTGGAGATGAGAACGAGATGAGGATCAACTTTGCTTTTTAGAACGTATTTTTGGAGTTCAGTGGCGGGTGACTTACGTATTTTTGGAAATTACTATATTGACCCTAACGTGGATCCCATTTGACCTTTAATCATTGAGGACTATATTATATTTTTCTTAGTTCAACATTTAAAATTGTTATGATTAATAAACTAATCCATCCTTATTACTGATCTGGATTTGTCCCCCCTCGCATTTGCATACACAAATTATTATAATCTCCACAGTATAGTACTGATCG
This sequence comes from Microthlaspi erraticum, assembly GCA_902728155.2. Taxonomy (NCBI): domain Eukaryota; kingdom Viridiplantae; phylum Streptophyta; class Magnoliopsida; order Brassicales; family Brassicaceae; genus Microthlaspi; species Microthlaspi erraticum. The sequence continues at coordinate 661,153 of CACVBM020000044.1, forward strand.
CACACACTCTATAAACAAGGGCTTGATCATTCCAAATCAACAAGAAGATATGACCCAAAGTAATAAAACAATAAATAGAAAGGATGAGAGGGGATGAGAGGGGATGTTGGAGAGGAAGTGGTTAGATGTAATGCAAGTCATTTTCGGGATTGAAGTAAATGGTCACAATTTCCCGTTGAGGCCACACATAGCCTCCGTTATTAATTTGTTATTTTTCGTTTTGGATCATATCAAACCGATTTGACGGCCGTTGTTTAACGTAATTAACTAAAATCAATAATCTAAACACTTAAAGAAATGATTACCGAAACAATAATCTCAATAGTTAAGAAAAGGAACTAATCTCTCTCAGTTTCCGTTTTACCCTACAATTATATTTGTTTCCCATCATTTTTTTAGAAATCTAGAACCAATATTTGATAACATATTTCGGAATGTAAATTTTCATTTACAAATAGATCGGACTAGGGATGCAAGGTTCTTGGAGCAAACCACTAAACCACCATCGAATTTGTCAAAAAAAAAAAAAAAAAAAAAAACCACCATTGATTTGATATAACCCTATCAATTTTCTATTTTGACTTTAAGAAAATTTGTCAAGCTCGGTATATCATACATTCAAAGACCCAAAATATTAGGGTTGAGGCATAGCATAGATAACGGTAAAAGGAAAGACACATTGCAAAATTCTACTAAGAACGAGGTTGTAATGGTAGACACTTTGAGGGTATAGTAAAGTGTAAGTTTTCGAAGGCAGCAAAATGTGTACCTAGGGCTAATTATGTTATCATCATATTCAGCATATTTCGTTAAATGGTAAACGATTGGAGTAATCATCGAAATTCACAGCATTCACAGGCCGTAAATTGCAAATAGCGTTAGATTGGAATATTAAATGAGTTACACGAAAATGTATTGAAAGGTGATTTCAGGGACCATCCTTTTGGTAGCTCCTAAAAGCATTGAATATGATTTTTCGACGAAATTATATATTAGCCACTCGATTTTCGCATGGCTCGATCCTTCACGTTAAATCCTATTCTACTTGTCAAATAAAATTAAAGTATGTTTATCTTATGACATTACAAAAAGAACGAGAAAAGCCATAAAATTAAGTACTCCAGTAATTGATGGGCCACGGTAAATTGAAGGTGTGAAAACAGAAACGAAGAAGAAAAATGCAAGTGGATTGAGCAAAGAGCCATGGACCCATTTACAAGACGAGGTTACTGCACCTAATTTTACCAACAAAAATAAGTGAAAAAAAATGTTTGTGGTCTTTTGTAATCCTATCCTTCTACTTCCATAATATTAACTTTTTACCCCCATAGAGTATAGGAAAGAAACAAAAAAACTCGATTACTATTGTTTTAGAAGTTTTTAAACTTAGCAGACAATTTTAAGATGAACTTTAGTTACCATCATTACTCGCACGGAAAATCACACATTATATACACACAAATATGTGTGTGCACGGAAAATCATACACACACACACACACGAATAAGTGTGTCAGTAACTCCGAACTAGTTAATCTACTCTAAGCATTTGACTCATTTTCCAACGTGGCACCAATATAGAAAGATCTGGTGTTATTTTCGTTTTTTCTTTATTTATACAGTTCATTCTGTTTATTGCATATGAAAAAACAACAGCAATGGATAGAACTTAGAAGTATAGATCACTGTTGAGAAACAAAGCGAAATTAATCTATGATGTTTTCCCCCCGAAAAAATGTATATAAAAAAAACATTACTTTTTCCAAAAAATGAATTATGTAGTTAAATGATTAATGTATTAACAATAGAAGAGTTAACTAATACAGTGGTAACGGAAAAAATGAAAATGAAACCAATGACAGATGAATAATTGTCAATCATTATTCATCACACTAAAAAATGTATTTTTTATACATCTATTTTATTTGTTTTACTGTGATTTTCAATCGTAATTGGCTATTATAAACGTTTTAAATGGCCAAACATTTGATTTTTGTACAACTTTAAAAATCAATTAGAATTTGATCTAAAATTTGTGGCGAAAAAAGAAAAATTTATTCTTACTCTTAGTGATACTTTGTCTAAGTTATAATAAAATCCGTCTTGCCATGACGAATATACAACTCTCTCTCTATATATGTATATATGTGTAATGTAAATACGTATACAACTATATATAGCCATGAGTCATGACGAGTAACTTCAATCTTTTCTTCCACACAGCATGGTATATATAACGGCAGGTTTTGGATTCATGTGAAGCTGCTTCGTTGTCGTAGTTTCTATTCTTCCATTTATGTTAATCCCTTTTATGGTTCTTATGTCAACTATGAATTACGAATGATATGGGTTCTCTTCCATTTATACAGCCGACAAAATCCTAAGTTGAACTAGCCGAAATATTTGTGGTTCGACTTGCTTAATGAACAATTACCACTAAACGAAGATACAATGTGAATGTGAATGTGAAACAGTGAATGGATTGTTTGAAGATTTGATGAGGATGATTAACATGTCTACATCAGTATATATACTATTGACTATTATATTGTCTACCTAAATATCATGGAGCCAAAACGTATATAATAATTTGTACATAACAGACAAAAAAACTAATATAAAATGGAAGCATTTACTTAAGGATTCATAAATCACCCGGAGAATAATAATATATATGTATAATTTAAAGAATAAAAAAATAAATCAGATTCTGCTGCCAAGAAGACTAAAATTATACGAGTGTATTAATTAAGTAGAACAGAGAGATTGCCTAAATATTAAACGATTAAAAGTTTCAACAAGTGAGAAAAAAGGTTGATACAAGTGTGGGTCCACGTATAGGATTTATTAATAACTTCAAAAGGTTGATAAATCTTGGGATTATTTTATTAAAAGTTGGTAGATTCATATATAGCATATATAAAAAAAATACAACCTTGTTATTTTCAACATCCGTGAAAGTAGGAGGGAGGGGAAAAGTGAAATTCAAATTCACGATGAATATTGAATCATACTGTATGTATGATAAAGAGTAAATGTGAATTGGTAAATAGTAAAGGTGATTATTAGGTGAAACTAGGGGTGCAAAAAAAAAAAGGGGTAAAAAAAGGAAAGAGGAGAAAAGTCAGGGGTGGAAAAGGAAATATAAAAAACACATGGCATGTGAGGTTATGAGTTATCTACGCCACTTTGATCTTCCCATGTGGTTTTACCTCTCAGTTTATCTGTCTCCAGCTCACATTTTCTCTATTTTAATTTCAGATTTTCAATTCCATATTTGGTTGTCTTTCTATTTCTGATTTCTTGTGTACTTTGTTATTATTAATGATTTTTTTCTTCTACCAAATAGTTTTGGATACCCAAATTTATATTTTAACAAAAAAAATAACATTTTAATCAAGGGATGTAACATGAAATTTAGCGTGAGGTAAAAGCTTGTTTTTATTTTATTTATAAATGTACAACTTAAGCAAACACTGTTAAATTTTCAAGTAACAGTAGTTCTACCTTAGAATTCTATACAACATTGAGCCCGTTTTTATTACGTCGTTAGTGAATAAGGAACCCTTTTGTAATGATCATATGGGAAAAGCAAGTGAAAAGAAGAAAGGCAAAGCAAACAAAACAAATTGAAAGATGAAAAAGTCTGGAGATTAAAGAGGCTCTTGTGAATAAGGAAAGGGCAAAAGCGGTGAAAAGAGGATAAAAACAAAGGGCACTTCACATTCTTCTTTTGCCTTTTTTTTTTTTTTTTTTTTTTGTGAATTTGGATCACATATTTCACATTTTCACTTTGTTTTCCTTTTCTCTAATCTTGTACATATTATTACGAATGGCTTGATGAAAAGGTATATGAATCAGTAAGCATAATGTGCCTAATTTTTGCTTACTATCCCAAAACCACACAATTTTGGGCCAAACTTGTATTTGTATTTTCCTTTATTTATTTGTAGAGTTTATGAGTAGATGGAGATCACCCAAAGACAAGAAAACAATGCTACCATTTTTCTGATTCAAAAGATTCTTTCATTCACCTAAAAGCCCAATGACCTTCTCGTGTTAGAGAGAATCAAATTCCTCAAGGAAGAAAGCTAATTTAGAGCAGTCGTACTTTTGATAAGTTACTCTCTGTTCTTGTCCCTTTCACTGACTCACTGATACTTACAGGACCATAACTAGGCATATCGAACCACCTTCTATATATGGAAATATATATAGCATCAGAAAATATTAAAATTAGTCTTTACCTCAAATTTCAACTCATAGCTATTTTTCATATTTTCTGTTGATGCAAGCACATTGGTCTTGATTAGTTTATATGGTTAAGAGAAAAGCATAATTAAACGAGTTTATCCTTATTGCTGAAGCCATATAATAAGATCAAGAAATTTCATTTTTCGTTTTCCATCCTCATTTTTCCAAGCTTTTGGTCTCTTTTCTTACTAAATATTTCCCACTTCATTCATTGCCTCTCCAATTCTATCATCTCAGCTTGAACCCGAAGCTTCTGTTCTTCTAACTCTGGAGACTTACACTCAATTTCACTGCTTCTCTAACCTAACAGCTTCCCCACTATCTAGCGACATTCTTCGATTCACATCAGCTTGTGAAAGAGTCAAGTGAGAGACATAGCCCTTCTTGCATTCTTGAAAACCAAAATCTTCATGGCTCTGGCTTTGTCTTAATCTCTTCAATGGACCACCTAATGCTCCATGGTGAGACAGAAGGTGTTCATAATTATCATGATCATCATGGTTTCTGAGTGACATCAAGTGAAGGGATCTTGTTAATCCCAATAGGCTTCTTGTAACGTTTTTAAGTGTCCTCGTCTGCTTCGGACATAATATTTGTGACAAATCACAAAAGTTCCAATGTACTGTATTAGATATCTGGACCCACCATCTATCTTATTAGCATTCAATAATGTTTATTTATTTTAAAACTTTTTTTTGTCAATATTTTAAAACTTTTTAAAAAATTGGATTTGAGGTTGTATCTTTCGAGCAAAAAACTCTCAAACTTCAAAATTTGAGGTTTATTAGAGAATGAAGAGCAAAATCGAGTTAAGAATATTTAAATCATACTATATCATTATAATTTACGTTTTTTTTATTTCTCTCTCTCTCTCTCTCTCTCTCTCTCTCTCTCTCTTCAACTTTGACTTCTCTCAATACTCTAGTCTTTTGTTCACTTACTTCACTTGGAAGAAGATCTTCAGTTAACGATTGCGATTGCTACAGGCGAATTTTTGGCAACCTTCAATCTTCCTCCACGTTGCTCGAGCTTTTCGATCTCTTTTTGGTTTTCGTACTGAGATTTCTTGTTTTGATATAATGCTGCGTTTTATCAAGAGCTCCAAAGCATTATTGTCTTCCTCGATTTCGTGCCGAAATGGAATCAGGAGATTTGACCAGCTTCGTCGATTCGGTTCTGTTTCTGGCTCTTCTCACGGATTAACGTGCAAAGACGCCGCCGTCAATGTCTCGTCCGGGAGATTACCTATCGCCGGAAGCATCACTCAGAGACGGCGTTTCCACGGTGACAGAGAAGGAGAAGAAGGTGATTCCGTCTTGTCTAAAATCTACGAAGAGCGACGTCTCTTGGGGTAAACAAAAGAAAAAACATTTTGTTCGATTTCTCGATCTGTTTTGATTTTTTAGAATATGTTTCCAAAATTGTCTGAAATAGTTTAAATTTGATTTCAGTTTTGTTGTTGTGTATGGTATAGATCCGTACTGAAACACATTCGTGTATTGAATTTGAAGACTTATATGTGCTGTGCTGTGATTTAATTACAGGTATTCACAAGAGCAATTGTTTGATGTAATTGCAACTGTTGACTTGTACCACGGTTTTGTTCCTTGGTGTCAACGGTCTGAGATTGTTAAAGAACATTCAGATGGGTCATTCGATGCAGAGATAGAGATTGGTTGCATGTTTCTTGTCGATAATTACACTTCCCACGTCGAACTAGAAAGACCTAAATGGATTAAGGTTACCATTTTTGTCTTCTTGTTTTGATGAACAGATTAGAGTCATGTTGGTTCTCATCAAAATCAATCCCTTTTTTTTTCAGACAATAACAAAAGACTCACGGTTCTTTGACCATTTGATCAATGTCTGGCAATTTAAACCCGGACCCATTCCAGGAACTTGTCATCTTCACTTTCTTGTGGACTACAAATTTAACTCACCTCTTTATAAACAGGTAAGCTCCAAAATTGAAAGAAAGTGAGAATGTAACCGGAATAAACCGGTCCAATGATGGCTTATTGTGTTTTTCTTCTTCAGGTGGCTTCTATGTTCTTGAAGGAGGTGGAATCAAAACTGGTTGGCACATTTAGTGATCGATGCAAGGTCGTGTATGGGCCTGGGATTCAAGTGGATGATTCAGTTTTATGAGGGGCTTTTGAGAAAAATTATATTACAGTTGTCACTTTGCATTCATGTACATTTCTCTACTGTTTCATTGCTGAATTTACAATTTGTGATAAATAACATAAGTAGGTGACAAATGTATTTTCATTTGTTACTTTAGAAAGAAAAATTACAAATTGGGGAATGTTAGTTTATATATGGGCCTTGGCCCAAAATCCTTTTCCATATAATGAAACTTATAAGTTGTCTTCCTGGTTTTTAATTTTCGGACTTTGACATTAGACTTGTTGTGTCCGGTGACGATTCATTATTATTCATCGATACCAAAACCCTTTTCGAGAAGTTTTTCTTCAATTGTCTACACGATGTCCGGCGAGGAAGACGCAACCGTCAGGGAGCCACTAGATCTAATTCGCTTGAGTCTCGACGAGAGAATCTATGTCAAGCTCAGATCAGACCGCGAGCTTCGCGGCAAGCTTCACGTACGTTTTTCTTTTTGCCCTCGTTTGAATTGAGACTGTAGTTGTACCTTCAATTTCGAAACGAGTTCGTTTGAGTTTAGTAATTGGTCTCATTGATTTCACTGTTTCATGTCGAATTCGTCTTCTTTTGGGGGAAAGTCTAGGGATTTTGCCTTTCCAAGTTTCAATTTTTTGTTTTAAAAGTTTCTCGAGTGATTGTGATTAGCTTTAAGTGGAAAGTTTTGAGGAGAAAACCTCAATTTTGGAAAAAGTTAGTAGATTTTGAATGATTTCGACACTCTTCAAATTGCTCACTGAAGTTTGATTTTGTTAATTTTGTTCCTCTTGGGCAGGCGTTTGATCAGCATTTGAATATGATACTGGGTGATGTTGAAGAAGTTATCACAACAGTAGAAATCGATGACGAGACATACGAAGAGATTGTCCGGGTACGTGCTTCTCTGACTCTATAGGATTTATGTTTAATTGAGGGATATTGATGGGTTTATATCTCAAGGCTAAGCTTGTTGTTAGAGAACAATTGTAGAAGTGTCTTTTAGCTTTCACATTCATATCGCAGACTTACAAGTTTCAGCTCAACGAGTCTGTTTTGTACCTGTCTAGTACATTTACTAGCTGTTACTTAGCTGCCCGAATTGAGACTCGTAACAAACTTGACAGATTATAACCTACACGGATCTTATATTCTCTGAATGATTAGCTATTGGATCAAAATCAGCATAGAATTTCCATGTAACTGGCTGTTTCTAGTAGTGAAGTCTCTTTAAGCTTATTAGGCACTCTCGTAAGCTAGCTTCTGTTCTAATTAGGATGAGGCGGTTTGGTTTTGGTCTCTCCTGTATGTGATTGGTTTTTCTTTTACTATCTGTGAATGCAGACGACAAAGCGCACGATTCAGTTTCTATTTGTGAGAGGAGATGGAGTGATATTGGTGTCTCCACCACTGAGGACAGCCTGAATTTAAAGTCAAGTTGAGAAACTGTTTAAACAACAAAATCTTCTTCTCTATGTGGTGCTTGGTGACTATTGTTGTATTAGTCACTTCTTGTCTAAACTCAAAAAAAGCTTGAAGAAATCTATGTTGCTTGATTCCAATTTCTTTCGGATATATCTACTTTAATCGTGTGATAGTCTTAATTACAACTCACAAGTATCCGAAGTTTACTTACAAATAAGATAGATTCGGAAGAAGAAAATCAAACAGGAAAAAAAAGACGAAACCAAAGAATTATGATCATTTACGTACAAGAAAAGGAGATAAAATGTCATAAGAAAAAACAAAGTAAATCTCTTTTTATTCATCTTCGTCTGGGTCTGGATTGAATCGGAGAACCAGATGATTGTGATCCTCTGTAGTTTCTGCTTGGAGAATCCATCGATCCTCTGTACGCAGCTTTTGGTATCAACGCAGGCGTTGACTCCACCGGAGTTGACTCCGCAAAGCATGCTGTGTTCACACGAGTTCTCTCCAATTCCGATTGTAGCAACTCGCTTGAATACTGTTTCGTTAGAGCCTGTTTCACAAAAGAAACGATTTTAAGATTTGACGTTTCGAAAAATTTGTTGGAAAGAGAAGGAAGAAGAAAGATGTTATACGAGGAGGTCATCAGCTGAAACAGAGGATCCTTGTTTGTCATCTGAAACTGTGTCTTCGCTGCCACGTGTTGGTCTGCGATTATGCCCCGGCGTTGTCTCAACTGCTTCACTGATGCTCTCTATAGCTATCTCCAACACCGTTCCTTGTAGAGATTTGAGAGACGCGGTCGCGTCGCTTGTGAAATATGAACTCAGTACCGTCTCAAAATACTCAAGCTGCAGCAGCAATAGCCACTTTTTTTAGTTTTGTTCCAGTTTTTGATTAGTCAGGATGGTGAAAAAAACCAAGAAGTTACCTCAAACATGAGCTGGCAGAAACCATTTGTATCGATTGATCTCAGGTCTTCTGATCTGTGTTCTTCCACAAGACTGAGAAAAGTGTCCATTAGTCCTTCGATCAGAACGCCAAGAATCTTTTCCAGCAGAGGTTTTGCACCCGCAAAGACCTGCAAAGTTTTAATTTTCCAGTACAAAAGTTATAAGGTTTCGCTCTAAAAACACACTCAGTAAGATTTCTGAATATAAAAGAGCCAATACCTCTGCATGGACAGCTACAAGAGTGTGCAAGAGCTCAACAGCCGCATCTCGTATGCCCTGAAAGATTGGACCACATGTTTAAGTAATTCGTTTTCTTCACAGAAATCAAGAGGTTAATGATAGTTTTATCACTACGTAGAGATTTTCTTACTTTTACTTGAGGTGCTGATCCCCACTGTATACCAGAGTCTAGCAAATAGTTTGTGGCAGCTGTTCTGATCAAATTTGCCTGAATACATGTAAATTTCTCGGAATTTTTCAGTTCCATTTGTAACATGTAGCAAAGCATTCTTAGAACTAACCCGGACGGAAGAAAAATGATACCTTAGCAAAAGTGTAATGCTCGAGGACCTTCTCTCCAAGACCAGAGAAAGACATAGTTAGATCTTGAAGATCGCTGACGTCTTCATCTTTGTTCCTGAAAATAAAAAAATCAACCAAGTCTTACTCTAGCTGAATGTTAACACAATATACCAACCAATTCTCCCATTGGGCAAGTATGAGTCATTTAACCATACACGAGTATGTCCAACTTGTCTTGTCTACCACTTAAAGAAGAGGTAGATAACTATCGATGTTTAGAAAAGGACTAATGACGTCAAGTAAGCAAGGGACGAACCTAGACTGCAACCAGGTGGATTTGAACTTCTTGTAAAGCTCTGAAGCAAGTTCATCTTTGCAATAACCTATGTTACTTAAGACCATCAACAACCGCTTGTGAGGATTGACAACACTTCCGTAGGTGTTGGCTGATGATACTTCCTGGTGATCATCAGAATATCCGGTTTTCCAATTCTCTTGAGTTGAGGTGCTTTGTGAAAGATCCGCACCAATTTGCTCCAGGTGAGCTGATACATTGGGGATAACAAATTAGCACATCGACTAAATAACTGTATAGTGTGTGTATCCATGTGTCTGTCCATAAGAATATAGTGGCATTTGCATGAAAAGTCGTACCAGCAAAATCTAGAAAGCAGTTCAAAAAAGCCAGTCTAACAGATATCAGGATTTCCTCAATCTGGGCAAACATATCTTCTGATTTGGCAGCTTCACCTTTGACAGACAAAATCATCCTGAAAGAATACACAGAAATCAACATCTAAACTAGGTCAACACTGTCGTAACAACTGACAACAAGGAGTTTTAAAAGTGCACATTTGTGTATGGAGTTTCCTGAATAGCAAATGAAAAGCATGTAAGACCCGTTTCCTATCACATCCATGCAATTATTTTATATATGTTTACCAAAATACACTCGAAACTTACAGATTGATTTGTTCCATCCCAGAGACAATAACTGAACGGAATGCAAGAGGCAAGTAAGAGATGGCATATGGAGATCTATTCCTTTCAAGAATAGAAACAGGTATCCACGTCTCCTCTTTCGATATTCCTTCTGTGGACGCCCTCATCCAAGAGCAAAGCCTTTGGATATAAATCTTAGTGATTTCCGCCTGGACTTTTCTTAGTGCGACGGCTGTCATAACCAAAAAGCATATACAGCAACTTAGTATACTTCAAATCAGATATTAACATGGTCAAGCTTCAGAAGAAGTTCAAATACCAGCACTGTGAGGCACTGACTCTTTGGCTTCAAAAGCTTGGCATGCTTTTAATACTTCATTGATGGCACCACTCATAAATGGGCGGAGAATGCATGATTCATCAAAATCACAAAATGTACTGTGCACCTACAACAGCAGTAATCATGGAAAAGAAAACATTTAGAACCATTTATTGGCATATATACCACAAGGTAGACCGTTCTAATATGGAGAGAAGTTCCACCGGAAATGTCATTTTATAGAAAAATGAATAAGAAAGAAAGAAAAGCACCTTCTCTTCATAGACAGAAATAGTCTTGCGTATCATCGCAGCAACTTCTTCCAAAGAATGAGTTGAATACTTTGCCTCTGTGACCTTCTCCTCAGCTTTATTGGCTGAAGTATCAGCAACTTGGGAGGACTGGACAGATAAGCATTTATATTCAAATCCAAATGACGAACCATCTCCAATTCAACCAAGAAATAAGTAGGTACTAGGCTCAGCATAAGTAAAAATAAGTTGGAACAGCATAAGAACATAAGCAGAGAGAACAGCCAACCTTGGCAAATTTTCCATTGAAAACAGATATAGCTGTTTTCCAAAACACAGGGATATAATGCACAAGCACAGCAGTCAATCTTTTGATGTATCTTCCTTTCAAAGCATCAATCTCTTCGCTTGCAAACTCCACTGATTGTAGATCAAGTTGCACTTCATTGTTTTCAATAGCATCTGACTAAGGGATTGGAAAAAACACATGTAATCATCTATATAACTGAACCTCAAATAGTCGTCTAATGAGATATAGCAATTCTAAATGTTGGACTCACATTTAGAACGACATTTTGTTGAATTTGTTGCCACTTCGCATCCGAGATTGCTCTCTCACGAGTGTCTTTGCGCAAAATTTCCATCCTTGCTTCATGATCATATGTACACTTCTCAAGCAAGCCGTAGATTCTATGATTCTGGTAAATTAAAGAGCCAAGCAAGATGACATCATTAAGATACACGACGATGCAACAAAATGTTTGAGAGGCACACACATGAACACACACACAAGTTATTATGAGTGTGCTTCCCAATTCTATAGAGGTGCTAAGATGAGACAAATGAATGATTTTATTTACTAAAAGCGATTCTGTACTCAAATAGTCAAATCAATTCTATTAGGAACCCATATACTACGCAAAATATAGCAAGATGGATGTAAAAGAGTGATAGCTTCGAATTTTACCGACCTGAACACTTAGATAATGCCAAACAGGATCAGATTCGGGTTCCAGCTCCAGCAAAAGCCTCACGGTGTTTTCCAGCTAAATTAAGAAAAAACACACTGGACTGCGTCAAGCCTGGTTTCTCAAAGTTTTCAAAAGGAAGTAAGAAAGATATCAAAGTAGTTGTACACATGGAAAAAATGGAGAATCATTGTGCAGAAATCAAGTAAATGGGTCAATAACCAAAATTACTCATTTTTTTACAAAAATTGGAAAAATGTAAATGGGATATTTTTGATCGAAGTTACAACTGATGACTGCAAATAAGATGAACACGAGACTAAAATTTTAACTTGATAGCAGTATTATGAAAAATGCATTTGGTGAATATTTGGATGAAGGATTGTTCAGTTCAATCACTAGTTGACATTTGAATAAAATGAATAATAACTGACATACACTGGTGAAGTCTATTTTTGGATCTTCCATAGACTTGTAAAGAGTGCCTTTAAATTCCAGCATAACTTTCTCAACCTCCTCGAGAACACGCTTGAGTAAATTTACCTGAAAACAGTTTTTTTCCATGTTGTTAAGAGCTTTGTTTTGTAAGTAAAGTAAGTAAACTCGAAATGAGAAAAAAGACTCAGTGCATATAGGAAAGTGGATAGCATGTGACAGAAAATTTTAGGCATACATACATGCGAAGGGAGAGCAATAGATTTTGCTTTGTTGTATTCTCGAACAGCCAAATCATATTCACCCTTGCTGATACTGCTACGAATGATACTGGGTAAATTAAAGAGTGTCCGGAACCTCTGAAGCATTCCTTGTACAGACCTGATTTTCTCAGCTTGGGCCTAAGAATGATCGTGAAAAAGGCTTCAGCAAATTGAAAGAGAGTGACAGCAAAAATCCAAAATCAGACCACACCAACCTGTCTCTCAAACAGAGGCTCAAATGCAAGATTGGCCCTTGATGTCACACTTTTCATACAATTGAACAAATGAGTCGTTCCTGACCCTTCTGGGTCTTCTTCAATCCGCTTAAGTTTTGACTCAATATCTATTAAGAAAATCAGTAGTCTAGACATCAACATGATGATGATAGAGGAAAGACACAAATCATCCAATTAGTGCAATAATACATACCATCAATAGTTGTTTTACATGAGACGAAGCAGTCAAAATTGTCTTTTACCAATTGTTTCCTTTGCAAATTCCGACCCTTTAAGTCGCTTTTCAGGCCAAGTGCACCAGCCTCCAAATCTGCTGCACTTGTGTCTTGGTGGATGCGAGACAGAAACAGCTTCGGATCGAAATGATCAGAGAAGTAAATCAACTTTTCTGCAAATATACCAAAGAGGATAATTAGCATTAAGAAAACTGGAAACTGTACATAGAACAAGCCCTCGGAGAAATCAAATACAACTCTAGTTGTAGGTATTAAGAAGAAAAACATACCCCGAAGTGTATTATCCACTTTCTCAGATTTTGATGGACTGCCTGACGACTCGGTGATTAATCTCAGTGTCTTGTTGTCTATTATCCTACATAGTAAGCAGAGTCAGGTTCAGATAAGTTTTATCATATCAAAGCCAGAGAATAAAGTATCTGACAAACGAGAGCAATTACCCTAATTTGAGAGGATCAATACATTCCATCCCACGAGGGAGTGACTGCAAACTAGTCAGAACCGCTTTCTTGCCAGGTGCAGATACCTTATCATCTAAATTCTGAACCACCGGTGCCGTTCTCGATTCCCGCATATCACGAACCCTACGTGCAAGCTGCCAAAACGTCGTCGGAATTAGTTATGGTTCTAACTTGTACCATCATCTGCTAATTTTCAAGCTCTCTACATCAACACCACTCTGGAAACTAAGGATAACATTCAGTGTCGTACAATTCAACAAATTGATCGAACAAGCAATTATCACTTAGCCTACATCAAATTAACAATGTAACAAGAACAATTTCGATCGTTCACACCCAGAATTTTGCCAAAATTGAATCCACCGGATACGTACCTCAGCTTCATTAACCCGTTTCCAACAATCAGGCTCGCCTCCATCCCAATTCCCATCGTCCTCTTTCCTCGCTCTTCCCTTCTCCCTGACATCGCTGCCTCTTCCTTTCCCCGGACCACCACTAGAGCCACCTCTCTCCCGTTCCCTCTCCAAATCATCATCCCCACTCGAAATGCTTAGCAATTCCACCTCCGACTCATCGTCGTCATCCATGGAAGGTTTCCTAACCGCAGATTTCTTCGGCGGAGGAGCGGCGGCAGCCACCGGCTTCTTCGGCTGCTGCACTAGATTGGCGACAGGCTTGCGAGCCGAAGCTGAAAGAGGCTTCTGATAGGTAACATCTCTCTGAGCCTGCTCCTTGAGCGCCATTTGTAGAAGCTCATCTTCGTCGCTGTCGCTAGACATGTTTCGGTGGTAATCAGATGATCGTCGTCAGTCTCTCTCTCCGCTTGAGCTAATCGTAGAGATCTGAGAAGAGAGCTTTTTAATTAGGAGAATTTTCTGTTTGTGATTTGTGTGACTGTGATGACAACAGTCCCTTTTTTCCTAATTTTGTTTAATTTTAAGATTAATACTGAGAAAAATCAAAATATGGCGATGATGATGATGATAAATATCTTCCGGTGTTGGTGGCTTTGGACCGACACATGTTTTGCTGAATAATATAACACTCCATTTTCTTCTTTCCAGCTCTTAGATTATCAGATTTTTAGATAAAATTTAAAGAGATTAATCTTGAAAAGTTGTTCGCAGAAATTATCGAAATAACTTTTGTTGGGATAAGATTTGTCATTTCTCGCATATACATAGCTTTGTTAATACTAAAAGCATGAACTCATGATTTCTGAAAGAGCTCTGGTGGTTCAACAACTAAAGAGTAAATGAATCTGAGTGTTAAGCCATGCAAAAACTGGTATTAGCTTCAGTCTTCAGTTTATTGAGGGGCTTAGAAGAAATTCTTGATAACATGTCGAAAAACGATCAAATGCAAGAACCAAATCATACTTTTGACATTCATGCAAAGGCGAGAGACATCTAAAATGGAAGACTACCAAATGTATCTTCGAAGATTTTTAACACGTCTAGTATTGTTTATAACCAGAAAAAAAATAAAAACGTTTATTATCCCAAAACACAATCAATCACAAAAAAATATTCTGTAGGAGAAAGAAAAAAAAAAACTAGCGTTTGTTTCCGTGTTGGCTTCCGTATTTAAGTAGCGTTAGAAATTTTTAGAATCGGAACGTAATTGTAACACAGCGTTTTAATTTTCTTTTTGCTCAACCCTAGGGAAGCTTCACGCCGGTTTCACAAACTTCTTAGTTTTTGACTATCTCTCTCTCTCTTTCTCTGCGCCGCGCTCTCTCTCTCTGAAGCTCGCTAACCTTGTCGATTGATTCTTCTCCGAGATAAGGTAACGCTTCTTCGATTCTCTTCGTCGACACACAGTATTGCTTTCTCATTTTCCGTTCGATTGATTAAACCTAAATTATTTTTTCCGTTCGATTTTAGAAATTTGTTCACCTGGATTAGTCGGAAAAGGGAATTGGTACCGGAACTGAAATTTATCAATGGGGCGGAAGAAGCCGAGTGGTCGAGGTGGTGATGATGAGCAACCAGCTGCTAAATCTAAGAAGAAATCCGTTCAAATCGATGACGATGAGTACTCCATAGCTACGGAGCTCTCTGAGGAGTCTAAACCTGAGGAAGAGAAGATTGTTATCACTGGGAAGAAGAAGGGTAAGAAAGGCGTTCAAATCGATGACGATGAGTACTCCGTAGCTACGGAGCTCTCTGAGGAGTCTAAAGCTGAGGAGGAGAAGGTTGTTATCACTGGGAAGAAGAAGGGTAAGAAAGGTAATAAGAAAGGTGCGCAGCAGGATGATGATTTTGCAGTTGAGGGAGACGATGTTCCGGAGAGTTCTTTTGTAGGGAAGAAGAAGTCGAAAGCTAAGAAGGGTGGCTCTGTTAGCTTTGCCCTGCTTGATGATGAAGATGATAAGGAGGACGATGCGGAGGATAATGATTCTGATGGTGACAAAGATGATGAGCCAGTCATCAGTTTTACGGGTAAGAAGCATGCGTCTAAGAAGGGTAAATCACCATTTGCGGCTTCAGCTTTTGATGCACTTGGTGGTGATGATGATAATGATGAGGATGAAGAGGAAGACGCGTCTACTATCACTTTCTCTGGCAAGAAAAAGAAGTCTTCTAAGTCTTCGAAGAAGAGCACTAATTCATTTATCGCTCCTTTGCTTGATGAGGATGAAGAAGAGACTGATGTTTCAACCTCTAGACCTGACGATATTGAAGATGAAGAGAGCCCCGAGATCATGTTTTCGGGTAAGAAGAAGTCTTCTAAAAAGAAGGGCAGCAGTGTTTTGGCTCCATTAGAAGTTGCTGAAGAAACTAGCGAAACTAAAACGTCTGATTCTAAGAGTGAGGAGGTCGTAGAACCTGCAAAGAGTAAGAAAAAGAAGAAGAACAATAAGAGTGGAAGGACAGTACAGGAAGAGTTCGATTTAGACAAACTTCTTGCAGAGCTTGGTGAAGCCCCTGCTGCTGGAAAACCTGCTTCACCTCCGCCCGAAGAAGAGAAAGTGCAAGCTCAGTCTGAGTCAGTTGAACCTGTAGAGAATGCTGGTGAGAAGGAAGGAGAAAAAGAGACAGCCGAGTCTGCTGCAGCGAAGAAAAAGAAGAAGAAGAAGGAGAAAGAAAAGGAAAAGAAAGCGGCAGCAGCTGCTGCAGCAAGCTCTTCTGTGGAGTCTGAGGAGGAAAAACAAGAAGAAGCAGTAACTGAGCCACTAAAGCCGAAGAAGAAGGATGCAAAGGGTAAAGCAGTTCCTAAACATGTTAGAGATATGCAAGAGGCTCTTCAACGGCGGCAAGAAGCGGAAGAGAGGATGAAGAAGGAAGAGGAAGAGAAATTGAGAAAGGAGGAAGAGGCGCGCCTCAGGCAGGAAGAGCTTGATAAGCAAGCTGAGGAGGCTAAGCGTAAGAAAAAGGAAAGGGAGAAGGAGAAACTGTTGAAGAAGAAGCTAGAGGGCAAGCTTCTAACAGCAAAGCAAAAGGCTGAAGCTCTGAAGAGGGAGGCTTTTAAGAACCAGTTGATGGCTGCAGGTGGAGGTCTCCCTGTTGCAGATGAAGCTGAGCCTACCTCAAAGCGTCCCGTTTATGCCAACAAGAAAAAATCAGCTCGCCAAAAAGGCAATGACTCTGCTTCTGTCCAGGTTGAAGAGGAGGTAGAGTTAAAAGAGAATCATGTAGATAAACCAGATACTTTAGGTGAATTGGGTTCAGTAGACACTGCAAAGGTTGATGTAATAGAGTCACCAGACACAGACGATAAATCAAGACCTTCTGATGTAGCTCAGGAGAATGGGGTTGAGGAAGATGATGAAGAAGAAGCTGGGTGGGATGAAAAAAGCTGGGATGATGATGATGTTAATCTCAAATTCAAAGGTGATTTCGATGATGAGGAGGAAGAAGCTCAGCCTATAGTTAAGAAAGAAATAAAGGACGCTGTATCAAAGACAAATGGTTCAGGTTAGAAGGAACTCTAGTTCTTTGTTCTTCTTCCTAGTGTTTCATCGGTTGTCTGTTTTAACCCTATCTTTTCAATTTTTACGCAGACCCTGAAGCTGGAAAACCAACATCTAAACCAGCAAGTACGAGCAACCCAACAGTACCTGTCACTAAAACTTTGCCTGAAGTGGAAGATGATGCACATACAAAACGTGCTACCCGGGCAAAAGATAAGGGTAAAGGTATAGCTGTGAGTGAACCTAAAGAGGGTGAAGAAAATCTCCGGTCTCCCATTTGCTGCATCATGGGTCATGTTGATACTGGTAAAACAAAGCTGTTGGATTGCATCAGAGGAACAAATGTGCAGGAAGGTGAGGCTGGAGGTATTACTCAGCAGATTGGTGCAACGTATTTCCCTGCGGAAAACATCCGAGAGAGGACTAGGGAACTGAAAGCCGACGCAAAACTTAAGGTGCCTGGTTTATTGGTTATTGATACACCTGGCCACGAGTCGTTCACGAATCTGCGTTCAAGGGGTTCAAGTTTGTGTGATCTTGCAATTCTGGTGGTTGACATTATGCATGGGTTAGAGCCACAAACCATAGAATCTCTCAATCTCTTGAGAATGAGGAACACGGAGTTCATTGTTGCATTGAACAAGGTGAGTCTGCTTGTCATTCTGCTAGGTTTAGAATGGAGTTTTGTTCTCTATTGTTAATTCCCTTGTGACTTTCAACTTTCAGGTGGATAGGCTATATGGATGGAAAACATGCAAGAATGCTCCTATCGTGAAGGCAATGAAGCAGCAAACTAAAGATGTTACAAATGAATTTAACATGAGGCTCACTGGGGTAAGTAATATGTCTAGAGTTTCTTATGAATGGTTTTAGCTATCACTTTGTGTACATATTATTCAAATTGTGGTGTTTCGTTGTTATTTCAGATTATAACCCAGTTCAAGGAGCAGGGACTCAACACTGAGCTTTATTACAAGAATAAAGATATGGGAGAAACTTACAGTATTGTTCCTACTAGTGCTATCAAGTAAGAATTTCTGTTTATTTTTTTTTCAATTTACATCTCAACAGACAGGTCATGCATCCTAAGTAAGTATTTGGTTAACTTTGGTTCTTGATATTGCAGTGGGGAAGGAGTCCCAGATCTCTTGCTGTGGTTGGTTCAATGGGCTCAGAAAACAATGGTTGAGAAACTTACATATGTTGACGAAGTGCAGGTCTCGCTCTCATCTGTCTTTTATGGAATATTTGTTTCTGCACTAATTCAGCATGCGAATTCTTATCCCTTTTGTTTTACATGGTTGAACAGTGTACTGTGCTTGAGGTCAAAGTTATCGAAGGCCATGGTACAACGATTGATGTTGTGTTGGTAAACGGTGTACTTCATGAAGGTGATCAAATCGTCGTCTGTGGGTTACAGGCAAGTAGAAACCTTCTGATCTAAAACCCCAAACAAGTCATGCACTAGGTATACATAAAAATAGAACTTAGAAAAGTGACATCATATATTCCTCCTATTTCAGGGACCTATAGTCACAACGATTAGAGCATTGCTCACTCCTCATCCAATGAAGGAGTTACGAGTGAAGGTACTTCCAGATTCTCCACGTCATGTGTCTTGTTCATGCAAATTGCTTCCTCATTCCTTTCTATACATAACGTAATTTCCTGGTCTGATGTTTCAGGGTACTTATGTGCATTATAAAGAGATAAAAGCTGCACAGGGTATCAAGATTACTGCCCAGGTGATTGGACCGATTCCACAACTATCATAGTTGCAATTAAATTTACTGCCGTTAGATGATCATATCTAAATATTGTTTCCCGTTTTTGGTTTGTGTTTAAAAAAGGGCCTTGAACACGCAATTGCCGGCACTGCTCTACACGTGGTTGGACCTGATGATGACGTTGAGGTAATCAAGGAGTCGGTTATGGAAGATATGGAGTCAGTTTTGAGCAGGATCGACAGAAGTGGTGAAGGAGTCTATGTACAAGCGTCTACACTAGGGTCATTGGAAGCTTTGCTCGAATTCTTGAAGTCCCCAGCTGTGAAGATACCCGTCAGTGGTATCGGCATTGGACCGGTGCATAAAAAGGATATCATGAAGGCGGGAGTGATGCTCGAGAGGAAAAAGGAATACGCTACGATCTTGGCCTTTGACGTGAGAGTGACAACAGACGCTCGTGAGCTGGCGGACGAAATGGGAGTGAAAATCTTCTGCGCTGATATCATCTACCACTTGTTCGACCAGTTCAAGGCTTACATGGAGAACATTAAAGAGGAGAAGAAGAAGGAATCAGCAGATGAAGCAGTCTTCCCATGTGTTCTTCAGATTTTACCGAACTGTGTGTTCAATAAGAAAGACCCAATCGTCCTTGGAGTTGATGTCATCGAGGGTATACTTAAGGTATCGTATTCTTACTCTGTAACTCTCTCTCTCTCACACACACACGTGTCCTTAGGATTCAAACTTTTTGTCTTGTTGGTTTCTAGATTGGAACTCCGATCTGCGTCCCTAGCAGAGAGTTCATCGACATTGGCCGCGTTTTCTCCATTGAGAACAACCACAAGGCTGTTGATTATGCAAAGAAGGGCAGCAAGGTGGCGATTAAGGTAATAATAATAGAGAGAGAGCGTTGAAACTTTTGCTTACAGCTTCACAGATTCACATTGTAATTGATGATTTCTCTTGTATATACAGATTATTGGTTCGAATGCGGAAGAACATAAAATGTTTGGAAGGCACTTTGACATGGAAGATGAGCTTGTGAGTCACATTTCGAGGAGGTCTATTGACATACTCAAAACTAACTACCGGGTAAGTGGAGAAGAAGTTTGATTTCTCCTTTGTAGTTTTTTTCTTTCAAATAAAAATGATCTGAAATCGAAACTCAAATTGATAATTGCAGGATGAATTAAGCATAGATGAGTGGAAGCTAGTTGTGAAACTGAAGAACATCTTCAAGATACAGTAGATTCCCGACAAACGTGTACTTTTGGAGCTTGAAACAACCACTCGGATGCCTTGTTATGATGTGTCTGCGACGATGCAGAACAAAACAGATATATTCATCTTCCTGCTTCTAGTCGAAGCATTCAGTTCACAGAAGAATTGAGAAGTTAAAAGAGTTTTGTTTCGTTTTTGTTTTCATATTTCCCTGAAAAAGTGCTGAATAATTGGTTCATGAATATGTTGGCAAAAATTGCAGGGAAGTCTTTCGAGAAATATACAAATATTATCCTTTATTATGCCCTTTTGAGTTATATCCAATTTTGTTGACAATAAAAATTAAACGAATAAAAATGCTGTGTTGTCTCGTTATGTCATGGGTTTTGTGCAAATCAAACCCTCAATTTAAAGTTGTGCAAATCAAACCTCTGAAGTCAAAATAACCCCGCAATATAAGACATCTCTATATTTGTGACAAAATTTAAAATGATTTTATGCAAAACAACTCGCGAACTATTTTTTGTGTGCAAATCTAACCTTCAACTTAAAAAATATGCAAGTCAAACCTGCAAAGTCGAAAGTCACTGCTAAAATGAACTTATATGTATTTGTCCATAACTACAAACGTTGACTCAAAACGTCATGACATTTATAATATTTTAACAATTTTTATTAAAAATACTTAAAACAATAATTCAATATTTCTTCTCTTTTTTCTCCATCAATAAGGAGAGGGTTAGGATTTTTAACCAAATCCAAAAAAACTAAACCGTAGCCAATCCAGAAAATCAAAACCGAACCAACTTACTCACAATATAGTTACTTGGAAGATCTGAAGTCCTATGTCTTTATGAGCCTCTCTCGAATAATTCTATTGCAAGTAAATTAGTTCTTATCTTTGTCTCTTCGTCGTCATTAGTTAATGAGATCATGAAGAAAAGAATCAACTTATTCGCGATAAGATTACTCGAGATAAATTTATTAATAAGAGGAGAAAGAGAAAGGAAATTAAAGATTAAAGTTTTTTGTTTTTGTTTTTTTTTAATTTACTTTTAATAAAAATGGTTAAAATATTATTAATGTCATGACGTTTTGAGTCAACGTTTGTAGTTAAGGACAAATACATATAAGTCCATTTTAGCAGTGACTTTCGATTTTGCAGGTTTGACTTGCATATTTTTAAGTTGAGGGTTAGATTTGCACATAAAAAATAGTTTGCGGGTTGTTTTGCATAAAATCATTTTAAATTTGTCACAAATATAGAGATGTCTTATATTGCGGGGTTATTTTGACTTCAGAGGTTTGATTTGCACAACTTTAAATTGAGGGTTTGATTTGCAAAATGAATTTAGTTTGAGGGTTGTTTTGCACAAAACCCTTATGTCATCTATGTGGTGTTAGATCTTCAGTTTTGGTTTTAACTTTTAAGAACAACAGTAACAAAATTACATCTAACATAGATCACTCGTTCACTATAGTATAAGATGTTTTGGCTTGACTTAAGTTCATCAGATTCAGGTTCTTTTAAACTTGCAAAATTTTATTTAGCTATTTTTCCTTTTGTTTTCTTTGACGGCACGAAAATATCTCTATCTTTTTTTTTTGTACGTAATAATAATACTGGGAGATGTATAGCTAAAAGTAAGCTGCTCCTCCTTTTATGGAGGGAGATATGAAAAGCATGAATCGAAATAATACATAAGATTATAGTATACGACAACAATTATAAAGTAGCTCTCTTTTTTTCTACTTTATGGATGTTGTCGAGATCATTGATATGTTATGTTCAATGTTTTGAGTGATCTATCAAACTTTAGTCCATTGCTTTACTGTGTGTAATATGATCCTATATTTTTCCATATATCATTTTCCGTCTATTTTTAAAATTATAATCTAAATATCTAACTGGTTCAAAAACTAAAAAAAAAAAAGTTACTATGTGAGTAGGTTTTAATTTCGCACCAAGAACAAGTAGTCAACTAGGCATACGATATGATCCAATAATATTGCTCTTTGCCTTTACCAAAAAAAAAAAAAAAGTATTGCTCTTTGCTTAAAATTGTACATGAAATTAAAGATTGGGAACTATGATAAATATTCAAAATAGTCGAATAGCTGTAAATAATCAATCGCAATCTAAAATCAGCACAAATAATTTTCAGATGAAATATTTTTCCCAAATAAGACATCCATATTTGGTTTTATCACATTTTCTACCAAGAATAAAAAAATTATTCGATTTGCATTTCAATAGACAACAAATCTCTACAGTAATACCGTTAAAAAAAGGTCTCTCAATTTATCATCATTCATTCATCACCAAAATCTAAAAGTTACATACATCTTACATAAAATTAAAACACAGCCGCATAATTCTAACAATCTTCGTTGGCACGAAGATCATTTGAAGTAAAAGAGTTTGTTTACGTACCGTAAACATACAGTTAAGTTTCATGGATCTTATTACAAGATTTCATCACAATCAATTCAAAGTCCATGCAACCCAATAAGCTTAGTCAACCCAAACGTAACAGCCATAGCCAACCACCCTCCAAACAAAACCCTAGCCGACGACCTAAGCACCGGTGCCTTCCCTAGCGCCGCTCCTAACCACCCAAAAGCCACAAGCGCCACCGTAACTGCTGCCACAACCGCAATGATCCTCACTCTATACTCCTTCACAAACGCAGCCGCCAAAAGCGGCACAATCGCGCCCAAGGAAAACGCAAGCGCAGACGCAGCAGCCGCTTGTGTCGGACTTGGAAGCTTCTCTTTCTCTATTATCCCACTCTCTCTCTCCATCTGAGCAACCTCTATGTCGTACTGAGAGTAAACGGAGACGAACTCTCCGATCGCCATACTACAAGCTCCGGCAACCATTCCGGCGAATCCGGAGAGGATCATGGCCTTGACGTCATGTTTCACGGCACCGACTCCCATCATCAACGACGCGGTGGAGACGAGACCGTCGTTAGCTCCGAGCACGGCGGCGCGTAGCCATTGAGCACGTTTGGAGTAGTCGAACGTTGTTGATTCCTTCTCGATGTCCATGTTTGAGTTACGAGCTTGATCCATTTCTTGTTTTTTTTTTAATAGAAATTTTATTCTCTTCGTGTACACTTTTGTTGAGTAGAGGATCTAGCAAGTGTGGAGAACACACGCCAAGCTCGGTTCTATTTATGGAGATCTTGAGGTTTACTTTTTGGCTTGGTGGAGACAGTATGTGGAGCATCACCATTAATTTGTTGTTTCTATTGATTTTTGAAAGTGGAAATATATTTTTTGTCCGGTGGACAAATATGATCAGGATACTACCATAGAATGATAGAGTGTATCCAGCTACGGTCCAATGGATTTGGTGGTCATGGTTTAGAAACAAATTATGCATTACCATTAATTTGTTGTTCTTTTGTTGCTATTGATTTTTGAAATTGGAATGTTTTTATTTTCTTACTTAAACGGTGCATGGACAACAAATTAATGATATTTATCAGTTTTTTACCATTAATTTGTTGTCCATGCATGGAAGGTTACACTGTATCCAGCTTATGTCCAATGGAATTAAGTGGTCCGAAAATATTAACATGCATGTTTGATAAGTAACGGCGAATTAGACATAATCAAATCGTTTTCCATTTGAAGTCGAACGAACAAAGTTCAAGAAACTAAAATGGCCGTCGGCGACCGATCAGCAAAGAGACAAAAAGCATTATAATACTTTGTTTCTATCCAGAAATTCGGTTCGAGACTTAACTTTGAAAGGAGCAAAAACGTTACAGATAAAATGAAATGGGAGTTAAAGAGAATGATGTGAAAACCAAAATTTTATGTGTTTCTCACAAACCACTTTTATATAATCGAGATAAAAATCCTTGGTGAGGCCAAAAAAAAGGCAGTTACGTAAGAAGCTGTTATGTCCTCTTCATGATGAAAGGCATGCATGTCTAATGTCTTCTAGGGAAAAAGAAAAACATAACTTAAATAAAAGAAAAAAGGAAATATCAACTTGGTCCATTACTATACGCAATCTTTAACCCAATTTTGTTGATCATATCTATTTAAACTTTCTTTTTTGTTAAATTTAAGTATTTTTCTCCTATATGAAACCACGAGTGAAGGAAAATTCTGCAGCTTGTAATAATAAATAAGGTAATAGTCTTGCAACATACAATTTTCAAAACGGCCAACGTATAATTTATTATTTTCTTTTTCCACTAAACTACAATTTCCTCATTTTTTCTAAGTAGGAAAATAATGAGAGCACTTTCAAATCAGTTTTTTTTTTGTTCTTCTGGTTAATATGAAATCAATCATTCTATTTTTTTTTTTTACTTTTTAGTTTCTTTTTGGTAGTTATTTATACTTTTTTTCTCGACAAAGAAAGGGAACCAAAAAAGGAGAAAAAGAACTAAAGAAGGGAAGAAGAGTAGCTAATCAATCACACTATTTATCTAATTTATGATTTTAGAAATGTTTGACCAAAAAGTTATCAATAATTTTAGTTTTTAGTAGTGTTTGACCAAAAGTTATCACATTTGAATGAATATATCACAATATTTAATATTATATTGAATATAAACTGATTATTTTGGGATGTGTGGAAACTTGAAACTTATTTAACCATTTATACTACAAATGCAGTTATATGTTTGGTTTAATTTGTTACGTACAACTAAGGAGTTAATTAAGACGTTCAAAGAAAGTAGAAGTGAACATACTACTACACTACATAATACTAATATATACTACAACTAAATATACAAAAAAACTTAAATTAACCACTACGAACTAAGTAATGAAGATAAATTTATTTTATAATAAAAACGAATCAGATGTTTATTCATACAACAAATTCTTAGATGCCCTGAAGATAGCAATGATCATCTATATCCGTTTGAAAGTGATAACCCTAAACCAAACAACAAATAGATTGTGAAGAGATGAAAGTAGGGTTTCGTGAAGTATAAAATAATAAAATATTATATAATAAATGGATTGATGAATCAGAAGGCACTAGGAAAATTAGAGTAAGATAAAATAATGGAAAGAGATTGATAATGAAGAAAGACGAAGAGTGTGGTTGCCACACGAAGAGCACCATCCTTCACCATCATCACTCACGCATCACCACACTTGTACATACACCACCACATGATTTAGCCTAAAACTATTATGCACTCTAGAATTAATTTAAAATTTTGTATCATTTACATTAAACTTTTCGTATCACGCAATGAACATGCATACGTACCCGCCTACGTACACGTACAAATATTAAACTCACGCGAGTCACGACGTTAAACCGATTTCTGACATGGTAAGACACATTAACTCCAACAATTTTCTTGTAACGTAAGATATATTTTCTTCAACGAGTTCTTTTTCTCCATTTGACCTTTAAATAGGTGTTAATATATATACATGATCTATGCATGCTGATGTAGTGATGTACATTGCAGCTGTATAGTTAAGCTGGGGTNTTTCGAGGAGGTCTATTGACATACTCAAAACTAACTACCGGGTAAGTGGAGAAGAAGTTTGATTTCTCCTTTGTAGTTTTTTTCTTTCAAATAAAAATGATCTGAAATCGAAACTCAAATTGATAATTGCAGGATGAATTAAGCATAGATGAGTGGAAGCTAGTTGTGAAACTGAAGAACATCTTCAAGATACAGTAGATTCCCGACAAACGTGTACTTTTGGAGCTTGAAACAACCACTCGGATGCCTTGTTATGATGTGTCTGCGACGATGCAGAACAAAACAGATATATTCATCTTCCTGCTTCTAGTCGAAGCATTCAGTTCACAGAAGAATTGAGAAGTTAAAAGAGTTTTGTTTCGTTTTTGTTTTCATATTTCCCTGAAAAAGTGCTGAATAATTGGTTCATGAATATGTTGGCAAAAATTGCAGGGAAGTCTTTCGAGAAATATACAAATATTATCCTTTATTATGCCCTTTTGAGTTATATCCAATTTTGTTGACAATAAAAATTAAACGAATAAAAATGCTGTGTTGTCTCGTTATGTCATGGGTTTTGTGCAAATCAAACCCTCAATTTAAAGTTGTGCAAATCAAACCTCTGAAGTCAAAATAACCCCGCAATATAAGACATCTCTATATTTGTGACAAAATTTAAAATGATTTTATGCAAAACAACTCGCGAACTATTTTTTGTGTGCAAATCTAACCTTCAACTTAAAAAATATGCAAGTCAAACCTGCAAAGTCGAAAGTCACTGCTAAAATGAACTTATATGTATTTGTCCATAACTACAAACGTTGACTCAAAACGTCATGACATTTATAATATTTTAACAATTTTTATTAAAAATACTTAAAACAATAATTCAATATTTCTTCTCTTTTTTCTCCATCAATAAGGAGAGGGTTAGGATTTTTAACCAAATCCAAAAAAACTAAACCGTAGCCAATCCAGAAAATCAAAACCGAACCAACTTACTCACAATATAGTTACTTGGAAGATCTGAAGTCCTATGTCTTTATGAGCCTCTCTCGAATAATTCTATTGCAAGTAAATTAGTTCTTATCTTTGTCTCTTCGTCGTCATTAGTTAATGAGATCATGAAGAAAAGAATCAACTTATTCGCGATAAGATTAATTGAGATAAATTTATTAATAAGAGGAGATAGAGAAAAGAAATTAAAGATTAAAATTTTTTGTTTTTGTTTTTTTTTAAATTTACTTTTAATAAAAATGGTTAAAATATTATTAATGTCATGACGTTTTGAGTCAACGTTTGTAGTTAAGGACAAATACATATAAGTCCATTTTAGCAGTGACTTTTGATTTTGCAGATTTGACTTGCATATTTTTAAGTTGAAGGTTAGATTTGCACATAAAAAATAGTTTGCGGGTTGTTTTGCATAAAATCATTTTAAATTTTGTCACAAATATAGAGATGTCTTATATTGCAGGGTTATTTTGACTTCAGAGGTTTGATTTGCACAACTTTAAATTGAGGGTTTGATTTGCAAAATGAATTTAATTTGAGGGTTGTTTTGCACAAAACCCTTATGTCATCTATGTGGTGTTAGATCTTCAGTTTTGGTTTTAACTTTTAAGAACAACAGTAACAAAATTACATCTAACATAGATCACTCGTTCACTATAGTATAAGATGTTTTGGCTTGACTTAAGTTCATCAGATTCAGGTTCTTTTAAACTTGCAAAATTTTATTTAGCTATTTTTCCTTTTGTTTTCTTTGACGGCACGAAAATATCTCTATCTTTTTTTTTTGTACGTAATAATAATACTGGGAGATGTATAGCTAAAAGTAAGCTGCTCCTCCTTTTATGGAGGGAGATATGAAAAGCATGAATCGAAATAATACATAAGATTATAGTATACGACAACAATTATAAAGTAGCTCTCTTTTTTTCTACTTTATGGATGTTGTCGAGATCATTGATATGTTATGTTCAATGTTTTGAGTGATCTATCAAACTTTAGTCCATTGCTTTACTGTGTGTAATATGATCCTATATTTTTCCATATATCATTTTCCGTCTATTTTTAAAATTATAATCTAAATATCTAACTGGTTCAAAAACTAAAAAAAAAAAAGTTACTATGTGAGTAGGTTTTAATTTCGCACCAAGAACAAGTAGTCAACTAGGCATACGATATGATCCAATAATATTGCTCTTTGCCTTTACCAAAAAAAAAAAAAAAGTATTGCTCTTTGCTTAAAATTGTACATGAAATTAAAGATTGGGAACTATGATAAATATTCAAAATAGTCGAATAGCTGTAAATAATCAATCGCAATCTAAAATCAGCACAAATAATTTTCAGATGAAATATTTTTCCCAAATAAGACATCCATATTTGGTTTTATCACATTTTCTACCAAGAATAAAAAAATTATTCGATTTGCATTTCAATAGACAACAAATCTCTACAGTAATACCGTTAAAAAAAGGTCTCTCAATTTATCATCATTCATTCATCACCAAAATCTAAAAGTTACATACATCTTACATAAAATTAAAACACAGCCGCATAATTCTAACAATCTTCGTTGGCACGAAGATCATTTGAAGTAAAAGAGTTTGTTTACGTACCGTAAACATACAGTTAAGTTTCATGGATCTTATTACAAGATTTCATCACAATCAATTCAAAGTCCATGCAACCCAATAAGCTTAGTCAACCCAAACGTAACAGCCATAGCCAACCACCCTCCAAACAAAACCCTAGCCGACGACCTAAGCACCGGTGCCTTCCCTAGCGCCGCTCCTAACCACCCAAAAGCCACAAGCGCCACCGTAACTGCTGCCACAACCGCAATGATCCTCACTCTATACTCCTTCACAAACGCAGCCGCCAAAAGCGGCACAATCGCGCCCAAGGAAAACGCAAGCGCAGACGCAGCAGCCGCTTGTGTCGGACTTGGAAGCTTCTCTTTCTCTATTATCCCACTCTCTCTCTCCATCTGAGCAACCTCTATGTCGTACTGAGAGTAAACGGAGACGAACTCTCCGATCGCCATACTACAAGCTCCGGCAACCATTCCGGCGAATCCGGAGAGGATCATGGCCTTGACGTCATGTTTCACGGCACCGACTCCCATCATCAACGACGCGGTGGAGACGAGACCGTCGTTAGCTCCGAGCACGGCGGCGCGTAGCCATTGAGCACGTTTGGAGTAGTCGAACGTTGTTGATTCCTTCTCGATGTCCATGTTTGAGTTACGAGCTTGATCCATTTCTTGTTTTTTTTTTAATAGAAATTTTATTCTCTTCGTGTACACTTTTGTTGAGTAGAGGATCTAGCAAGTGTGGAGAACACACGCCAAGCTCGGTTCTATTTATGGAGATCTTGAGGTTTACTTTTTGGCTTGGTGGAGACAGTATGTGGAGCATCACCATTAATTTGTTGTTTCTATTGATTTTTGAAAGTGGAAATATATTTTTTGTCCGGTGGACAAATATGATCAGGATACTACCATAGAATGATAGAGTGTATCCAGCTACGGTCCAATGGATTTGGTGGTCATGGTTTAGAAACAAATTATGCATTACCATTAATTTGTTGTTCTTTTGTTGCTATTGATTTTTGAAATTGGAATGTTTTTATTTTCTTACTTAAACGGTGCATGGACAACAAATTAATGATATTTATCAGTTTTTTACCATTAATTTGTTGTCCATGCATGGAAGGTTACACTGTATCCAGCTTATGTCCAATGGAATTAAGTGGTCCGAAAATATTAACATGCATGTTTGATAAGTAACGGCGAATTAGACATAATCAAATCGTTTTCCATTTGAAGTCGAACGAACAAAGTTCAAGAAACTAAAATGGCCGTCGGCGACCGATCAGCAAAGAGACAAAAAGCATTATAATACTTTGTTTCTATCCAGAAATTCGGTTCGAGACTTAACTTTGAAAGGAGCAAAAACGTTACAGATAAAATGAAATGGGAGTTAAAGAGAATGATGTGAAAACCAAAATTTTATGTGTTTCTCACAAACCACTTTTATATAATCGAGATAAAAATCCTTGGTGAGGCCAAAAAAAAGGCAGTTACGTAAGAAGCTGTTATGTCCTCTTCATGATGAAAGGCATGCATGTCTAATGTCTTCTAGGGAAAAAGAAAAACATAACTTAAATAAAAGAAAAAAGGAAATATCAACTTGGTCCATTACTATACGCAATCTTTAACCCAATTTTGTTGATCATATCTATTTAAACTTTCTTTTTTGTTAAATTTAAGTATTTTTCTCCTATATGAAACCACGAGTGAAGGAAAATTCTGCAGCTTGTAATAATAAATAAGGTAATAGTCTTGCAACATACAATTTTCAAAACGGCCAACGTATAATTTATTATTTTCTTTTTCCACTAAACTACAATTTCCTCATTTTTTCTAAGTAGGAAAATAATGAGAGCACTTTCAAATCAGTTTTTTTTTTGTTCTTCTGGTTAATATGAAATCAATCATTCTATTTTTTTTTTTTACTTTTTAGTTTCTTTTTGGTAGTTATTTATACTTTTTTTCTCGACAAAGAAAGGGAACCAAAAAAGGAGAAAAAGAACTAAAGAAGGGAAGAAGAGTAGCTAATCAATCACACTATTTATCTAATTTATGATTTTAGAAATGTTTGACCAAAAAGTTATCAATAATTTTAGTTTTTAGTAGTGTTTGACCAAAAGTTATCACATTTGAATGAATATATCACAATATTTAATATTATATTGAATATAAACTGATTATTTTGGGATGTGTGGAAACTTGAAACTTATTTAACCATTTATACTACAAATGCAGTTATATGTTTGGTTTAATTTGTTACGTACAACTAAGGAGTTAATTAAGACGTTCAAAGAAAGTAGAAGTGAACATACTACTACACTACATAATACTAATATATACTACAACTAAATATACAAAAAAACTTAAATTAACCACTACGAACTAAGTAATGAAGATAAATTTATTTTATAATAAAAACGAATCAGATGTTTATTCATACAACAAATTCTTAGATGCCCTGAAGATAGCAATGATCATCTATATCCGTTTGAAAGTGATAACCCTAAACCAAACAACAAATAGATTGTGAAGAGATGAAAGTAGGGTTTCGTGAAGTATAAAATAATAAAATATTATATAATAAATGGATTGATGAATCAGAAGGCACTAGGAAAATTAGAGTAAGATAAAATAATGGAAAGAGATTGATAATGAAGAAAGACGAAGAGTGTGGTTGCCACACGAAGAGCACCATCCTTCACCATCATCACTCACGCATCACCACACTTGTACATACACCACCACATGATTTAGCCTAAAACTATTATGCACTCTAGAATTAATTTAAAATTTTGTATCATTTACATTAAACTTTTCGTATCACGCAATGAACATGCATACGTACCCGCCTACGTACACGTACAAATATTAAACTCACGCGAGTCACGACGTTAAACCGATTTCTGACATGGTAAGACACATTAACTCCAACAATTTTCTTGTAACGTAAGATATATTTTCTTCAACGAGTTCTTTTTCTCCATTTGACCTTTAAATAGGTGTTAATATATATACATGATCTATGCATGCTGATGTAGTGATGTACATTGCAGCTGTATAGTTAAGCTGGGGTCAAAATATTTAATATTTCAACAGCTGTAGGCTGTAGCCTGTAGTTCATTGCATTATAACCTATATTCATCGACTCTTCGCAGCAGATGCATCCACATCTTACAAGGGCTCGGTTTCAAGAACTGATTTACAGTAAATCATTTACTTAGTTCCAATAATGCAAATGATAAGAACATGACTTCTGGTTGACGAAAAAAAGAGAGAAGAATATGACGTATGCATGGAACAACCTGTAGTGGAGGTTTTGGATCTGACGGTTCATGCTTTCCATTTCAAGGCTTCATTTTAATTGATCACTTACGTGTCGTCTCGTTTTGTCTTCCATTATAACGGAAAGAAAAAAGACATTCTATTTTACGTATAACCATTTCTTTATTGACCAATGAGAATATATACACTTTTATTTACTTTTGCTTGTGGACGGCCAAAAATGATTGGAAGATTGAAACTATGATAACAAACTGAGCTCTATATCCCTTTGAGTCAGTCATTGAGACTGCCGGCCCTAAGGTTTTTGGGGCCTAAAGCAAATTTTAAATATAAGTAATTTTGTAAATGTGTTTAATATTAAAAACAAAAATGATAAAAGTCATTGTTGACTACAAGGCTCGAACTCATATATGGGGGAAAGTTGAAGCGTAACTCAACCAATAGACTAAAGGAACTTTCAATAATGTGGCCTTAAAATTGATATTTATTGTGGTGACCTAAATCACAAGCTTTACCAGCCTTATGGGCGGGCCGGGCCTTTTGTTAACTAATCTGTATTGCCAAAACAAAATAGGATGAAACAAAGTGGGCCTCAATAAATCAGAACATTTTATATCGGGCCTCAATAATTAGTAATTATGTGGGTCATTAATTGAGTTCTCTAAACATGCTTAAAAGCTAATTCCTTTTGTGTTCTACAAAAGTTGAAAACTCGGATGAATAAATAAAAGATGACATTGTGCTTAGTTTAGTACCTGTAACATCTTATTTTTCTCTTGGAACGAATGAAACTAATGACTATGACTATAAGTGACATAAACAATGTTGAACCTCCGACTAAGCGGAATCCTAGCTTGATTCTTCTTATTTGTCTAATTTCATCATTATCTTCATCTGAATCCATCTCTTGAATTACTTCAGCTTCCCACTCTTCTTCTGATTCTTCATATTCAATTTCTAACTCTTCTTCGTCATCTTCACTTGTTTCCTTATCATCCGGTTCTTGGATCTTTTCTCGTTTGTCATCTCTTCCTGGTTTGGTTGATTCTTCTTTGTCTGTCTCTGGAATATTGTTAGAGCTACCATCTTCAAATTCAGTTTCTCTGTAACAGCGTGTTCTGTCTTCCGCCAATTCTTTGATCGTTCCTTGTTCTTTACGTCTCTCTTGTTCTCTTGTTTCTTCTTCTTTGTTCTGATGAATCTTTCTTGATTCATTATCCCTGACTTTTGTTTCTATCTTTTCACTTTCTTCATCTTTAAGTTTATCTCTTAATCTTTGTTCCCTGCTCTCGTCTTGTCCTTCAGGTCCTTTTGATTCATGTTCTTCAGATTTTGCCAAGACCTCCGTAATCATGCTCTTCTTGTCTTCTTCTTCTTGGTTTTTTATTTTCTTTTCCACCAATTCTTCAATCTCCTTCAAATTTCCTGGCAACTTTTCCTCTGCATTTTCCTTACCATGCTCTTCTTGTTTCCTCTTGTCTTGGTTCTCATTTTCTTTACCACTTGTGTCCTTTTCCTCAAGTGATTGCTTCTTGTCTTGTTCTCTCTGTCTCACTTCTATCGCTAAGTCTTGGTTTTCAATCTCTCTTACCTCTGCTCTGTTTCCTTCTTTTGCTTCTTTATCATCGCTTGTTTCTTCTTCTGCAAGTTTTTCAATCATCTCATGTCTTTTTAGATTAACCGAGTTTCTTTCTTCACGTTCTTGAATCTTCCTTGAGCTGTCATATTCATCTAATCTCTCTGCTTTCCCAACAACCTCCTCTTCTTTGCTCTGATCACTTGTTTCTTTTGCCTTTTCCCCTCTCAAACCCGTAGATTCGTGTCCTTGAGTTTCATTCTTTTTTAAGGTCTCATCATTAGCTTTAGACTCCACCTGTGGAAGTCTCTTTGCCTTCTCCATCTTCTCTCCTTTTTCTCTTGTATCGTATTCTTCTTTCCCTTGATCCCCAGTCAATAATAGTTCTTCGAGTTTTTCTTGTTCTGCATATTTCTTTGGCTGATCTGATCCCTTCTCCTCAACATCTTGAGACTGGCTTGAAGCCATAGACTTTTCCCTTAGCACTGCACTATAGTCTCCTCCTTCATTCATTTTTTCTTCCACTGTTTCTTGGATATTGTGCTTCTCTGGGATCTCACTTGGTTTTTGAGGTTTCTCTAATTCATTTTCAATTTGTTGAGATTTTCTTGAGCTAACATCCTCACCTGTTCTCTTCACCTCTTCTATTTCTCTCACCGCACTTCCCTTTTTTGGAAACTTGTCATGCTCTCCATCTTTCAGAAGCTCATATGGTTCTTGTTCTTCAGTCTCTTGGTTCTTAGTTCTGCTGTCAATCTTATCTTGCATCACCAATTCTGCAATTTTCTCATTTTCTTCTTTTTCTTTTCCAGGAGAATTGGTTTCCTCTTCTTCTTTCACTGGTTTCCCAATCTTTGTCTCTTCTGATTCATCATCCAGCCCCTGCAGTTCAAGCATTTCAAAGTTTCTAGAATTACCATCGTTGATTTTTGTCTCCACCTCTGCTCTTTCTTCATCTTCTCCTTTTTCCAACTCCTTCAGTTCTTGAAATTTTTCTTGTTCTACTGGTCGTCTCTTTGATGTATTTGGTGACTCCTTCTCCAAAAACTCTCGGCCTTTACTAAGAGTATCATCATCTTCAGCCACCATTGTTTCCTCATGATTACTCGTTTGAGTCGTTTCTTTCCTCTCAAGTTCTTCGATTTGATTTTTCTTTTCATCGCTTTCTTGCATTGTCGTCTTTTGAATCTCTCTCTCAATCTCACTTGACACTGTCTCAACATATTTCCCTTGTTTGCCTTTTTCTACTCTCCTTCCTTCATCATCGCCATCTTTGCAATCCTCTGTCTTTCCTTCAAGCTCTTGGACATTTCCTTCTTGGTCTTTTGTCTCTTTCTCGTTTTCTTCTTCTTTCACTTCAGAAACACTTGTTTCGGGGATATCTTTTTGTTCCTTGTGTTCTTCTGATTCCTTTAGTTCTTGTTCTTTTATCGAGTGCAAATTTCTTGTTCTCTCATTGTTTGCCACCACAGCTGCAGCTTCCTCTGCCATTTTATCTTGTTGATCCTCTGTTTCGTCTTCCACAAAAGCTTGGACTATGTCTAGTTTCTCGTGCCTCTCCGATTCATGTGAATTTTCTTTTTCAGTTTCTTGAATCTCTGTCGTATATTCATCGACGAGATTTTCTTCTTCTTTTTCGCCATCACTTGCAGCCTCTCTTAGTTCTTTGTTCTTCCCTAACTTATTGTTGATCACATCCTCAACTTTTTTCTTAGTCTCTGCAACTTTCTCATGTCTTTCTTCTTCATGTTCTCTATTTCCTCCTGTGCGTTTATCTCTGGGATCAGTTACTTCTTCTTTAAACAAGTCTTTAATATCTTCATATGACTTCTGTTTCCGAAACTCATGAAGCTTGCCTGAACTATGACCTTCCATTTCTCCACCTGGCTCTGAACCTTTCTCCATTTTTCCTTCTCCTCTATCATCTTCCACTGATTGATGAATCTTTCTTTCCTTACAATGTTTCTCAACTTCACCTAAATCCAGTTTCCCACTCTCTTGTCTTCTTAAGATATCATCCTCATGTTTTCTCTTGACTGTTTCTCTGTCATCACTTATATCTTCTTCCCCATGTCTCTTATCTCTACCCATTTCTGGATCATCACCTTCCCGAACCTTTCTCAAGCTACCATCATTAGCTTTTGTCCTCCTCTCCACAGTCTCATTCTCCTCCATCGCTCTAGTTTTGTCATTTTCCTCTGTTTCTTGCATCTTATCATGTTCCATAGATTCCTGTTTTTCATTCTCCTTAACCCTTTCTTCTTGTTCTTCTTCTCCACCAGTGTGTCTATCTTTGGGATCAGTCGCTTCCTCTGTAACTAAATCTTTTCTCTTTTCTGGTGTCCAATCATCATATGATTTTCCTTCTTCAAACTCATGAAACTTGCCTGAATGATCACCTTCCACTTCTCCCCCTGGCTCAGCACTGTTCTCCACTTTTTGTTCTTCTTCCACCATTTGAGGAATGTTTCTTTTCTCGCCGAGTCTTTCAAATTCTTCCAAATCCGGTTTCTCAACCTCTTCTTGGCTTCTTAAGATTCCATCATCCCCATCTTGTTTCTTGACTACTTCTCTGTAATCAACTGTTCCCATTTCCACTGGTTCTTGGATCTTGTCTTCTTCTTGTCTCTTATAAGGCTCACTCAGTTCTATATCTTCATCATCTCCAAAACATTTCAAGCTACCATCTTTAGCGTTTTCCTCTGTTTCTTGCATCTTGTCTTGTACCGTAGATCTCTTCAACAAATCATGTTCCTGTTTTTGAATATCTTGAACCTTTTTTGAGCTATCCTCAGTTTCCAGTTTTGCCTTGACATTCACGTTTTCTTCATGTTGCTCTTCTTGATGGTCAATATGTCCTGCTTCCTCCACTTCTTGAATTTTGTATCGTTGCTCATGGCTCTCTGGCTTGTCAGGCCGTTCTTCCTTCATCTCTTGAACATCTGTAGAGTTATCATGCTCTGTTATTTTCTTAGACGCTACAATTTTCTCCTTCTCCTCTTCCTCTTTTTCTTGACCACTTGGTTTCGTCTTTGGTTCATGCAACTCCTGTTTTTCACTAACGTGTAGCTTACGTAATCCACCACATTCAGCTTCTATCTCCGACTCAGTGATTTTCTCTTCTACTACTTCTTTAATCTTGCTTACATGGTCCCTTTTTGGTTCATGTAACCCCTGTTCTTTGGTACCTTGAACCTTTCTTACAACATCATCGTCGGTTTTGTCCTTCTTCTCTTTTTCTTGTTCATTTCGAAAAGTTTCTCTGTGTTCGTGTAGTTCTTGATTCTTGTCTCCTTTACCATATTTTACAGATACATCTGAATCTCTTCTTTCAATCTTTTGAGCTTTTCTCGCACTATCCATGATACTTTTCTCTGCCTCCTCTATTTTTTTCTTCTCGTTCTCCACATCTTTAACTTCTCCATGATCACTTGCTTTCTGGAATTGTTTTCTATATATTTCTTCTTCATTTGATTGTTCTTCCTCAATCTCTTGAACTTTTTTTGACCTATCTTCATTATCATCTATTGTCTCTGCCACTGCGATGATTCCTTTGCCACCATCACTTAATGTTTCTCCTTGTCCTTTCATTGCGTCTGAATCTCGTTGATCAATATCTCCAACTTTTCTTTCCACATCATCCTCACCAAATTCTGTTTTTCTCCCTGCAATTTCTTCTTCCTCCTTGAAATTTCTTGCAACTTTTTTCTTCTCCTCAGCAAGTTCTTGGATCTTGTCTTGTATTTTTGGCCTATATGAATCTTGCTCCTTTGTTTCCGTATCTGAGATCTCTTTCTCCTCACATGTCTCTGACGTATCCACATTTTGTTCTTCAATATCTTGAACTGGTTTTGGAGTTTCATTCGCTTCATTTCTATCTGCCTCTGCAGTTTGATCTTCCACCACTTCTTTGATATTTCCTAGTTTGTTGTGTCGCTTGTGTCCATGAAACGGTTGATCTTCAGTCTCTTGAATTTTTTTTACTAAGCTACTGTCTTCTCTTTGTCTTATCACCTTAGCATTGTCCTTTTCTTCCTCTTTCTTCTCAACCGTTTCATGGATCTTATCTACATCATCATCTAACTGATCAGACTCAATATCCTCAGCTTTTGTCTCAGTTTCTGCAATGTGTGTTGTGAATCTTTCTCCCATTTCTGAATCAACCTCTTCTTTGGCATCTGATTCTCGAACTTTTTTCGAAATATCATCATCACCAGATTCTGTTTTCTTCTCTGCAATTTCTTTTACCTCCTTAACTTTTCCATTTTTTGAAAAGTTTTTCTCCTCCTCAGCTGTTTCTTGGATCTTTTCTCGTTCCCTGAGAATTTTTGGTCTATATGACTCTTGCTCCTCTGTTTCTGTTTCTGAAATTTCTTTCTCTCTTCTCTCAACATCATTTGTTTTGCTCTTCCCCAATTCTGGAGTCTTGCTTTCTTCCTCGCATCTTGCTGCTGGGTTATCCAACTCTTGTTGTCTGATAATATCTTGAACCTTTCTTGCGCCACCATCATTAATCTTTTTCCCCGTTTCCATAGTTTTCTCTGTGTACTCTTCTGGCTGATTCTTGTTAGCCTCTTGGAAAATTTCTTCAATCTTGTGTCTTCCCTCACACCTCTCCTGAAATAGTTTTGGAGTATCATTTGTCTCTGCATCTGGACTCTGCTCTTTGATCTCTTCTTGTTTTTCATGTAGCACTTGTCGCTGAAATTGTTGTTTCTCAGTATCTTCTTGAAGCTTTGTTAAGCTAACGTCTTCACTTTGTCTTCCAGCCTTAGCATTTTCCTCTTCCTCCTCTTTCTTGTCTTGTATCTTGTCTATCTCATCTGCTTTTAGTTTATCAGATTCAAACTCTTCGGCTCTTGTCTCAGTTTCTGAAATGTTTGATGAGAAATTTTCGCCCAATTTTGCATCAACCTCTTCTTTGGCATCTCCATTATTCAAATCCCTCTTTATAATTTTCTTATTCTCCTTTCCTTTTTCCCCTTCATAACCAAACGTAGCCACCTCTGGTACTTCAATCTCTTGAGCTGGTTTTAGAATGTCATTCCCTATATTTTTCTCTGCCTCTAGAGTTTTCTCTTGTCGCTTTTTTCCCTTAGAATGTTGTTCTTCATTCTCTTGAATCTTTTTTAAGCATTCACTTTTACTTCCCACCTTAGCATTTTCCTCTTCCTCTTCTTTCTTCTCGACCAGTTCATGTATCTTATCTCCCTCATCTGATTCAAACTCCTCAGCTTTTGTCTCAGTTCTCTCAATGTTTTGTATGAATCCTTCTCCCATTTTCTCATTAGCATCTTCTTTAGCACCCGTTTTACCTTCTCTCTTCATATTTTCATATTTGTCCTTCTCATGATCATCTGTTTCCCCTTTAACCATTTCTTGAATCTTGTTTTCTTCATTGCCTCTCTCTGGTTCTTCAATCCCTTGAACATTTCTCAAGCCACTATCATCATCAGTCGTTTTCTTTTCCATTTCTCTTATTTTTCTTGTTCTATCTAGCTGCTCATCAGGTTCTTGTGCTTCACTCTCTTCAAATGCTCTAGATCCAAAATCATCAGTTTTAGTCTCTACTTGTGACTCTTGCTGCTCCACCACTTCTTGGTTATTTTCTTGTTCTTCAGTGTCTGGAAGCTTTCTCAAGCTTCTGTCCTCACTCCCTGTATTTGAATCAGCCAACTCTTGTTGACCATTTCCAAACTTTTGTCCTGTTTTCTCTTCTTCTACAAATTCCAAAATCTTGTTATGTTCGTCAGTCTGCTGAATCTTTTGCAAGTTATCATCCTCAATTTGAGTGTCTTCTTCATCAAGACCTCCACTGAAACCCTTTTCTTCCTCTCCCAAAACTTGACTCTCTCTTTCTTTATCTTCCATAAGCTCTCCAAACTCTTCTTCTCTCTCAATCTCAGAGCGTTCATCACATTTTTCCCTTTCTTCAACTTCTTCTCCATTTTGTATATCGCTGTTCTCAACTTTACTCACATCTCCAAAGTCTACACTTTCTTCTTCTTCCTCCTCCTCTTCCTCAATCTTGAATCCAGAAATTCCCCTTACTCTCTTCGGCATTGTGATCGTAAGAGTCGCATCATCATCGTCAAATCTTGCTTTAATCTTGTCTAAATCAACAATATCAGGAATCAGAAAAACTTTCCTAAATGCCCTTAATTCCACTTCTTTCTTCCATGCCATCCATCTAATCATAACCATTTCTTCAACAG
This sequence comes from Microthlaspi erraticum, assembly GCA_902728155.2. Classification (NCBI taxonomy): domain Eukaryota; kingdom Viridiplantae; phylum Streptophyta; class Magnoliopsida; order Brassicales; family Brassicaceae; genus Microthlaspi; species Microthlaspi erraticum. The sequence continues at coordinate 700,560 of CACVBM020000044.1, forward strand.
GTTTTCTTCCTCTTATCGTAATCCTATCTCCCTCTTTGTTTATCTCAATCTCAATACTTTCCTTTTTGAATCCTGCATTTTCAATCCTCAAATCAACTTTCCCTTACTCAGTTCTCAAATCTTTACTGAGCTAAACCCAATCAACCCTAAAGAAAAAGAAACAAAAAAAACAAGTATTGAAGGAAACTTAAATTATTATTTTTCTCACCTTTAAGATGAATGATGATGATGAACCTTGAATCAGTTTCTCGAGAAAGCACCAGAGGACCAAATGGGTCTTTGGAGAAGCGAAAATCGACAGAGGAAGATACATCTTCTCTCGTTCTTGTGACTTTCAATCCCAATTCCAACTCCATTGTTAACCTTTCTTTCCTGTGTTCTAGAGATTTTTAATAGGTTTTGATTTGTTGATGCTTCGATGTTACACTAAAAGAGTAAAGGGAAGGAGAAAGGACTACATATAATAGATTCGTTACTTCCTCTTAAGGACTTGAAAAATAGTCAAACGGTCAACGCATTTCCTCTTTTGTTGCCTTGAAGAACAAGCAACCTCTTGCTTTTGCATTTTCATTTCATACTGAACATAACATGATCAAAACTATTTACGTGTTGTTTTGTTTCGTTTTGTAACCATTATGCCGAATAGGTGACTCCATGATAAAGATATATTCCGATCGATTCATTTAACACATAATAACAACTCACAATACAAAACTCATCCAGATTTTTCTTACAAAAACAGACAACAAGTAAACTGGGTTCTGTCCTTAAAAACAGTAAAGAACCACTGTCCTAAAACCTAAGTTGTAAAGAAATCTCATTTTCTTTTGGATTGAATCAGTTGAATAATGAAAACAATAATTGACATGAGCAGAGTGGATCCTGCAACAAATGGGAAACAACACTTTTTTCTTTTCTTCCTTCTTGGTTTACTCTCTTCTTCGATCTTTTCTTCAATTTCTTCCTCCATGATCTCTTCTTCGATCTTTTCTTCTTCCTCTTCCCTCTCTGGCTCTTCTGCTTCCTCTTCCCTCTTTGGCTCTTCTTCATTAATCTCTGGTTTCGTCTCCTCTTTGATTTCTTCTTCAGGCTCTGTTATTTCCTCTGTTTTCTCTGCTTCCGGCTCTGTTTTTTCCTCTGTTATCTCATCTACTTCCTCAATCTTCAACCCTAAGATCCCCTTAACTTTCTTTGGCAATGTAACCGTCAAAGTCCCATCTTCTTCATTAAACCTCGCTTTGATCTTGTCAAGCTTGACCATCTCTGGAATCCGAAACACTTTCTTGAACTCCTTAACTTCTGTTCCCTTCTTCCATTCCACCCACTTTACCAAAACCATTTCTTCTACTTTCTTTCTTCCGCTTATCTTAATAAGACTCCCTTCTTTGTTTATCTCAATATCAATACCTTCCTTCTTAAACCCTACATTTGGTTTTCAGGTTTTCAATCTCTAATTAGGCCAACACGCATTTACGTTAAGTCCTAACATTAATCATATATATACGTATATGTCGTTAGATAACACAATGCCAAATAAATTATTTGTGTAACAAAAAATTTACCAATATGATTTAATAAAATAAACAAAAACATATACTTATGAACTCATAACTACAAAATAATAAATAAATGGTAATAGATAAATGCGGAATAAAAATGTCAAACAAATTATTTGTGTAACAAAATATTTACAAAGATGAATTAATAAAATAAATAAAAACATATACTTGTCAACTCATAACTAAATAGTAGTAAATTAATTAAAATATTTAAAGAAGAGACCAAGGTTTATACAAAACTGTTTGAATGATTTGAATGAGTTCAAGTCCGGCCTTGTATGTACCACATCCGCACAAAGAAGTTGTCAAATAAAGGCTGATCAGTGAAGAGAAGAAGAGCTGAAGGATTTGAAGGGCGAAATTCAAAAAAAAATGGAAAGATCATGTCACAAAGTTTAAGAGTTTCAACAAACAATTTTCAGAGCAAGTGAAGAGGGAGATTGGGGCTGTGAAGCAGGAGAAACGTTCGATAGAGGAAAGGTTCTTTTTTTTAGGGAGAGGGAAAGAGTGAAACTAGATAGGGAGAGAGAGATGGAGCGTGGGAGGGAGAGAAAGCTCATGAGAAAGATATTGGAGATGGTGACACCCAAAAGCTTAGTGACCAAACTGACAAAGGAAACATTGCGGAGGAAGAGCATGGTCGTTCTAAAGGTTAGTCTTCTTCATTTTGGTGATGTTTTTGTGAAGATTCAACCTCTATTTTCCAATACTGTGTTTTTTTTTCTTTCTTAAATGCACTTATTTCCACTTCTTTCTTCCATGCCATCCATCTAATCAGAACCATTTCTTCCACAAGTTTCCTTCCTCTTACCGTCCGATCTCCCTCTTTCTTTATCTCAATCTCTATACCTTCCTTTTCGAATCCTACAATTTCAATCCTCAAATTAACTTTCTCCTACTCAGTTCTCAAATCTTTACTGAGCTAAAACACTAAACCCTTAAACTCAAATCAACCCTAAGAAAAATAACAAAAATTGGAGATTTTTCTTACCTTTAAGATGAATGATGATGATGAACCTTGAATCAGTTTCAGGAGAGAAAACCAGAGGACCAAATGAATCTTTGGAGAAGGGAAAGTCGACAGAGGAAGATACACCTTCTCTCGTTCTGGTGACCTTCAAATTTCTTTCCTGTATTTTGGAGATTTTTTAATCTAGATAATAGATTCGTTACTTCCTCTTTAGGACTTGAAAATAGTCAAACATTTCCTCTTTTGTTGCCTTGAACAATAAGTAACCGCCTGGTTTTGCATTTTCATTTCATACCGAACAATTATCATCACAGTTATTGATATTAGTTACATGCTGTTTTGTTTTGTTCTATAACTCTATAAGCTTTATGCCGAATCGGTGACTCAAAAATATAAATATTTTCAGATTTCAAATAACTCACAAGTCACAAATACATAATAATCTTTACTATTTTTTTTCTTACAAAGATGTCCTTAAAAACATGAAAGAACCACTGTCCTAAAACCTAAGTTGTAATCTCATTTTCTTTTGGATTGAATCAGTTGAATAATGAAAACAATAATTGACATGAGCAGAGTGGATCCTGCAACAAATGGGAAACAACACTTTTTTCTTTTCTTCCTTCTTGGTTTACTATCTTCTTCGATCCTTTCTTCAATTTCTTCCTCCATGATCTCTTCTTCGATCTTTTCTTCTTCCTCTTCCATCTTTGGCTCTTCTGCTTCCTCTTCGCTCTTTGGCTCTTCTTCTTCTGCTTCTTTTTCCTCAGGTTTTGTCTCCTCTTTGATTTCTTCTTCAGGCTCTGTTATTTCCTCTGTTTTCTCTGCTTCCGGCTCTGTTTTTTCCTCTGTTATCTCTTCTTCTTCCTCAATCTTCAACCCTAAGATCCCCTTAACTTTTTTTGGCAATGTAACCGTTAAAGTCCCATCTTCTTCATTAAACCTCGCTTTGATCTTGTCAAGCTTGACCATCTCTGGAATCCGAAACACTTTCTTGAACTCCTTAACTTCTGTTCCCTTCTTCCACTCCACCCACTTTACCAAAACCATTTCTTCCAATTTCTTTCTTCCCCTTATCTTTATCAGATTCCCTTCTTTGTTTATCTCAATATCAATACCTTCCTTCTTAAACCCTACATTTGGTTTGCAGGCTTTCAATCTCTAAACAAAAAAATGCGCAAGAAAAATGGGAGGATATTAAAGATGAACACCTTTGAGATGAAGGATGAGGAAGAAGACAGAATCTGTTTCTCGAGAAAGCGAGAGCTGACCAGAAGAATCTCCGGAGACTCGGAAATCTGTAGAGGAAGAGACATCGTCTTTTGTTCGAGTGATCTTCAGACCTAATTCAAGCTCCATGTTTCTTCTTCTTCTTCTTTAGCTACATGTGTTTTCAAGTATTTGTTTAAAGTCTCTCCCTGATCCAAAGTTTTTCTTTTGTGTAATTAGACCATTTCATAAGTTTCTCTTGGAGAGACCCACACAAGAATATATTCGTTACTTCCTCTTTAGGCAACTTAAAAAAAATGGTGTCCTGAATACTAACAACGGTCGGCTACTTTCTAACTGTCCCAGAAGTGTTGGCGGGAAGTAACGAATAGTGAAAAAAAAACAAAACATATCGTCAACAGCAGGGTTCGAACCTGCGCGGGCGAAGCCCAACAGATTTCAAGTCTGTCTCCTTAACCACTCGGACATATTGACTGTTACGACTAACTTCGTATTAGAATTATTTTGTATCTATCTATCCATCTGTGGTTGCATTTACAATGACTTTAGTTTTACAAAATATCCGAAAAAAAGATAATATATTGACAGTCAAAAATCTGAAGATGAGATAATATATCATCTGTTGAGTATGGTTTTACAAAAATCTGAAAAAGAGATAATATATCATCTATAGGATCATGGCAAAAACAAACAAGTTTTGTCCCATAAATATATAAGATTTCTAAGAAAGGGATCTTTAGATGTTAAAACAGAAAAAAAGGTTCAAGAAAAATTATTGATTAAAAACAAATTTATAACCAAATGTAGTTTTTTGATGTAAATATCCAGGGCCGGCCCGGAGCTAAAGCCCGTGAAGCATGGGCTTTAGGCGCCAAAATTTGCAAAATAGCTTAGAGCGCCAAAATATATTAAAATTTTAAGAGCATCATAACCAATTAGGTCATTTAGGTCTATTGGCTGAGTTCATAGTCTAAGCAGCTGCCGCCTCTGGGTTCGAATCCCCTCAATGTTTTCCTTTTTTTTTTAATAAGCAAATAGATCTGTTTTTTTTTTCCAACGGAGTTAAAAGAATCAGATCGATATCTTTGACTATATGGTGTTTCTATACTTTTTTATTTATTTGAAAACAATTTAAGTTTAAAAAAAAATTATATAATTTTGACTATATGCTGTTTAAAAAAAAAATATTGATGCTGTTAAAGGGCAACAAATTTTGTGAACGCTTTAGGCGCCAAAGACCTTTGGGCCGGCACTGTAAATATCAAATCAATATGGCAAAAATAACCTACCTAATGTGCTATACATGTTTGCGTTTATGTGGGCCCTAACATATAGTAAGTGCACACGACCGTAGTGGATCAGTACTCATTTCTAGTACAGATCTGTCATTATCCTTCAGAGTTTCAAAGTACAACAAATCTTGGTCGTCAAACCCAAACAGCGACGTTCTCTCCTTCCGTCAAGTGTCAAACTTTTTTTTTTTTGGTTCTCTGCGGAAAATTTTCAATTTCTTCTTCAATGGCGTCGATTTCTCTCTCGTCATCTACGATCCCGTCGCTGAATTCGAAAGAATCCTCTACCGTCTCTCCTTTCGTTTCGCGGTCTATCTCTGCCGTCAAGTTTCAGTTTCCGGTTCGTCGGGTTCGAACCGGAGACTTGAAGTTTTCCTCCTTCTCTTCAAGGAATCGATCCACTCCTCGCCCTGTAAATTCTCCTTTCTCTGACTCTGCTTTTAAGCTTCTACTCAAATGCTTATAGAAGTTAAATTCTAGGCTCTGCTCTATGTGACGAATCTAGTGAAAGTGTCTTCCTTTATCAATTTTTTTCTCGAATTTAGCTTGAGCTAATTGATTACCCAATTTCATAACTACTTCAGATTGAAGCCAAGAAGCAGACATACGACTCGTTCGAGGACCTTCTCGTCAACTCTGACAAACCTGTTCTTGTTGACTTCTATGCAACCTGGTGATGACTCTGTTTTCTCTGTAAAGTTTCAATTTTTAATGTTAAAGTTTCAATTTTTCTCATTCGTTTAAACAGAGGAGTAAAAATCAGAATGTAATGTTCGTTTTGGTAGGTGTGGTCCGTGCCAGTTCATGGTTCCAATACTGAGTGAAGTGGGAGCAACCTTGAAAGACAAGATCCAGGTGGTGAAGATCGATACAGAGAAGTATCCGATCATTGCCAATAAGTACAAGATCGAAGCACTTCCTACAATCATCCTCTTCAAAGATGGAGAGCCTTGTGATCGCTTTGTATGATTTGACTCTTCATGTCTTTCAATATCTTTTGATTTTTACTTTCAAGGTTCTTAAGACTCATAAAACGTTTTCTCTTACTTATGAACTTCCAGGAAGGTGCTTTGACTGCTAAACAACTCGTCCAACGAATTGAAGATTCTCTTGAAGTGAAGCCATAGTTATGTAATCTTGATCTCATTTTAGTTTCTAGTATGTTTGCTAGATTTGCAAAAAGCTTTCTATGAGTAAACGATCTTTTATTATTATCAAGCTGTTACATTAAACATGTCTCATAGCAAGTGTAAAACTTGAACCAAAGCGATTCAAGGGTTAGAAGAAGATCTAACAACAGTAGTAGTAGGCTTGAATTTGACGGAAAGAGGAAGTGGTGAGGAGGCAAGAGAATGTTGTTGATCACCATCATGTTCATCACAGTAGCCTTGGAGCATGTCACCTTCTTGAGCAGTGAAGCCAAGAACACCAATCATAGTAGGCCAACACTTGCGTCCAACGGTTCTTATAGCACTGCAACACCCTGGACCAACGTAAGTCTCACCGTTGAGGAAGAAGAGTATGAGCTCTCCAGAGCAGTGTTGGAGCTGCATCAGTGAGTCCCAGCAGTAACCTGTTTCTTCATCGAGCCTGAGACGGTACAAAAGGCTTGTGGAAGGAGAAGATGGTGCACTAGCCACGGATGTTGGTTTCATGAGAGGTCGAGCTGTGGAAGAAGCCACCATGAGCATGAGCATCACAGTGAATGTAACCACGGAACTGGACTTGGTAGCCATTTTTTTCTCTGAAGGTGTCAAGAAGATTAGAGAGGGAGTGAGTAATGGTTGCTTTGTTTTGTGTTTGTGATGAGAAGTGAGTGATGACCTTAGGGAGTTTATATAGATACACTTAGGACCTTGACTGTTACAAGTAAATGGTAGAGTGAAAGGTCTAAAGTAAATGCGAGGGAAACTCATTAGACACACCTCTTGTGAGATAATTAGTGCTTAGTGGCGTAGTGGCTATTATTAGCGTATTGATTATGCGTTATCAAGTGGGATAATGGGTTTGCTTTAGGGTCTAATGGGCCAAATTAGGACCATATAATCTGGATGTTGTAGAGAACACAATGAGAGAAGTTTAGTACAGGCGATGTGAGGTTGTATGTGGCGAAATTGATCTATTAACAAGTACTTGGCTTGATTTATAGGCTTTGATGGTAATGAGTTCCTAAGTATGTGCAAGAACTCGATAAGGATTGCAAAAATACAGTTTCCTGAATGAAGAAAGATCTAAGATCATTTAAACTCAAACAGATAAAATGACAAGCATAAACAACTATGAAAACAAACGGGGAACTTAGGATTGCGCCATAAGATTTAGAGAGTTTATATTAACTCCAACAAAAAATCGAAGAAAAGTTGCTAACCTAACACCAGAGAACAGGTTCCGGCAACTTCAAGGTGGCTGGAAATTTCACCAATTGTTTCGGAATCACCTTCAAGATTTACTGCATCCATGATTGTCTCTGCCCCCACAATGTCAAACTCAGAAAGACTTACAACACTCGTTGCCTGAGAGCCTTTTGGTGTAAACTCTGCACCTGCAGTTTCTTCCCCGGCAATAAACTCATCATGGCTGTTACAAACATTGGATGCGATGATACTACTACCACTTGAATCAGCAATGACATTTTCATTGAAATCCAGAGCTGCATCTTGACTTTCCAAAACCACACAGTCGTCCTTCAAATCAACTTTGGGAGAAGAAGCATGATTAAATGTCATATAACGTCCAGCAGGGACGACTAGCTCAGCTTCAGGACTGTTTACTGCTAATTGCACTGAAGCGGGTGATAAGCGCTCGATAACAAGTGATGATACTTGCTCTTTTCCCTCCTCAGTCATAGCCATCAAAACTGTGTCTCCTCCCTCAAGTTTCTTGTCACATTCTCCTTCCATAATTTCAGAATTCAACTCCAGAGTGGTTCTTCTTTGAGAACTATCAACTGACTTTTCCAGTGTTGTAGAATCCAAAACATTCTCAATAACCAAAACAGATTCTGCAGCGTTCGCTGAGTCCTCAATTATTCCTTGTGGCTTATTCTCAATGCACTCTTGATCCAATTTCTTTGTCTTCTTTTTTGGAGCCTTCTTTGTCTTTCTTTTGACAACCTCACTTCCATGACTATTGACTGCTGCTGCAGATCCTTTTGACAGCTTGTTACTCTTTCTTTCTTCTTTACTTTCCTTAGGTCTACCATCAGATTTGTTCCCACCTCCCTTAGCTTTAAGCCTTGTTGACCTTCTATGATCATCCTCCTGAGTACTGCTCTGCACATCAATGTCTACAAGCCGTTTAAACCGCTTAGCAGGTAATAAAGTTTCTGCCTTTAATGTCAACCGCGTAGACCGTCTCTCAACCTCTGTATCTTCAACCTTGTGAGCTTCAGTAACATCCAACGAGCTACTTACTTTATCAGTCCCAGCAGCAATCCAATTTGACTCATTTCCACTAGATCCAGCTACTGTTAACCCCTTGGCCACAATCCGATTAGATCGTCTGAGCTCTATTCCATCTTGAGCAGGTCCTTGTTTACGAGATTTAACATCCTTCCGCTGAAGTTTCTTAAGAGATCTAGTGAATTCGAAAACTTGATTCTCATCGTTGAAAGTTACTTTCTTAGCCACTCTGTTAACAACTAGACTATCCTTTAAATCATCATCCTCAACAGAAACCTCATGCGACATTGTAGTTTCCACTACAATTTCTTCAGTCTCCTTCTAAGCAAAAACGCACAAACAAACAAAATTGACGAAATGTTGTTCGATTCTAAGATGAATTTGCAAAACCCAGGAACAGAAAAGAAAGAACGTAGTGGAAATCGGAAGAATTTGGATCATTGCAATCACCTGGAAAACAGAAGCGAGTCTAGTAGCCATCTTAGTGGTCTTCAGATTCGCGGGGATTCCATGCTTTTTGCAGAGAGCTTGTAGATCCTTCCAATTCACTCCGTGAAAATCCATCTTCCGACGAACAGAATAATGTGAAATTTCTTCTCTCACCATAAAATTACTAACACCTTCAAATGAAGAAATTATTGAGAATCGATGGTGGAGACTGTGAATCGTCGTCTCTGAAAAGCTTTTTTTTTTTTTTTTTTTTTTTTTTTTTAAATATTCCCATTTAATAGTTTGGAAAATTTCAAAACTACACATTTTGAGGTACCAATTTTCAAAAATACACCTCTATGGTGCCTATTTTCAAAACTACACTTTTTTCATTTAGTAAAAGAACTCAAAACCCTAAAATCTAACATTGAACCCTTAAATCTAAACCCTAAACCCCAAAATATAAACTCTAATCTAGGATTAGTGAACCCAAACATATATATTTAAACTAGAAAAAATTGTATTTTTGAAAATTTTCATATTATAGGTGTAGTTTTGAAAATTTGCACCTCAAAAAGTGTATTTCTTAAAATTTCTCTTAATAGTTTGGGAATAAATATTTAAATTTGAAATTTGGAAACCCCGCTCTAGTAAAAGTAAAACGCTAGTAGAATGAAATATTTTCAGATTCATTTGATTTAATTTTAAAACATAGTAATATTAAATGGTGAAATTTAACTATTAGACCGAACTCATTTGTATCATTTCAATCGAACCGGTTTATCACTTCTACTACCATCAAAATCTTTGCAAGGAATAAAAGTGGGCTATAAATCAAGTTAGTACGTAACTAAGTATGCATAACAAAGGGTAAGTCTATTGGTGGTAATAATCTTGCTGCAAAACACAATTTTGAAAAGTTGTAACGAATTTAGTACAAAGTACTAACACAAGAAACCGTTTCTGAAATACATAATACGTTCAGAAAAATGTTTTATGAAGCAAAGAAGAAAAATCTTAGAGAAAACACTTATTAGTCAATAGTGCATGAGATATGCATGATATTCCGTCTTCTAGTTGTTCCTCAAGTCTTTGAGAGGCTGTCTCTTTGAGGTCCTCCGAGCTGTGACGTTAAGATGATCAACAATCTTTGAGCTCGGTGCATTTTCTTTCATATCATGCCATTTAGGCTTCACTTCTGTTCTGTAAATCAAGATCGGGTCGTCTCCTCCTACTTGCTTCTCAGTTTCATCAATGTTTTCAATCATTTCCTCATCTGCAGCTATTTCAAATGGGGAAAAAGGTAAATAATTCTAAAGGTACTTGAGCGACTTTTAGTTCATCTTTCTTGAAACTAAGAGAGAAATCTAAACCAACCTTTTTCAATCATATTATCTTGAACTGTAATTTCATCAGGAGTGAGAGTGATGGCTTTCACTGTGATCATGGATTGAATCAAAGGTAAATGATTCTGTAGATTTATTGAATCTAAGAGACACTAGATTGTAAGAAATCTAACCTTGTTCATCTTTGTGATTATGAAGAGTAGATTCATCGAGATCCAGGGAGCTGTCTTTCTCTGTGAGAATTGAGAATGTATTGAATAGAGAGATGTTGTAATCACCTGTTATTTCCATTTCCTCCAATGCATCATCATTTATCTGACTCTGAATGTCTGTGAAAGGAGCAGATTCTTCTGCGTTTTTCAGGGATGAAGGAAGAGAACAGAACAACGTTAAACTCAACTAGTAAAATCACAAGCATGATAACTTATTTCAGTAACAAAAGGGAAACTTATGATTTAAGACTACATATCATCAACTCCAGCAAAGATTTAAGAAATGTTGTTCACCTGACACCACGGAACAGGTTCCAGCAACTTCAAGGTGGCTTGAGATTTCACCAATTGTCTCGGAATCAACTTCAGCTGGCAAGGGAAGACCAACATTTCTTTCAGTTTCCGTGGCTGTCTTTGTCCCCACAGCGTCAAAATCAAATAGATTTAGAGAGTAAACATGTGGAGAATGCCCTCTGCTTTGCTTTGCAGTCGCCTTTGTGGCATCTAGACACACAACATTTGTATTTTTTTAAGTGTTTTGCTGAACCTTGGAACACAAGATATGTAAGAAATCTAACCTTCCTCGTTTGTGTTATCCTCAGTAGTGAATTCCTTAGGAGTCAGAGAGATGGCTTTCTCTGTGAGAGTGAATTGAGTAGAAACAGTAATTTGGTTAAGAGATTTCCAATAAGTAAATAACTCCTGAAACAATGCTTAGATATAGATAAGTAACTTACCAAAGGGAGTTGTTAAAGTAATTGCACCAGTTGCTTCATCTTCTTTAGAATGATCACCTTGGTGCTTATCCTCCGTTCCACCTAAGACGCATGTCTTTCTAGAAACAGAAGAGCCATGATGGCTTTGATACTCGCTTGAGCCAGACTTACCATGACCAAGTCGGTCCTGTCCAGACTCTCCCAAAAGCAAACGACTGTCCACTTCCTTTTGCTCTTGCTTTCCAACAGTATGTGGTTCAGTGTTTCCTGAAAGCTGGTTTCTCTCTGGAGAAGTAAAACCAAACGACTCTTCACAAGAAGTGGCTCCTGTATGATCTTTAATCATTATTGTTCCGTCTAGTCCAGAGTCCACAGACACTAACTGTTTCTCCAGGTTAATGGAAATGTTAGATTCACTCAGCAATTCCACAACCTTGTTCTCTTTGTACTTGTTTTCAGCTTCCTCTGGTTCAAAGACTCTCATAAGAGAGTGGCTCTCAGAAGCAGTGAGAACACCAGACAATTCATGAGACTCCTCCACTTTCATTACCTCAGCCAACACAGTCTTCCTTCCGCCTTCCTTGACACAGTCTGACACGTTTTCTTCCATCGGAGAGACCTCATCCATCGTTTCCAAGTCTACACAATGTTCAAGACTGATACGACCAACCTTACATGTATCCGCTTGTTCTTCTACACTGCATTCAGAGAAGCTTCCTTGTAGTTTTTCTTCTTGAAACACATTCTCTAATGAACCTTTCTCGTCATCTTTGCTTGAATGATTCTCGTTACAACTTGCAGCTGAATTTTCCAGGTTTGCTGTGATTAAACGTCAGAAAGAAACACAGATTTCAAAAAATTATTTAGCAACAATAAGTGAAAAAATAATTCAGATCAAACGAATTCAACGTACATACCTTCTACTTTAGCCAACTTAGCTACAGAGTAATGCTCCTTAAGCTCAGATCTAGGAGTGCAAATAAGAGTTTCGTCCTGGGTATTGGTTACTTCCTCAACACTCATTGTTGAAGCAATATCCTTAAGAAGGATACGGCCAGTACGGACGACTAGCTCAGCTGCAGGACTTGTTATGGCTAATTTCACTGAAGCTGGTGATAAGCGCTCGAGAAGAAGTGATGGTACTTGCTCTTTCTCCTCCTCAAACAAAACTGTGCCTAGCTCAAGTTTCTCTTCACATTCTCCTTCCAAAACATTCTCAATAATCAAAACAGATTCTGCAGCTTTGGTTTCCGAGGAAGAAGATTCACCAGGCTCATGAATCTCGTTGCAACATACAGCTGAAATTTCCACGCTTGCTGTGATTAAAACATCAGAAAGAAAGAAAATAAGATAACATAGCTTGAGGAAATAGTGTAAAAGTCAATTGATAACGTAAAACCATATGAGTTGAGAGAATATACCCTCTGCTTCTGCTAACTTGGCTACCAAGTTATGCTCCTTAACAAGGATATGACCAGCAGACACGGCTTCAGGGTTGCTCACTGCGAAGTGTACTGAAGTAGGAGGTGGAGTGGTTTCTTCAAAGATCTCTGCTTCATGGATGCTAACATCTAAGCGCTCAGTAAGTAATACAGGCAGTGATGATGATGCTTCCTCTTTGTCCTTAATCGAATCTCCTTCAGCTGTTTCAAGCAGTAGATGTTTCTCGGCGCTAGTGAAAACGTCACAGTCAACTTGCAACTCCACAACTCTGTTTCCTTCACATTTTGCAGCTTCTTCCGGAACAGCAGACTCGTCATGAAACTCTGCAGCCGCTTTTCCTGCTTTCTTTATTGATCAGAGTCTTCATGCAACAATTGTCTCTCCAGGCTTGTAAAAAGATAACCTTCACTAGCTTTATCTTTGTTTCCTCCACTTTTCTCTGCTCCATCTGACTCAAATTTTCCCAAGAGTGCATGACTATCCGGGCTAATGCAAGTGAGCTCAACAAACCCATTTTCTTCCTTCCATTCGATTCCATCTCCTTTAATGTCTCTCACACCGGAGAGTTGTCTCAGTGGACTAGTGGCAATGTCAGACTCCTCATGAAGCTCAACAGCTACACTCTCTCCTTCATTTCTAGCTTCATCAGTGAGAACATCAGGTTCTGTGGCTGTATGTTCCTCTTCCTTTCCCACATCATCTAAACCAGAATCAGCCACCAATGAAACCTTTTCAGGAATTGTGAAAACAACAGCATGAGACTCTGCTGCTTCATCGTCGTGATGGGTCACTGAATCAGCTGCACTCGTCTTCCCATTTTCTTGTTCCATCAACATTAAGTTTCTTCCCTCCGGAGTAACGAACACCTCTGATTCGTCAAGGATGCTACAAGCAGCTTTGCTCATTGTTACTGGCTGGGATAAAACTTTCATCTCGTCTTTGCTTGAATGAATCTCGTTGCAACACGCAGCTGAAGAATAACAAAACATAGCTTGAGGAAATAGTTTTAAAGACAGTTTATAACTCTTTAACCAAATGAATTAAAGAGTACATACCCTCTGCTTCTGCTAACTTGGCTTCCAAGTTATGCTTCTTCAGCTCAGATCCAGGAATGGAAACAAAGATTTCCTCCTTGGCTTCGATATCTTCATCACCAATATCCTTAACCAGGATCTGACCAGTAGACACAGCTTCAGGGTTTTTCACTGATAAGTGTACTGAAGTAGGAGGTGGAGTGGTTTCTTCAAATATCTCTGCTTCATGGATAAGAGGTACAGGAAGTGATGATGCTTCTTCCTCTTTGTCCTTAACCTCAGCCATTAGAACTGTGTCATCCTCATGTTTCTCTTCACCTCTCCTTCCAAAAGTTCCAAGTTCAACTTTTGAGTGTTTCTTCTTGGTGAAATATCGACAGGTTTCTCCACTGAAACATTCTCAATAACCACCACAGATTCTTCAACAGCTATGGTTTCCGAGGCAGAAGAAGGTGAGTCATCAATCTCAATGCACTCTTGAACCATTGTCTTTGACTTCTTGTAAAAGCCACTAGCTTCCACCACATTGACGACGCCACCTTCTTCTTCTTCTTGGTCAAACTGAGCGTGCTCAACCAAAAGCTTTCTCAGCGCTATATTGCCTAGACTTGATGCACTTTCCTGCTTCTTCCTCCTGGTAATAGTTTCATCAACGAGGAGGAGCTCACTCACACTCTTTCCAAGTTTCCTAGACTTTCTTGGAGCCTTGACTCTTTCATCCACCAATGGCACGTTGACGTTTTCCCCAAGTCTTGCAACATCCTGAGCTCTGCTGCAATCTTCTCTATTGTAGATCTCTACAAGTGGTTTAAACCGTCTCTCAACGTCTTCATCTTCAATCTCTTCCAGATCAATCACCTCAGCTGCTTTCTGAGTCTCCTTCTACGTAAAAGACACACACACACATACACAAAAATTAACGAAATATTGTTAAACCCTAAGATAAAGTTGTAAGTGATGATCAAAGTCGCAAAACAAAAGTCGCTTTCTATTTTCCAGATCTAATGAGTATTGAGAACCAAACCTAGGAAAGGAAAAAAAGAAATAGGAAAATTAGTATAATTGACAATCACCTGGAAAAGAGAAGCGAGTCTGCTAGCCATCTCGATATTCTTCAAATTAGCGGGGATTCCATGTTTCTTGCAGAGACTCTGTAGCTTCTTCCTCTTCATACCGTGAAACTCCATTTCCGACAGAACACAAAAGTCTCAAACTTTCTTCTTATTTCACAGTAAGATCCTCAAAATGAAATGGATTGATTATATAGAGAATGGAGAATGCGAATAGTCTCCGGAAAAAAAAGTTTTTAGGTTTTCGGTGTAAATGTTTAAATTTTGAATTTTTTTTGCGAACTGTATATATATCTCGTAAAACGCGAGTTGAACGGAGCTCTGATTGGTTACGTGACTTTTAAATTTATTTAATGAGGGTTTAAATGGTTACGCGGTTGAAATTGAGGGGGTTTAAAATAAAAATCCCGAAGAAGACGAACAATTACTAATCTAGGCCGATTTTGGGCTAAAAGGCCCAATTTCAAATTTTTGATTAGTAACTTCAAAGTGTAATTTCAGCGGGAACTAAACAAATGATCTAAGCCGTTGATTTCTTATCTTTTAACAAGAACACTGACAAAGCTGAGACCTTTCGAAAAAACCCAATCTGGAATCGGGTTTCAACTGGATCATCCAACAATGATCCGATTATCTCCAGGATTTGCAATCAATCACCGTTTTCAATTCAATTCCCAGAAATCGAACTTTTTTCCCGCTCAAATCGCGTCACGACGGAGGAACTTCTCCAGAATCGGATCGGAGAGCGGCGACGGCGTCGCATTCGACGCTGTAGCTTACGAGTCTGAGCGGCTGAGCCTCGACGCGGCGGCGATGGAGGATATGGCGGAAACGGCGAGGAAGGAGCTTGAATCGGAATCGGAATCGGATCCAGATAGTGATCCGAAAGCGTGGAAATGGATAATCCGAAAGAAGATGTGGGATCTGATGGAAGCTCGGAACTACTCCATGAACCCTAGACCCGTTCATCATCGGATCCCTAATTTCGTCGGCGCATCGGCTGCCGCAAGAAAAGTGCGCTAATTTCCTTCAATTGTTTTTATTTGGTGGATTTGAGAATTTTCGAAATTTTGATTTCTTGTTGCAGCTTGCTGAGCTTGAAGCTTTTCGTATGGCTACGGTCGTGAAAGTCAATCCCGATTCACCGCAAAAGCAAATCAGGTTTCTTACACTTTCCGGTTAGTTAATAGATCAATGTCTCATCAATTCATAGAGAACCTTAAGTCTTTAGTGGAATCAGAATTTAGACAAGTTTGTGTTCTGTGATTGTAGGTGACAAGAAGCTGTTGACTCCTCAACCTAGGCTAAGAACAGGATTCTTCTCTGTACTAGAATTGAGTCTGTTGAAACCGGAAACGATCAATGAAGCTTGCACATCGGTCGGAGTAGCCAAGTATGGAAGAGCGATTGGTTTAGATGAGAAAATCAAAGTGGATCTCATTGTTATCGGTTCTGTTGCGGTTAATCCACAAACCGGTGCTCGGTTAGGGAAGGGAGAGGTAAATTTGTTGTTACAAATTTCAATTTCGGTTAAAGTATAAAGAGAAACTCAAACTGAACAGAAGCAAGCTTATGATTTATGTGTTTTTAAGGGTTTTGCGGAACTTGAATATGGAATGTTGCGTTACATGGGAGCTATTGATGATTCCACATCCGTTGTTACAACCGGTACATGAAAACAATCTCTTGTTTCATTTTTTTTTATGATCTTTGTGACTCAATGACTTGTTTTTGCAGTGCATGATTGTCAGCTAGTGGATGATATACCTCTCGAGAAGCTTGCGATTCACGACGTTCCTGTGGATATCATTTGCACTCCTACTCGAGTCATTTTCACTAATACACCAATACCAAAACCGCAAGGTCTTTAATTATTTTCTTATTAATTCAAGATTTAGTGTTTGTCTATGTTTCTTGAGGGCTGATTGTTTTGTTTTTTTGTGTAGGAATTTATTGGGACAAACTGTCGCCGGAGAAGCTACAACAGATTCGGATACTGAGAGAACTAAAGAAGCGGTTGGAAAAGAAGACTGGCGTTAAACTACCGACAGGGCCATCGGAGAAATTACCTCCCACGGCTGAGCGCAAACGCCGTTAACTAACGACTTCTAGTTTTGGCAAATTTGTTTTTGTTCAACTAAACCGGTTGGTTGTCTCTGGTTACTCTTCTATACGAGAAAACAATCCATGTTCATGTGTGTATATGATGGATTTCAGTAGCGAGAAGGTAGTGGATTAATTAATACCAACAAAACAATCATACATGTGTACACATATTTTATTTTACAAATAATTCAAACAGTTTGTATAAACCGGTATCTTCTTTTAAACATTTTAAATCATTTATTATTATTTAGTTATGACTTATGAGTTGACAAGTATATGTTTTTATTTTATTTTATAAATTCATATTTTGTTACACAAATCATTTGTTTGGCATTTATTCCGCATTTTTCTGTTACCATTTTATTTACTATTATGTAGTTATGATTTCGTTTATTTTATATAATTCATCTTGGTAAATATTTTGTTACACAAATAATTTATTTGGCATTGTGTTTTCTAACTACATATAGATATAGATATATTATTAACGTTAGACCTAAACGTAAGTGTGTAATGGCCTAGTGGTTTTCCCGTGATCCGACTTTGCAAGTTCGAGCCTCGCTGAGCTCATTTTTGTATTTTTTTTTGCGAGGACAAAGTCGTAATTGACAGTGTACTTCTCCTTCCCTTTGATCAGAATCGGCCGTCCAATAGACCTAATTCCTTCTAGTGGCGATTCGAATCGTAATTAGTGGCGAAAAATTGGGGAATCGTCCGCAACAATGTCATTTTCCGGTGATCCTGTAACTGAGATGCCAATACCATACCGAGACATTTCCCGAAATCACTTCTCCTATCGAAGGTAAGAGAATGCACTAAGTTTTTCGGTTTCTCTTCTAAATTGTATCTTCCAATTTTTGTTAAACACATATTTGTGCTAATGCTTCTAGGCACAAGAAACAGAAGGACGAAGACATTTCAATCTGCGAATGCAAGTTTGATTTCGGAGACCCTGACAGTGCATGTGGCGAGAGATGCTTGAATGTGATAAAGAACACGGAGTGTACACCTGGATTTTGCCCTTGTGATGACAACTGCAAAAATCAGGTAATTGTCTCAAAATGGTTGCTGTGACGCTTTGGGATTGTCTTAGAAGTTCCAGTTTCGTACTATGTGCCTGAATGTATATTACATGTTTTGGTGGTTACAGAAATATCAAAAATGTGACTACGCCAAGACAAAGCTGGTTAAGTGTGAAGGTCGTGGGTGGGGACTAGTGGCTTTGGAAGAGATCAAGGTGAGGACTCAAAGCTTATTTAGGGTTGTGTCTTGTCATTTATGAAGTGGATTCTCAATCAAGTACTGGTTGTGTTTGATGTTGTGATTCAGGAGGGACAGTTTATAATTGAGTACTGTGGAGAAGTAATATCATGGAAAGAAGCAAAGCGTAGGGCTCAAACATATGAGACTCATGGTGAGTAGAAACTTTAACAGCGATGATGAGTATTGATAGTTTTGTAAAGCTTTAGGAAATGTATGACTTGTGTGTGGTTACATGGGCAGGTGTTAAGGATGCATACATAATATCTCTCAATGCATCTGAGGCTATTGATGCCACTAAGAAGGGAAGCCTTGCATCTGTGTCTTCCTCTGTCGACTTTCCCTTCTCCATAAGATTCATTTGGTCCTGAAACTGATTCAAGGTTCATCTCCAATTTCTGTTATCGATGAACCTTGAATCAGTTTCAGGACCAAATGAATCTTATGGAGAAGGGAAAGTCGACAGAGGAAGACACATCTTCTCTCGTTCTCGTGACCTTCAATCCCAATTCCAACTCCATTATTAACTGTTCTGTCCTCTATTATGGAGATTTTTATTAGGTTTTGATTTGTTGATGCTTCGATGTTCCACTAAAGGAGTAAAGGGAAGGAGAAAGGACTACATTAATATAATACCATTCGTTACTTCATCTCTAGGACTTGAAAAATAGTCAAACGGTCAACGCATTTCCTCTTTTGTTGCCTTGAACAACAAGTAACCGCCTGGTTTTGCATTTTCATTTCATACCGAACAATTATCATCACAGTTATCGATATTAGTTACATGTTGTTTTCGATAACTCACTGTATAAGCTTTATGCCGAACCGGTGACTCCAGAATATAAATATTTTCAGATTTCAAATAACTCACAAGTCACAATACATAATAATCTATATTTTTCTCTTACAAAGATGTCCTTAAAAACATGAAAGAACCACTGTCCTAAAACCTAAGTTGTAGAGTAATCTCATTTTCTTTTGGATTGAATCAGCTGAGTAATGAAAACAATAATTGACATGAGCAGAGTGGATCCTGCAACAAATGGGAAACAACATTTTCTTTTCTTTTCTTCCTTCTTGGTTTACTATCTTCTTCGATTTTTTCCTCACGATCCATTGGTTCTTCTTCCTACACCACCTCTTCTTCCATCTTTTCTTCTTCCTCAGGTTTCATCTCGTCTTTGATTTCTTCTCCAGGCTCTGTTATTTCCTCTGTTTTCTCTGCTTCCGGCTCTGTTATCTCCTCTTCTTCCTCCTCTTCTTCCTCCTCTTCCTCAATCTTCTGCGTATTTTATTATCTCAGTTTGGCATGCCTAATCATAAGCTAAACGAATATAAAATATGAGTAGCAAATCCTTTATCAAGAAAAAGAGTAGTGGTTGTTTTTATCTTCAGCAAATAAAAATGTTTTGGTTAGCAGAAAGTTCGATACCCGAGGGCGTCCAGTACAATCCTAGATTCCAATAAAATGTGTTGTAAATAAATTCTCGAATCATGTAAAAGAAAAGAAATTAATAAACGTCAATCGCAATGATGGGATGATTCATAGATCGAACTGCACTAAAAAGTGCATCCACAGTCCTAAGTTTTAGTGGACATAACATCACATCACATAACATAACTATTTTATTTTATTTTGAATCAAATTGGCAATGATTGTTTAAAAGGGGGTGGTCGGTTCATGCTGTGTCGCACTAAATATGGACATGAGTACTTCTACTTCCACATCATCCTGGTACTTCCCGCTTTAGGTAAACTTCAAACTATTTAGTCTAAAACTATTTCTTGACTCTTCTCAAACTTAGAATACACATTATCTGATCAAATGGAAAATTTGGTATCTCTCTGTACTCATCAAACATGGGACTAAGAAGATCATTTCCAAGTCTTAATACCTAAACTCATCATAGTTATAAAAAACTACTCAAAATCTACATTTTCTCCAGCGTCTCTTCTTCTCCTGCTTACCATTTCCAACTGCAAATTTCAAACATAAAAAAACATCAGACAGTGAGTTTACAAATGGTGCAACAGTAGAACTTGACTGCCGAATTTGAATCTTTCATGCTCTCATTACAAGACTATACTTCAAACGTAGCTAATACTCCAATGGACATGTCTAGACTTTTATGGGAGTTTCATGCACTGAATATAAAGAAATCTCTTTTGAGCAAAAAAAAAAAAAAAAGAATAAAAAGGCATCTCTCACATTCAAGAGAATCTTATGTAAAAATACTCAGACTGGATTGAACAAGAGGAGCAACGAATGTCAAAACAGTAAACCAAAAAGATAACTAAACCAACTCTAATTACCTTCGTGGACATCTCACGCTCTCCTTGCCTCTCTTGGGTTTTTCTTTCTCCACTCCCAAGGCTCCTCTGGGTTTGGATAACCCCACAAGCCAATGCCCTTCTCCTTTGCCTCCTCTTGCCACTGATGTCCACATAGTTAGAACCGATGATTCGTTATCAAAAAGAAAGAAAAAAGATATTGAAGAGACAAGAGTATACATCACAAGTTTTTTTTACTTGCCTTTCCAAGTATCTTGCGCGGATCATGATATCCATCATACCAAGCACAACCGTTCTCAAGCATCGGCTTCTACACAGGAAACCAATTCTCTATTTTCTGAAAAAGGTTCGTTACAGAATGAACATGTGACAAGTGAATGAACTTGCATTACCTGAACAAACTCATCACTGTAGTAAATATCTGCTTCACATCTGTCATATTCATCTTGTCCATAAGGCAACACAGTCAATTTCTTCCCTTCAACAAGTTTAGTGAGCTCTGCTTGTGCCTCTTTCCCATAATCCTGCACCTTGTTTTTTGGTTTACCATCATCAACATTACCAATCAAATTCCACAAGACGAAAACCATAAAAAAGATGGAGAATATGCAGTTTGATCGATCAAGGAGTTCAACTCTGTGCGAATGTGGTACATACAAGACTTGAACTCATTCAAAAAGTTTTGTATAAACATTGGTCTTTTCTTTAGATATTTTAAATAATTTATTGTTATTTAGTCATGAGTTGACAAGTATATGTTTTTTAATTATTTTATTAATTTATCTTGGTAAATATTTTGTCACACAAATAATTTATCTGACATTTATTCCGCATTTATATTATTATTTTAGTTATGAGTTCATAAGTATATGTTATCATTTATTTTATTATTTAATCTTGGTAAATATTTTGTTACACGAATAGTTTATTTGGCATTGTGTTTTCTAATAAACAAATTAATGGATTTAGATTCGCTAAACGAAATAAGAAGACGAAATGCATTCTCTCAAGATTCTCGAAAGTTGAAAAGTAGTCATCAAACGTACATGCGATTCAGACAAATAAGTAAAATGTGATGTGTTCTTATTGAAAGAGAACAAGAAAAGAGATATGAAACGAACTTGGTTCTAAGTTCTAACTAGGCCTTGATGGATGACATGTCTACTTTCCGAGATGCTTGGACGACGTTCTTGTTTTCCAGGGAAGGACTTGCGGGAGACATAGACATCTGAACGTTCAGATATCTCAGAGAGGACTTTCCGGTTCAGCTGAACGTTCTCTTTCATCAGTCCGTGGATGAAGTTACCGTAGTTGAGCAATATTAGGCAGATTCAAGAGGTTTGTTCTTGGATCTGAGGATCGATTCATTTGAGAGAGTGTGATTCTTTGATGATTTTTTTTGTAATCCCCTTTGTTAACAAGGACTTGGTATCTTAACACAAGACCAGCTGAGCAGGATTCTCTTGTCACAAACAAACAATGAGCCTTCTTTTGACCCAATTCTGTTTCAGACAAATATCTTGCGGTAAAAAACAGAACTCGTAAACTATCATTTAGTCTAAAATACTTAGATTGGATTGAACAAGAGGAGTATCGAATGACAAAACAGTAAACCAAAAGATAAACAAACTCTAGTTCCCTTTGTGGACATCTCACGCTCTCCTTGCCTCTCTTGGGTTTTTCTTTCTCCACTCCCAAGGCTCCTCTGGGTTTGGATAAGCCCACAAGCCAACGCCCTTCTTCTTTGCCTCCTCTTGCCACTGATGTACACATAAATAGAACCGATGATTAGTTACAAAAAAAGAAAAAGATATTGAAGAGACGAGAGTATACATCACAATTTTTTAATTGCCTTTCCAAGTATAATGCGCGGATCATGGTATTCATCATACCAAGCAAAACCGTTCTCAAGCATCCACTTCTACACAAGAAACCAATTATCTTTTCAGAAAAAAAGTTTTTGTTTTTATAGAAATGGAATGAAAATATGGCAAGTGAATGAACTTGTATTACCTGAACAAATCATCATGCCAGTAAATATCTGCTACCCATCTGTGATATTCATCTTGATGATAAGGCAAAACCGTTAATTTCTTCCCTTTAACAATTTTAGTGAGCTCTGCTTGTGCCTCTTTACCATAATACTGTCCACTCTCTGGTGCATCCATTCCCCTGTTTCCATTTCCATCAACAAGAAGGTTTCTCAAGACACTGGGAGCTTCTATTCCAAGGAAACAAAGAAGTGATTTTTTTCTTACCTTAGTCTGATTTGAAGAGGCATACCAATAACTTCTTGGCCATGAAGCTTCAGCAATCTGTAACCATGAGATGCAATTGTTTTCATATGTTGAGTTGCTTCTTCATAACGTTTCTTCTCTAATGCTTCTGCACTTTTAACCCATGCTTCATCTACTTTAGCCTTTACATCCATTACTTCAGCCTTTACATCCTCTTTAACATCCTCATACAGTGGTGACAGGTCCGGCTCCAAAGTGTTGACATAGACTGTGAAGCTGTTTCCATCTGTCACATCCTTTTCATCCACCTTGTTTTTGGTTACGATCATCAAGATTAGAATTCAATTCCAGAAGATGGAAAACATCAAAGATGGAGAATAATATATGCAGTTGATCTTCTAACCGGGAATGTTTCCAAGAGATATTTAACTCCTTTAGGCAGAGTAGTTTTCTTCATCCGCCGCTTAGCCTCATAATTGGCATATACGGCAAGCTCGTCAAACTTTGATGTAATGACCTCCCGAGTGATCTTTAATTCACGGATTGTAATAGACGCAAGCCTTGAGTCTAAGCTATTAAAGGCTGTTTCAATGAAATTATGGACATCCTGAAAGATTGATTTAATGCCAACCTCCTTCAGCATCTCCTCAACCATCTCCTCCACGTCTTTCTCAGATTCCTTTTCTCCTGTCGAATCCACTAACAGAAAGAAAAAAAAAATCAAACCGAATAAGATACGCAATTGAATCTAAACGAGAAATCAGGAAGAACCCTAGAAACATGAGAAAAATCAATAACATCAAACCGAATCAGATACGCAATTGTGCGTTTCTTATCATATCAGTTGTCAATAAAAGCTTCTTCCTCATATCTCATTTATTCAAAGAGAAATCTAATTACCTTTTCTATTTTATGTTTTCATGCAATTCTAAAAAAAAAAAAAAAAAAAAAAAGAAGAAGTCAGAGAACACAACTCTCTGCTACAAACAAGTTTTCACTTTTCAGACTATGTTAGGAATGGGATGAAATATAATACAAGTCAACACGGGAGATGATTTTGTGTTTGTGTTCAACATTATGTAGGACGTGAAAATAAATAATCTACAAAACAAGGGAGAATAAGAGGAATTGTGAAGAAGAAAACAAAATCGAGATGCATAGCTTAGTGATTCCACCTGGTCTAATACTTTAAGTCTACTTCTCAGTAACCAACTTTACTCATGAGATAATATGTTCTCGCTCCCAAAGAGACAATCGTAACGTGATTTTGAAATAATGTATGACTAAATTCCTCAGGTAATTATCAGATGAGAGAAATTAAAAATAAAACTAAGTGGAAAAAAGGAGGAAACAAATACTAACCAGAAGGAGCGGTATCCTCTGTCTTATGATCCTCGTTATTCATTTAGACGAACTTATGTGTACCCAGTCTGTGGTTTGATCCTGAAAAACCAAACAACTAACATCGATTAGTCAAAGCTAAACTTGAGGACTAAAAAGAGAAGAGTATTGTAGTTAAGTTATGGGACCAATGGTTCATCAACATAATTAACATAGATCACCGAAATTAGATCACACTAATGTTCACCGCAGATATGATATTGTCATCTATAACCGAGCTACAACTGACAGATGAAATCAAACAATGGCATAAAAAGAAAAATCAGAGCGCAACACACTAACCTGTTGGAGAAAACTAGGAGGTCAAAGGACGAGTTCGAAGAAGATGCCGAATCAAGTGCGACGAAAGACGGCTGTGGTGAAAAGCTGAGGATAAAAAGACGGGGAAGAAGAAATAGGAATCAAGAGCTGAGAAAAAGGAAACAGAGTTGCACCAAATAAAAAGAAGGAAACAGAGAAGAAGAAGAGAAAAGAAAAATTGTCGGCGTATTTTTTGGCTATAAAAAAGGGAAACTATAGTAAAGGTGACAATAAAAAAAAAAATGTCAATATTAGGTTAAAACTGCCGTATTGATGCATGGTTAAAATATTTTCTGTATATTATGTATTAATGACTGAAACTGTCCTTTTTTCTTTTTCACTTTCACGTCACTTTTTTGTTCAATGAAATAGTGTCTCTGTTTTCCACCGTTGTGACTTCTCGTGAATATGATTCCCATCGTTTCTCATGGGAATACAATCTTTTTTTTAGCAACATTAAAAGTCTTCCGAGTATTATTTCTTATGCTCATTGTAACGTCCAACTCCAAATGGATACTAATTATTGATTTCAATATTAGATTACGGAAAAAATGAAGCTGAAATGTTATTTTAATTTCACTAATCTTATTTCTTTATTTTAACTACGTACGTGTTGACTTTGACTTTACTTTTGTAAACAAATAAGATTAGTGAAATTAAAATAACATTTCAGCTAAACCTTAACATTTCAACATTACCTAAACCTTCATTTTAATTTTAAGTTGCTGTAATGTTGTTCTGTTTCTATCGCATCGACTTTCCTTAAATCTAAAGTTTGTTTTTTTTTTTTTTTGTGTTTCTATCAATTAGTCTATTCACACTGTGGTCTAGGCTTGATTACTTTTTAGTAGTGTTGCTGGAGTTTCAAATGTCACATGACTCGTATAAATTTTGCTGCTTTTGTATTTACCGAGCTTTTAGATCATCACTTAAACATCTCATATTATAATTTTATCTTCTTTAGCTAATCACATTGTTAAGATCTAACGTACAGGAAAGAAAAAGGTGAGTACATCAAGATAATATTAGGGATAAATATCCCACATCGGAAGTTGGAAGGGATCTCAAGTAGTATATAAGGGATATGGGCCTCTCCACTCATTGCCAATTGGTTTTGAGTTGGAAGCCCATGTAACTTAACAGTATGTATCTTGTTAGGGCTTTAAAGTCATTCGTTGGTGTTTTGTTCTCTATTTTTGTAACTTATAAAAAAACAGTTGTCTATTTTTTTTCGAATACTTAATTATGAGTTTTTCTGAATGAAGTTATTATCTTACTCTTCACAATTCGTATGATGCTTTTTTGAAAGTCATTTTGGTGTTGTTTCTCTGATGCAAATGCACATAGCTTTTGGTTTCTCTTCTCAATTGAATCTTCCCATTGTTGTTAAGCACACATTTTTTCTACTGCCTCTAGGCACAAGAAACAGAAGGACGAAGACATTTCTATCTGCGAATGCACGTTTGATTTCGGAGACCCTGACAGTTCACGTGGCGAGAGATGCTTGAATGTGATAACGAATACGGAGTGTACACCTGGATATTGCCCTTGTGGTGTCTATTGCAAGAATCAGGTAATTGGTTTAAAATGGTTGATGTAACGCTTTGGGATTGTCTTAGAAGTTCCAGTTTGATGTAGCGCAGGCTTAACATATAACTTAGTTTGTTGAATGTATGGTACTTAGTAGTGTTTACATGTGTTTCTGGTTACAGAAATATCAAAAATGTGAATATGCCAAGACAAAGTTGATTAAGTCTGAAGGTCGTGGGTGGCCAGGTGGGCACTAGTGGCTGTTAAGAGATAAAGCTTATTTATGGTTGTGTATTGTCATTTATGAAGTGGATTCTCAATCAAGTACTGGTTGTATTTGATGTTGTGATTCAGGAGGGACAGTTTATAATTGAGTATTGTAACCAATTGATCTAGTAACGCAAAGATTAAGAGTATATAAGGCTACACATCTACTCCAAGAAACATTCGACAAAATTAGCTAGTCTACTGAGAAAGACACATGATGTCAAAAAGAAAAGCTCGAATATATATTACTATGTTTCTAGTATAATTCAGCATCAAGTCGGAGTCCAACAAGGTTTTCCATATACTAAGATTTTATAATATTTTATTTTAAGAAGAAAAAGTGTCGAATACACGCAAAAAAAAAAAACAGTTCAAGAAATGAAACACGAGTTATCTCTCGAATAATTGAATCGTGACGCATTCATGACCATGACATGTACGGATGACCCACTTCGCTGTTTGTTGTTAATTAAGCAACTTGCTGAGGATAACTAACACAAGTGGGCAGGCAAAAGTTTTTAATTGTTATCTTTTTCACTCATTTTCTCTTATTTATCCTAATTCCTAGTCGTTGAGAGATGAGACTGTTAAATTCAGTAGCTATCAAATAATTAAGCTTGAAAAATACTAACAACTAGGAAGCACAAAAGAGGTTCCCTAACTTAACAGTTAACAATAACCAAAAATGAGAGGCAACTACGTATATACAAAAGATTAATGATATAATGTCATGTTAAGAAGACATTCTTTGACTTCTCCTTGACGTTGACTATCCCACCCTCCTAAACCTTTGCGTCCAAGCCACGTAGGGGCGGTCTGGGTGGGCTCCACAGTAAAATAACGTGTACGTGGAGTGTCCTGATTGGTTTAGAATATAACATTTCTTGGCTAAATAGATTATTACGACGACGACGACGCGGTTCTTTACAGTTCTCTGTATTCGAAGGTTTTTTTTTTTTTTTTCGTTTTTAAGTTATTAAAACACAGGAAAGACTCTTTGACAAGGAAAAGCTAAACCCTTCACATGTTGGCGCATTTGGTAGTTAGTGTTTAAACTTATCCAAAAACCTTTGACTCTTTTGATGATAAATATATTTTATCTGAAAAATGAATAACCTCATTGAATGAAAATTATAAGCATTAAGTTTTTAATCTAGAAAATAAGCAAGCAACTGAATTACAAAGCACAGTGAAAATAAAACCTTTGGACAATATTATCTTACAAGGTCCAGTTCGTAGTAGTTTCAGGCTTAGCATAGAAATTGGTTACTTAGTAGTTTCTACATGTTTTGGTGGTTACAGAAGTATCAAAATCGTGAAAAGTTGATTAAGTCTGAAGGTCGTGGGTGGGGACTAGTGGCTGTGGAAGAGATTGACGTGAGAAGTCAAGCTTATATATGTTTGTAACTTGTCATTTATGAAGTGAAAATATATATAATCGAGTACTGTGGAGAAGTAATATCATGGAAAGAAGCAAAGCATAGGGCTCAAACATATGAACTCATGAAGAGTAGTAATTCAACAGAGATGATGAGAACTGATAGTGTTGTAATGCTTTTAGGTCATATAAAAAATGTGTGTTATCACATTTGTCAAGGATGCGTACATAATATCTCTCAAATCTCAATGGGTACGTAGACATCCACCATCATTCCGATGAAATCTTATCATTCATACCTGTTGTAGTAGATAGGGGTGGTTTTAGACTCTTGAGGCAGCATATTGGCAAAACAACCTTTAATGGCAATCATTAGTTTAGCCTCCAACGCATCATATCCTTCTCATGCTCTGACACTACTCCATTGCATTTTTTTTTGTAATCGCATCCATGATATCCTGCTTCACAGTCATGATGTTCTTATTCACGGGGTCTCTGCAAATCGGTTGATCATCGTCTTATACTTTTCCTCTGTTTCATTACAATCTTTTTGAATCCCATCCACCTGCTTCTTCACATCCGTGATCTCTATCATTTCCTCAAATTCCTTTTTTTCACACATACTTTTCTTTCATTTCCTCAATCTCCTTTTTCAACTCCTTCACGGTATTGACCAAATCTTCTTCTTGAGAATAAGCATCGCTTGGTCCTTCTTCTGTCAAAGCCTTCTTCTCCTCTTCCACTTGCTTCATTGCTGAGTAATTGGAGCTTGAATAGAAGATATCTGAGTGAAGATGTGAGGGTTTTTAGTTTTTACTTTGGTGGAAGAAGAAGACTTGAATAAGAAGACTCTCTTTGGTGACTCTCTCTCTCTAATTCTGATGTTTGGCATGATCTCTGAATGAGAAAGGATGCCTCCTTATATAGCCACCAAGTCTCTGTAGTTTCCATTTTGCTTCTGGAAATTTCCCCTTCTTCCTTGTTGCTATTTTGTTTCACAACGGTCAAAACAGAACAAAAAGGAAATAACACATTTATTGGACTCTTCATGTTGTAGTAATTAAGTCAGTTGCTTCACCTTCGAGAATTTTGTGATCACTTTTCACACATGTTTTCCTAGAAACAGAAGAGTCCAACATGAGATTTCCCTTGTACTCTCTTTTCGTATAATTCGTTACGTTTGCTTCTATTAGCTCCTAATTCATTATTGTCTACAAATGATTGGACATAATTTAACTATTTTGGACTTATGTAATTTAAAAGAGAAATTTCAAACTGAACAAAAGTATATGATTATTGTCTTAATTCTCACCAACAATTTTCTTTTTGTGTAAGCGTATGAGCTTGTTATTTCTCTTGAATTTTTTTGATGTACCGTAACACTATAAATGTGGTATTTAATAAATAAATAAAACTAGAAATGTGTTCAAATATATCTAATACTAATTAGATCATGATATATGTTTATATGTGTATCTACTATTGATTAGTTGATAACATATGAATAAGTTGATCTAATACTACAAAAAAATTACAAAAAATAAATAAAATTTTGGTAATTTGTCAATATTTTAATGAAAAATTAAAAAATTATACAAATATTGTTAGCCGCTTTTCTATTGCAAAATTAACTATTGCAATACCTTCTTGACACCCAATCACAAACTCAGTAGCAAGTTTTCAGGCGTTAGTATCCATGCACCAGCGTAAATTATAGGTTGGGAAAAATAACTAATTAACAAAGTAGATTTTGATTCATAATAGACTAAGTTTCTTACCAATCTCTTTGTGTGATTTTTTTTTCACCTTAGTCTGATTCTAAGAGGCATACCAATGACTTCTTCACCATGAATCTCCTGAAATCTGTAACCATGAGATGCAATTATTCTTACATCCTATGCTGACACGTTCGGGTCTGAACCGTTGACATAGACGGTGAAGCTATCTCCATCTGTCACATCCTTTGCATCCACCTTATTTTTGGTTATAAAAATCAGTAGAACAAATGTGTGCTTAACAACAATGGGAAGATTCATTTGAGAAGAGAAACCAAAAGCTATGTGCATTTGCATCAGAGAAACAACAAGACCAAAAGAAAGAAAGGCTCTTACGTTCGATACGAGAAGTAATTTTGGGAAATGTCTTCGTATTGTGGCAGCTCATCTTCTTCTTGATCCTAAGACAAAGGCATATGGACAGTTTCCATCAGTGAAATTCGCAAAATGGTAGATATAAAGCTATAAAATCAAAATCGATATCTCACTTACAAGATCACAAGAGAATTGCATTTTGTTTCGGACTATGCTTCCAAATTTTAGTGAGAGCAGCTCTCAGCAGTCTCGCATAATCTACAGATCCAAGTAGATGCAAGCTTTAACTCTAGGCTATCAATGGTTGATGCAATGAAATGAAGGACACATTCAAAGCTCGTGACGATTTTAGGTTGGGAAAAATAGCTTGGTTGTTTTTCGAATTACATCCACTAACTCTTCCTTCATAGCTCCAATCTTCCTCTTCACTTCCTCTGAAAAATGCTTGGTGAGACTCTGAAATCTTGTGGCTTGATCTTTCAGTTTTTGCTGAATTTCGACCTTCCCATCCTAAAATGTGCGGATATGGTACATACAAGGCCGGACTTGAACTCATTCAAATCATTCAAACATTTTTGTATAAAATTTGGTCTCTTCTTTAAATATTTCAAATAATTTATTATTATTTAGTTATGAGTTGACAAGTATATGTTTTTATTTATTTTATTAATTCATCTTGGTAAATATTTTGTTACACAAATCATTTGTTTGACATTTATTCCAAATTTATCTATTACCATTTATTTATTATTATGAGTTCATAAGTATATGTTTTCGTTTATTTTACTAATAATTCATCTTGGTAAAATTTAGTTACACAAATAATTTATCTGGCATTGTGTTTTCTAACGACATATAGGTATATATATTATTATTGTTAGAACTGTTGTAAATGTGTGTTGGCCTAGTGGTTTTCCCGTGATCGGAGAGATTGCAAGTTCGAACCTCACTGTGCTCATTATTAGATTTCTTTTTTCCGTTTTATCTTCAGTCGAGGACAAAGTCGTAATTTACACTTCTCCTTCTTCCCTTTGGTCGATTTTCTGCAGATCGGCCGTCTCATACACCTAATTCCTTCTACTGGCGATCGGTGGCAGAGTCTGATTCCGCGAAAAAACTAGGAGAATCAAAATGCAATTCTCTTGCGATCCTGTAAGTGAGTTACCGATATTGATTTATAGCTTTATATTGTTTCGCATTTTCGCTGATGGCAAAACGGATGCCTTTGTCTAAGGATCAAGAAGGAGATGAGCTGCCCCAATACGAACACATTTATCAAAATGACTTCTCCTATCGAAAGTAAGACCTTTTTTTTCTTTTGGTCTTGTTTCTCTTCTCAATTGAATCTTCCAATTTTTTTTTTTGTTAAGTACACATTTTCTATACTGCTTCTAGGCACAAGAAACAGAAGGAAGAAGACATTTCAATCTGCGAATGCAAGTTTGATTTCGGAGACCCTGACAGTGCGTGTGGCGAGAGATGCTTGAATGTGATCACGAACACCGAGTGTACACCTGGATATTGCCCTTGTGGTGTCTACTGCAAAAATCAGGTAGATGTAACGCTTTGGGTTTGTCTTAAAAGGTCCAATTCGTACTATGTGCCTGAATGTATATTACATGTTTTGGTGGTTACAGAAATATCAAAAATGTGACTACGCCAAGACAAAGCTGGTTAAGTGTGAAGGTCGTGGGTGGGGACTAGTGGCTTTGGAAGAGATCAAGGTGAGGACTCAAA
This sequence comes from Microthlaspi erraticum, assembly GCA_902728155.2. Lineage (NCBI taxonomy): Eukaryota > Viridiplantae > Streptophyta > Magnoliopsida > Brassicales > Brassicaceae > Microthlaspi > Microthlaspi erraticum. The sequence goes on from CACVBM020000044.1 coordinate 731,860, forward strand.
GCTTATTTAGGGTTGTGTCTTGTCATTTATGAAGTGGATTCTCAATCAAGTACTGGTTGTGTTTGATGTTGTGATTCAGGAGGGACAGTTTATAATTGAGTACTGTGGAGAAGTAATATCATGGAAAGAAGCAAAGCGTAGGGCTCAAACATATGAGACTCATGGTGAGTAGAAACTTTAACAGCGATGATGAGTATTGATAGTTTTGTAAAGCTTTAGGAAATGTATGACTTGTGTGTGGTTACATGGGCAGGTGTTAAGGATGCATACATAATATCTCTCAATGCATCTGAGGCTATTGATGCCACTAAGAAAGGAAGCCTTGCTAGGTTTATAAACCATTCATGGTAAAACAAAACTAACAACTTGCCTCAGATGATTCAAATAAAGCCATATCTAGAGAAAATGTCGTTAATGTTTTCTTGCTTTGTTACTCTGCAGTAAACCAAATTGTGAGACGAGGAAGTGGAATGTGTTAGGAGAAGTAAGAGTTGGAATCTTTGCAAAAGAGAGCATCTCTCCCCGGACTGAGTTGGCTTACGACTACAACTTTGAGTGGTACGGCGGTGCCAAAGTCCGTTGTCTCTGTGGTGCAGTCTCTTGCTCTGGATTCCTTGGAGCCAAGTCTCGTGGCTTTCAGGAAGATACATATGTCTGGGAGGATGGTGACGATCGGTAGGTTTCTTTACACGCACCAAGAATGGCCATAGACTGTGTGGGAATGTATTTCTGATCTTGGACTGGCAATTACTTGTTGTCCTCAGGTACTCAGTTGATAAGATTCCAGTCTACGACTCTGCAGAAGACGAGCTTACATCTGAGCCTACTAAGAATGTTGAGTCCAACACAGATGGAGAGAAAGATATCTCTACTGCTCTGATTGTTCAGCAACAGGATTCAACTCCTATGGAGGAAGATGTTGTCACGGAAGCTGTTAAAACCGAAGCACCTGAAGAAGACATGAAGCTGCTCTCACAAGATTCACAACAAGTTTCATCGCAGAAAACCGAGATTATCTCACATGTTCGTGGTGATAGTTTCAAGGTCAAGTCTGTGCCTGTTCCGAGAAAAAGAGGCAGGCCACCTTCAAGCGGAAAAGCGAAGACTGTAGCTCAGAAGCACGTTGACATAGCGAACGTGGTTCAGCTACTAGCAAGCAAAGAAGCTCAAGATGAGATTCTCAAATACGAGGTAAAAAGAAAGTGTTTTTCTGTTAATGTGTTGTGGATCAAATTAGAAACCAACCATAATGCTTGAGATTCCGTTGCAGGAGGTGAAGAAGGAAGCAACAGAAGAGCTTTCGTCGCTGTACGATGAGATAAGGCCAGCGATTGAAGAGCATGAGAGAGATAGCCAAGACAGTGTAGCGACAAGTGTGGCGGAGAAATGGATACAAGCAAGCTGTTATAAGCTCAAGGCAGAGTTTGATCTTTACTCTTGCGTGATCAAGAACATCGCTTGCACTCCGATCAAGCCACAGGACAACACAAAGAACAAACCTGTGGAAGCAGGATATGATGACCAGAGTAAGACACTGGAGTGATGCTTAGCTTAAAGGAAGGTTTTTTGATAAACTAAGGATTATAATTGTATCAAAAAGGTGTTGACTTTATTTCTCTCCATAATTTGGCGGTAAATACATTGAATAGTGATTTTATTTGAGCATTTCCTTATTGTTGGTCGACATCGATTCTTCATCTCTAAGATTATTTTGTGTATGAAGACTTGAATGAATCTACGGAAGGAAAAAAAAGGAAAATTACAATCAGAGGCTGACGAAGAACCGCGTGGAGAGAATATATGAATGTCCTTTTTTTGCCAATTCAAAAAAGTAAAAGACTTTTCTTTCTTCTTTGACTCGACCAGCGAAAGCGAATTAAAAAGGAAAGGAAAACAAAAAAAGTAAAATTGAAATCATTCGTCGGCGGCGCGTGGAGTGTTTTCGTCGGACTTGTTCAAGAGAAGAAGAGAAGGAGTTTCCCGGTGGTCTTCTGTCTTAGTTTTTGCTGTTGCCATCTCCGGCGATCTGGGTTAGTGTGATTCGGTGATCAGAGGATTAAAGAAGAAATGGTGATGGAAACGGAGTACTACGATGTGCTCGGTGTTAGCCCAACTGCTTCAGAGGCTGAAATCAAGAAAGCGTACTACATCAAGGTTTGATTTTTATCTTCTTTCTCTTCTTCTCTGTTCCAATACCGAATCTTTTTGATTTCAAAGTTTCTGTTTTGGTGTTTTTGGTGTTCGTAATTCGGTGAAGGAGACTTTTAATTGTGTCTTCTCTGTGTTATTTGGATCCGGTGAGTTTGATAGTGACGATTCGAGTGGAGAAACTAGTCTCTGTAGTGAGATTATTGGACAATTCCAGTTTGAAATTTTTGAAATTGAACAGTAAGTTTACTGTATAGTGATTGCTGGCTCGTTTGTTTATGATACTCAGGCACGCCAAGTTCATCCAGATAAAAACCCTAATGATCCTCAAGCGGCACACAATTTCCAGGCAAGTTCAGATTTTTTAACAAGTTATAGGTCTTAACAGTTTCCATTGTTACTTGGTGATGATAAGCTTTGTGTATTGTAACACTAGAACCAACTTTTGAGAAAGTTAGTATTCTTTGTTCAGGTGTTGGGAGAGGCCTATCAAGTGTTAAGTGATTCAGGTCAACGCCAGGCTTATGATGCATGTGGGAAGTCAGGGATCTCAACGTTAGTTAGTCTCTCTTTTCTCTTCTTGTGGAGTCTACTGAGATGGATCTTTTCGTCAGTGTTTAACTAGTTTACTATGTTGTTCCTGTTTTTCAGTGATGCAATCATTGATCCGGCGGCGATATTTGCAATGCTTTTCGGAAGCGAACTTTTCGAAGGGTACATAGGACAGCTTGCTATGGCGTCGATGGCTTCACTTGATATCTTCACTGAAGGTGATCAGTTTGATACCAAGAAGATACAAGAAAAAATGAAGGTAAGTTTTTGGAATTAGTAATGTCCTCTCCTCTGCTCAATCCAAGCCTTTCGTTGTAACTAAATTTTGCTAAGAATGTGGATGGTGTTTGGCTTTCAGGCTGTTCAGAAAGAAAGAGAAGACAAGCTTGCTCAGATTCTCAAAGACCGACTTAACGAATATGTGGTTAACAAAGACGAATTTGCTAGTAACGCTGAAGCTGAAATGCTAAGACTCTCTCATGCAGGTAACAGACTATGTTAACTGTTCTTTGTTTATCCCATCTCTGTGTTGAAAAGAGTCTGATCTCTTCCTACTTGTATTTTCTTCAGCTTATGGTGTGGATATGTTGAACACAATTGGGTATATATATGTAAGACAAGCAGCAAAAGAGCTTGGGAAAAAAGCTATTTACCTCGGCGTACCGTTCATTGCTGAATGGTTTAGGAACAAAGGTCACTTCATCAAATCCCAGCTTACTGCTGCAACAGGTTAGTGGCTTAGGAATTTGCATTGTATGTTAAAAAAAGGAGAAACTAAATGAAGAAAGTTCTTGTTAAATTTCTTGAAGCAAAACATGTTGTGATTTTGCTTTCTTGTCCTTGATGTTTACTGTCATGCTAGGCGCATTCGCTTTGTTCCAGCTTCAAGAAGAAATGAAAAGGCAGCTAAGTGCTGAAGGAAACTACACCGAGGAGGAACTTGAGGAATATCTTCAGGCCCATAAAAGAGTGATGATTGATTCACTGTGGAAACTCAACGTTGCTGATATCGAAGCCACTCTCTCCCGTGTTTGTCAGCTGGTTCGTCTAACTTAACTAATACTCTCTTGTTCACTCTATCTTGCATCTTTGTTCAATTTCTTTGGTTTGTAAACCTATTTACGATTCTTGTTGTCTAGGTTCTTCAAGATCCTGAAGCCAAAAGAGAGGAGCTTCGTACAAGAGCGAGAGGATTAAAAACTCTTGGGAGGATCTTCCAGGTAAAAATCTGGTTCCATCCCCTTCTTATAGTGTAGCACGTCTTGAGAAGAAAATACTGATCGAATGGATTTCACTTTTCCCTCATGCAGAGAGCCAAAACAGTTAGTGAGACTGATCCTTTATCAAGAACTGAACCTCAAAAATTAAACGAAAACGAAAGGAACTACGATGATGAGGCTTCTACATCGCCAAAATCCAATGAAGCATCTCACTCTACCTCTGCTTCTCAGGTATCTTTTCACACAAACTTTTAAAACTTTATCTTGAACGCTGCTTTAGTCGTTTCTGCTTAATAAAAGAACAAACTCTTCTCCAATGCATTTTGATAAAATGTTTTCTTCGTTTGGCAACCATAGGAACCAAAAAGCCCCTACTTGGAGGAAGAACCGAAGCTCGGAGATAAACAATTCAACCATTACTTTCCAAGACCCGCACCACCACCTGGCGCAGAGAAACACACTTCAACTGGCTATGATTGATTCAGATGAGAGTGGAGATATCTCTTCAGCATGTTTCTTCCTTGTACATAGTCTATAATAGTATACACCAAGCAGTCTTAGCTTATTGATATAGCAGTTGTGTGCCGTTATGTAAGATATATTCTTTTCTTTTCCTTTGTTCTTTGGTTTTGGGGGATTTGATGTGTATTTGACGTTGACGTTGAAAGCACATGAATAAGCTCTTTTGTGATAATAATGTGTTACAATTGAGACATACAATGAGTTTGAAGTATAAATTGCAACACTGTCCATGGATAAGTAACTCATAACATGATTAAGCTGTTGTTGAATCAAGAAAAGGGTAATCTGTGTAACCAACGACAGGATCAGAAATGTAAAACGTTGGTCTATCGTACTTATTCAACGGTGCATCCACTTCGAACCTCTTTGGCAAATCCGGGTTAGCAAGAAACCACCGGCCATAAGCCACCAGATCAGTCCGTCCTTCAGCCACCGCCTTATTACCGTCTTCCCTCGTGTAACCTCCGGCGGAGATGAAAGTCCCTTGAAAGGCTTTCCTCATGGGGATAAGCGTGTGAGGACAATCTGTTATCTCTCCCAATGTTTTCATTCTTGCTTCAACCGCATGGCAGTAGAGGATTCCGTATTTGTTGAGAGACTCCGCCATGTGAAGAGCTAACGCCTGTGGGTTTGTGTCTCCGGATTCCATGTAGTCAGCGAATGGAGACAGCCTGATGCCAACACGGTCTGGTCCGATCTCGTTGGCCACTGCTTCAACTATATCTAAAGCGAACTTGCAACGTTTTTCCAATGTTCCACCGTATTCGTCTGTTCTGTCGTTCACAGTGTCCTTCATGAACTGGTCTAGTAGATAGCCATGAGCGCCATGAATCTCTACTCCATCGAAGCCTGCAACAACAACAACAACAACATTCAAGGAAACATATATAAGAGTCTTGAGATAACTTGCTTAGTTTTCGTTTCTTTACCAGCTTCCATAGCGTTTCTTGCTGCGAGCCTAAAGTCGTTGACAATGCCTGGGATTTCTTCGGTGCTTAGCCGTCTTGGAGGGGTAAACAGGGCTTCGTCGATGCCATTAGCACGGATTTGAGGCTTCAGTGACTTGTCCGAGCAAGAGATGGGAGCTTGACCATTTGGCTGAAAGTCTCGATTGGAAACACGGCCAACATGCCAAATCTGACAGAAGAAGATGCCACCTTTGGCGTGAACAGCGTCTACGATTGACTTCCATGCTTCCACATGCTCTTTAGTCCATATCCCAGGCGTATCTTTATAGCTTCAAGAGGAGCAAATCACATAAAAAATGTAGGATGTTTAGTTTCATAGTCACAGATCAAAACCCACAAGTAAAAACTTAAACTTTAATCAAAATGAGTGGGAGATTTAGTTTCATGTCACTGATCAAAACCACAAATAAAAGCTTAAACTTTAATCAAAATGAGTGGGAAGTTTAGTTTCGCAGTCACAGATCAAAACCCACAAATAAAAGGATAAACTTTGATCAAAACGAGCAGAGAGGAGAGATTCATTAGTTACCCTTGAGCTGTATCTGAAACTCCGGTGGCTTCAGAGATGAGAAAACCTCCAGGGCTCGTTCTCTGAGAGTAATACAAGACAGCGTGAGGCTGAGGAACGGCTCCGTACGATCTCTGCCTCGTCAATGGCGCCAGAACAACCCTGAATCACATAACAGTTCGAAAACAAAAAAGGATCAAGCTTATCTTCTAAGGATGAGAGTTTTTCAGCTGGGAATTTCATCGAAGGTATAAGTAAGTAATTACCTATGAGAAAGATTGAATCTTCCCATCTTATAGGGCGTGAGGAGAGGGATACTCTGTTTCAGTACTGCGTTTTCCATTTCCATGAATTTCTGATCGAAAGATTGGCACTTTTCAAGTCTCCGTGGAATGTGGAATGTGGAAGGAGATTGATATATCCGCCGATATTTATACAGATTGATTAGAGAATCTAGGTGAGAGGAGAATTCTCATTCGTGTTTTATAAATGTGGACGTCATTGAGGACGCATCCATTGATGATGGAACCCACACCTACTTGCGCTTTCATTCGTGACGTATTCATTGACGACATTAGAGAGTAAAAGTGCTTACTTTGAATTTAGCCCATTTGTGTTCCTCCTCCTTACATTTCGGATTTCGAGTTTTGATCCATTGGAGCTTATAGGACATAAACGAGGCCTCATTTGGTTTGACTTTACCCAATCTTTGACCACCGACAAAGAGAAAAAAATAGCTCAAGTGTTGTTGGAGTAAGATGCTCTGTTTCTCTGACGTACCATATCAAAAGAATGGGCATTGAGATTTAATGAAACATAAAGACATACTAAATCGTGGCATTATCACAGAAACAGAATTAACCAACCAACCATATATGAACCATCCCGTTAAGTTGTGTTTTTGGTCACACCACCTTGTTGAATGGTCTAGGAACAAAGTTCGGAAGAGAAGGAGCTCTAACATAACGTTTTGGATGTCTTGAAAGTAACTGTTAGATAAGCTTATGTATTGTAAGTTTGTAACATAGAGATTTGCTACCTCTAGTCATTAGTACTAAGTTTTTCTTCAAGATGCTTGGACTCGTTAGGTTTATCACTTTGCTTGATGAGTTTATGAGGTACACACAAAGTTTCCACACTCCGGGCATAGATCATGATTTGGAAAACTTCAGAATGAGAATTATTATGTTGACAAAACAAAACAAAAAAAATGAAAATTAGTATTTCTTCAATTCAACTATTACTTTCTTCAAGACCTATGACTCTATTCTAGGAATGATTCAGGTGAGAACCGGAGGTCCCTCTTTAGTTCTTTCTTGCCTATTCAAATTCTTGATATTGTATGCCATTATGTAAATATTATTCCTCTTTTATTTTTCTTTGGTTTTTTTGGGGATTTGGGCTTGTTAGAAGAAAATGAAGTGATGATGTTGAAAGTCACATGAACAGCTCTTTTGTAACAACAATGTGTTAATGTTGGAGATCATGTGGTCTCATTACTATTTGTGGTGAGGCACAACCTAAGATTTGCAGGTTTTGTCCTCTTGATTAAAAACCACTAACAATGTTATTAGCTGTCCTTTGTTATTTGCTTAATGCCTTATTTGAAAAACTGCACAGACCCATCATTCTTTCTAAAACTAATCATAAAACACATTACGAAACTGGTATATTATAAATTAGTGATTTTGTTTATATAATCGAATACTTGCAAGCAAGTTGGAACAGCTGGAGGAACAAGAGACAAACTCAAATAATTTTATTAGTGTCGATTTCTTTGGCTTCGAGTGTGAGCGTGACGGTGCGAGTGTGACCAATTTAGTCGAAATTATGATCTTTTGTTTTCGACAATTATGGTTTTAAAAACGAGAAAACTACTCCCTTAATTTTCTTGTTTTAACTTGTAACTTGTAGTAAGTCAGATATTTTTCTAACATTGTCTTCACATAGAGATCTGTAATAGCCGTTGATGCTATTATACACTCTTTTAATTCAAAAAAAATTCAAAAAAAAATGGTTAGAAAAAAGTCGTAATCATATATTATTATGAGTTGTCCATCTCGATATGTTTCAATCAAATTAAATACTGTAAAACTTTCAAATAAACAATACTCTGTTTAATTACCCGTTAAACGTTTGCTTTCATCAGTTCCGTGTGGCTTAATTTAAGTATTAAACCTCTCGGTTAGTTGATTTTTTCGAAAAAAAATTAAAAGCATGACGTTACCAATGGGAGGGAAAATACAAAACTATCCTTATATAGTAGTCATTTTGAAATAAAAACTAAATGGTCCAAAACAGGAAAAGAAGGTCAAATATGGTAAACGGACACACGTCAATGAATAATCATAATTAAATGACTTTCCTTAATATATATATTTTCGAAATCTCACAGAGAGTTAAAAAAAATTCCAAAGCAAAAGGAAAAGCATCAATGGTGGAAGAAGCTTGCTTGTGAAAAAGCCAGCGACGACGAGTGTAACTGTGTACAAATAAGTAGAGAAACTTCGAGTGTGAAGAGAGAGAGAGACGTGTTCGTGTGTTTCTGCGTTTATTTGGCTTTCTTCGCCGCTTCCACAGAAGGAATCCCAACGGCGTGAATCCGACTTTCTCCAGATCTCATTTTCCTTTTCGCGTTTGATTCTCCAAATCTGCAGGCGAAATCGAGATTTCCAGATCTCGTCTTCGCTTGCACGAGGTTTATTAATCCAATCGAGAGATCTGATAGTGTCGGTGCTCAATTTCGCAATTCGAAACGATCCAATTGTGCTAAGATTGAATCCAAATTAGTCGGAAATGGAGAAAACGGAGAGCGAGAAGAAGTCGTCGGTATCTGACGTCGGCGCATGGGGTATGAACGTCGTCAGCTCCGTCGGAATCATCATGGCTAATAAACAGCTCATGTCATCCTCCGGTTTCGGATTCAGCTTCGGTAACGTCTCTCTCTCTCCATCTCATCTCTCCGATTGGATCGATCTCTCACTGCGAAAAAGCTTAACCTGACGAATCGATTACTGTTTATGTTCTTCTCTCGCAGCGACGACGCTAACGGGATTCCACTTCGCGCTCACCGCGCTTGTTGGTATGGTGTCAAACGCCACTGGACTATCGGCATCGAAGGATATCCCTCTCTGGGAGCTTCTCTGGTTCTCGATCGTCGCTAACGTCTCCATCGCCGCCATGAACTTCAGCCTCATGCTCAACTCCGTTGGCTTCTACCAGGTAACAAACACCCCCTGGATTTTCACATCTCTGTATTCGATTTTGAAATCGTTTGTCTTTGATTCATCTCCTCCGTCGTTTTCTAGATTTCGAAATTGAGCATGATTCCGGTGGTGTGCGTGATGGAATGGATTCTACATAGCAAGCATTACTCTAGAGAAGTGAAAGCAGCTGTGATGGTTGTGGTTATGGGCGTTGGAATCTGCACAGTGACTGATGTCAAGGTTAACGCCAAAGGCTTCATTTGTGCATGCACTGCCGTTTTCTCCACTTCTCTTCAGCAGATTGTAAGCATCAACGCCCATCATCATCTTGTTTATGTTAAGATATCATTACCCTTCATTCTTGAAAGTTGAAACACACAAGGCTCAAACTTTTTATCCCTTTGTTCTTGATTTAGGCTTCTTAGTACAGTACACAATTCTTTAGTGCTGGTATCTTGAATTTGTCAGATACTCTATGGTGTGTCAAGTGTTTATCTGATTCATATTCCTTTTTGTTTATGTAAACAGTCAATAGGATCTCTGCAGAAGAAGTACTCAGTAGGATCTTTCGAATTACTGAGCAAAACAGCACCAATCCAAGCACTTTCACTCCTCATCTTTGGCCCATTTGTAGACTATTTCTTGAGTGGCAAATTCATCACTACGTACAAGATGACTTACGGTGCCATCGTGAGTAACTCTCTCTTTTTCCCTTGTAAGATGACTCAACCTAACACAAAAATCCTTACTCTATCTCTCTCTCGCTTTGCAGTTTTGCATTCTTCTCTCCTGTGCATTAGCCGTTTTCTGTAACATAAGCCAATACCTCTGCATCGGAAGATTCTCCGCGACGTCTTTCCAAGTGCTAGGCCACATGAAAACAGTCTGCGTCCTCACGTTAGGATGGCTTCTGTTCGACTCCGAGATGACGTTCAAGAACATCGCCGGGATGGGCTTGGCCGTCGTCGGAATGGTGATCTACAGTTGGGCGATTGATCTAGAGAAACAGAGGAACTCGAAGTCGACGCCTCACGGGAAAAACAGTATGACGGAAGATGAGATTAAGCTACTCAAGGAAGGAATTGAGCATATCGATTTGAAAGACGTTGAGCTCGCTGAGACGACGACGACGACGACGACGACTAAAGGATAAAAGAGAAAAGTGTGTGGCTTTATCAATTTCAAAATTACACGTCCAAAAAAAAAACGTATAAAAAAGAAAGCTCCTCTTGTCACGTAATTCGATTCTTCTTCTTTCTTTCTTTGTGTGCCGTTTATAGTTTTAGAGCATTTTGGGCCTTTGGAGTATCTTGAATCCTTTGTAGTACAAGGCCCATCATTATTAAATGGACAATAGTACAAAAAATGTCAACTAAACCATGTGATTTTCATCATTTTGATATATATAAAGTTATAAAACAGATCTTTTGTGTTATCAGTATGATTTAAATTTACTGGCATGAAAATTCAAGCAGCGAACCAGTTTTCCAAATGTTTCATTTTCGTAGAAACGAGCATCATAACTCAGGACATGTGATGTGTGTTTTGAGAAAATTACAAGAAAGTACACGTGATGTGGTTTAAAGCTATAAATAGTAGGTGATTACAATAGTTTATGTGATTCACTGGAGCAGTTAATAATTCTTGTTAACAGTTTATGATTGGTTGATAATTTACTGGAGTGTAGTTAAAAAAACAATAAATAATTACTGTGGTTAGAAGAGGAAGAAAGGGAAAGAATGAGATGAGAGGAGGTCCCACTAATATGAAACCAGACCCCAAAAAAGATCCAAATCCTACAACTAGGTACCATACTATTACTAGGCCCTCTTTTTCCTCTGCTTTAATGTCTTTATTGGAACCCTCAAAACCTATAGACAATTCATAAAGATCAAAACAAAATTTTCGGGAAAAGAATCACCTTTTTTTTTTACATCCCCTCAGTTGCCAAAATATGACCAATAATATTAGAGATTAGTAAAAAATAATTATATTTTACTCCTCTTCTTCTGGTTTAAAATCTTTCTAAACTAAAGTTTTAATTTTTCAACTATCAAAGCCAAGAAAATCACAACAATCTTGTTGTTCTGATAAGAATATGCATTTATTAACTTGAATGGTCGCTTGACCTAGCAGTTACACTGATTTTGGACGTGTTTTTAGACCAAACCAAAAAGAAAACAATAAATTTGACTTTTACATGTTACTTAACCCTTATTAGTAAACGTCCTTCACGTGCTCAGGGAATCAACTTTTTAAAATGGTTTACAAATTACATGTCTATTTCACCCATATTAATAACCGACTTAAGTGCAAATGCATTCATAATAAAACCTTGAAATTTCGCAAAACATTTCCAAAAAACGAGTATGAAATAAATCTCTGAACCCATAAACATTTTGCTATTTTCTTCAAAGAGATTTAACTCTAACAGAGATTTTCTTTCCTTTTCTCTTTTCTTTTTTTCTATTTATTTCTTCTTGAACTTTTTGTGTGTGTGTGGCTTTTTTTTTGTTTTATCTTTCACTTTCTTTCTGGGTCAGTCACATTCCTGATTAAAAATAGAAATGCTTTTCTTTCGTAAGGATCATCTTTTCATGCCGATTGCAGCAGTGCAGATTTCCATTTTTACTCCTCCCTTCTAAAATTTTCCCCTCTTTTTTATCTCACCATTTTTCTTAATCTCTCCCACTCCAGTGAAATTTTTTTTTATCAACTTTGTCTTTCCCAAAATCTCTTTAATCTTTTTTTCCCCTTTTTCTTTTCCTTTAACTTTTCTTCTTCTTTCTCTGGGTTACTTCTGGATCGTATTAGTAAGCTGGAAGAGAAATTGTGAGAGAAACAATTGGAGAAAACCCAGATTATGAATTTATGATTACGTCTTTGACCTGAAACTCTTACTCAGAATAAACGCAGTGGTTTTCTGACGAACAGACACCTAAAATGGGCTCAGAGCAGCATAGATTTCCTCAGCAGGAACAGGTTTTTCTGCTAAATTCTTTTACTTTCTCACTGTTTCGTTCTAAATTCGCGCTCCTGTGGTTTTACTTCTCTCACTCTCAAGTCTAAGTTTTTCAGATTCTGAAAGTCTTATTTTTTTGGGTAAAGTTTGCGTTTTTTTTTTTTTGTTTCTTAGATCTGACTATTCGTCTCTGTTCACACTAGTCTACTTTTCACACTTGATTATGCAATGTTCCTTAGGGTTTATGTTGAAAGTCTCCAACTTTGATCACTCTGTTGTTGATAACCGTTACTGGAATCGCTTAATCATATAGTAATGTAATAATTGTTGATAGATATTAGGCAAATCCTGTATTTATGATGGTTGATACAACTAGATAACGATATGTCAATCCAAAATCAGTTGTGATTTCAAAAAAGTTAGACATTTTTACCTAGAAATCACCCAGTGAATTAGATAAAAATCGAAGCTTTTAGGGTTTTTGATCTAGATTCCATGCGTGTAAGCTTCAAAGTTTGAAGCTTTTTGTTCTGGAGAGTATACTTTAGATCCAAAACAGTTGATTCACCGTCAAAAACCTCATGGCAGTTATCTTCTTGCTTTCAAGATCTCTCTTTTACAAACTTCTCAGCTTACATTTGTTCTGTGTGTTCTTTGGCAGAGGAAAAGGTGGGGAGGATGTTTAGGAGTGTTCTCATGTTTCAAGTCTCAAAAAGGAGGAAAACGTATTGTGCCTGCGTCTCGGATCCCTGAAGGAGGCAATGTCTCAGCTTCACAACCTAATGGAGCTCATCATCATCAAGCTGGTGTCTTAACTAACCAAGCTAACGGAGGAGTCAATCCATCTCTTTTAGCTCCACCTTCCTCTCCTGCTTCCTTCACCAATTCAGCTCTTCCTTCAACCGCTCAATCACCAAACAACTACTTATCTCTCGCTGCAAACTCTCCTGGAGGTCCTTCATCGAGCATGTACGCCACTGGACCATACGCTCACGAAACACAACTCGTCTCTCCTCCTGTATTCTCCACATTCACCACTGAGCCATCAACTGCTCCTTTCACTCCTCCTCCAGAGCTTGCACATCTCACCACTCCTTCCTCACCTGATGTGCCTTACGCTCGCTTCTTGACTTCTTCCATGAACTCTGGCAAGAGCCATTTCCCAAACGATCTTCAATCCACATACTCTCTTTACCCCGGAAGTCCAGCGAGCACTCTTAGATCACCGATCTCTCGAGCTTCAGGAGACGGTTTACTCTCGCCTCAGAACGGTGGTTATGACACAAACGGAGCCTCCACGCCTCTGCAGGAGTCAAACTTCTTCTGTCCTGCAACGTTCGCCAAGTTTTACCTCGATCACGACCCTTCTGTTCCTCAAAACGGTGGAAGATTGAGTGTGTCCAAGGACTCAGATGGATATGGAGGAAATGGCAGCCAGAACAGACAGACGAGAGTTCCTAAGCAAGACATGGAGGAGTTAGAAGCTTACAGGGCTTCCTTTGGTTTCAGTGCAGATGAAATCATCACAACTAGTCAGTACGTAGAGATCACTGACGTGATGGATGATTCTTTACGCACAGCTGCGTCTGCTGCTTACTCGCCTAGCGATGGACAAAAGCTGCTTAGAAGAGAAGCGAATCTGCTGAGTCAAACAAGCTCCAAGTCAGAAACTGATGTTGATTCACAAGTTGTAGACTTTCATTCACCAAAAGGATCATCAAACGGCTACAAAGGTGAGTGTTTTCATTATTAATCTCAATCTCTTATCATGAGTTTGTTTCATTCTGTGCTAATTGTTTCTGTATGTTTGTGTGGCTCTTAGATCACAAACCAAGAAAACACAGGATCCACGCAGATGAAGAGGCACTGTTATCAAGAGTGGGGTCTGTGAAAGGAAACAGAAGCTATCCTGCTGGTTTCTCAAGCTCTGATGCAGAGATCGAATACAGAAGAGGAAGAAGCTTAAGAGAAGGCAGAGAGAACAGACACAGGATAGGCTGATTCAAGATTCAAGACAAGTACAAAAGCCAAGCTCTGTTCTGTTCTTAAAAGGTCTTCCTGAGTTCCAAAGTATGATCTCTGTGATGCTAACTCTTGAGATAATAATCTAGTTTTTTTTTTCTAAGTATATATAGATATATAAATATATGTTACAGATGGTTTTTAGTAGAATGATGTTATATATAAGCAAGCAATGGTTTTTTAGTTTGACATGGCTTTTTTTGTAAGACCAATCTTTTTTATCTAATTGCAGCTATCTATATTTGGGGTTTTTTAGTGTCCTCTTCTCTCTTTTATGCATTGTTTTGAATGGTTACTATTAACTATTAAGTATTATCTCACAAGGCATAGAAAAATTCTTGATTAGATAACTTAAAAAGCACTCAAGAATCAAGATTTATAAATTTCTGATGAGTTTCTTGATTTCTAGAATGTTGATGGACCGGGTCAATAACATTGGGCCGATTTAAATATTGGATTGTCGGCGTTGTTTACGTTGCGTTATTAGTTATTACTGATTAATCGATCCATTAAATTATGCAAACATTACCTTAAATGCTCTTGTCTGCGACCGTTTTTTAACCGTTAACCACTAATTAAGAAAAACACAAACCTGTTAACCGTAACCATTGGCGGTTGTTCCTATGTGCATAGTGTAAACGAGTGCCTCGGTTTGCGAGAAATTAATTTATTGTCTCAAACCAATCATATCCATACAAGTAGTCAACCAAATGTTTACCTTTCTATATATTTTTTGGCTTTCTTTAATAAGACGAAAGAAGTGAAGCTTCCAAGCGCCCACCGATATCAATCTCGTGTTGCTTGCAAGTGTCAAAAACAAGTGGCTCGTCTCATTATTATTTATATATTTCAAAAAATATCACTTTTCCTTGGCCTAATCCAATTAAAGAGGAAGAAAAAGCGTGTTTTAACCAAGAACTTGAGACCTAACCAAATATAAACATGAAAATATCAAAACACTTATCTCCCACGTCTCATACACACTTGATCATCTTTATATATATATATTTATAAGTCTCCATTCCTTTACCACAACTTGACCACACTCCTATATATAAACACACAAACCTTTATATTTCTCATTCACTTTTCCATTTCAAACACAAAACAACAACAAGACAAAAACTACAATCTTTTCTCATGAAGAATAGTACTCAACCTCAATCATCATTCAAGAAACTATGCAGGAAACTCTCACCGGAGAGGAAAGATTCATCATCACAGAGACAACATGATAACAATGGTGAGGACAAGAACAGAGACTTAGAGGCTGTTTTTGCTTACATGGACGCAAACAGAGACGGTAGAATCTCTCCTGTTGAGCTTAAAAAGAGTTTTGAGACGTTGGGAGAGCAACTCTCTGATGAAGAAGCCGAAGCTGCGGTTAGATTGTCTGATACGGACGGAGATGGGATGTTGGATTTTCAAGAATTTTCTCAGCTGATCAAAGGAGATGAGAAGTTTACAGAGGAAGAGAAGAAGGTGGAGCTCAAGGAAGCGTTTAGAATGTATATAGATGAAGGTGAAGAGTGTATAACCCCGAGAAGCTTGAAGATGATGCTGAAGAAGCTTGGTGAGTCAAGAACCACTGATGATTGCAAAGTTATGATTCAAGCTTTTGATCTCAATGCTGATGGAGTTTTAAGCTTTGATGAGTTTGCGCTTATGATGCGCTAAGAGTTTATCTTTCTTGTAGCTTCTCCTTTATTTCTTGTTTCTTTTATTTTGATTGGTGTATATAATATGATTAATAGCTTGTGAGGCAATAAACACGATTTTAATTTTACTAATGTTTTTAAAACTTAGTTATCTTATTCAAAAAGAGAGATTATGTAATAATAAGAGATGATTCAACATGGAGAGTCTATTGAGGTTTTTGACCATGTCATGTTCTTTCTTGAAGCACACATTTCAAGACAAAAATCTGTGCATGTGGAATCAAAATAATATGAAAACTAGATTCAAAATGAGGTTTTTAGTCATATCTTCACATAACGGTAATGATTGAGGATTCTTAATCCTGATTACTAAAATTTTAATAAGAAGAAAAAGCGTGTTTTAAACATGAGGATGTGACATATAAGGCTGTATAAATTTTCTTTTACTAGATGAGATCTCAAAGACTAATAATACCATTTCTTCTAGATCTCATCAAGACTAATAATATTTGTTTTCTTCTAGATCTAATGACTAATCCTGAATCTCCCACGTTTGATACGTTTTCAATTTCCTTTTTTTTAACAAGTCCCATTTCTATTCTTGAAACTTGAATCATCCTATATATACACAGAAACCTTTTAGACATTTTTCTCATTCAATTCCTAAATCAAAACAAAAGAAGAAAACTTGTAGCAAACCCTCTAAATTTCTTTGCCCTAGCTCAAAATGAAGACTACTCAACGTCAGTTATCTTCATCTTTCATGAAACTCTGCGAGCGACTGTCTTCAGACAAGAACAGAGACTTAGAGGCTGTCTTTGCATACATGGATGCAAACAGAGACGGCAGAATCTCTGCTGAGGAGCTTAAGAAGAGTTTCACGAAGAGAGCAACTGTCTGACGAAGAAGCCGAAGCTGCGGTTAAACTGTCTGATACAGACGGAGATGGGATGTTGGATTTTGAGGAGTTTGCTCAGTTGATCAAAGGGAACGATGAATTCACAGAGGAAGAGAAGAAGAGCAAGATCATGGAAGCTTTTAGGATGTATATCGCTGAAGGAGAAGATTGCATTACACCGAGAAGCTTGAAGATGATGCTAATGAAGCTTGGTGTGTCGAGAACGACTGATGATTGTGTAGTCATGATCAATGCTTTTGATCTCAACTCTGATGGAGTTTTAAGCTTTGATGAGTTTGTGCTCATGATGCTTTAAAGAATCAATCAGTAGCCCCTCCAATGCCTTCATTGTTGTTGTGGCTTTGTTACTTCGTCTTTACTTATTTACATATATGTTTGATTGCTGTGTTAATATGGCTTTGCCAAGCAATAAACATGTATGTTATCTGTAAACTCTCATATGCAAATAAAGAAAGAGACATGCTTATAGATCTCATATATCAATAAAAAAACTACACGTCAAAGGAAAGAAACAGAACACGAACTGCTCTGTTTTCCTCTGTTCTCAGCTAATGGTTATGGGATGTTGAACAAGCTTAGGCAAGACGTTCCAATACCTTAAACAAGAAGGGTTAGTGTGAATAGCTCTAAGCACCCATTTCTCAGGGGATTGACAGGTTTCAATCCCTGAAGAGGTTTCAGGTCTGTCTTCTGATTGTCTTGCAAGTACATGCATCTGGAAGTAAACCTCTGCAGGTCTCATCTCTGTCCAAAGATTAAGAAACATTTTCAGTTTGTGCACAAAGTAAGGTGAAAGAAAGAAGAAATAGATAGAAGAGAGTGACACAGTAGTACCTGGTGGCCAGCAGAACCAGTCAAGACGAAGATTCTTCTCCCATTTCTCTTTAGAGCCAAGACTGCCATGTGCTTGAGCTAATAACGCATACACTATAGGCAGAGGAAACAAGGAATTCGCTTGAACTTTGCCAAGACTCTGTACGGCTCGAGAGAGGAACTGCGAGTCGTTATACTGCCTAGCTAGCTCCATACAGACAGCACCATGGCAGAGAAGTAGAGAGCTCTCTGAATTACCCAACGAACTAGCTTGTGCAAGGAACTCCTCTGCTGAGAGATAGTCTTCTTTCCCGATAGAAACTAAACCAAGAGCTGAACTGTGTACAGCCATCCACTCTTTCCATGAATTCTTCTTCTGGCTCGAGCATTCTTGTAGGCTCATCTCTAAGAGGTTAGCATCAGCTTCCAGATCAAACTGAGATTCTAAGAGCTTCAGGCAAATCCAACCAATATTTGAGTCAGTCTTGAGCTCCAAACACGCTCTGTATTCTTCTTGCATGTTTCTGGTGCTCCCTTTCGCTGCGTAGGCACGGGAAAGCTGCAAATGTGCTAGAAAGAGGTAGCTATGTGGAAGCGAAAGAGAAGAAGCCTTTTGAGCGTGCTCAATGGAGTCTGCTATATTTCCCTTCTGCAAACTGATCTCAGAAGCACAAAGCAAAAGCTGGAACTTTTGGTATTCGCCTTCCTTCGAACATGTCTCATCAGCGAGTGCCACAGAGATTAGACGCTCAATAGCACTACAAAGCTGGCGAGGAAACCTCTGCTCACGGGCCTTCTGCATGAGATTCAGGATAAGCAAGTATCTTACACCGCTGTTCCAAGGTTCTTGATGCAAGAATCTGCGCATTGGAATACAATTTAGTACTTTAAGAGATTCAAATCCTGAAAATGCTAGGACGATGTAGAAAGATTCTCAAATACCTTTGCAGCTCCACAACAACAACAGGAGCATTCAGACACTGACAATGGCAAGTCGGAAATGAGAACCTTGGAGCCGTGTTGCCAATAACATTGCAAGTAACAGATCCTCCACCAAGGACCTCTAGTGCAGACTTCAGACCTTCCTTATTTGCACACTGAGAGACATTTATGATACAGCATCTACTAGCAGTATAGGCGTCTTTCGTTCCTTCACCAGCTAACAAAATATATCCAAGCAAGTTCCTAGTTCCAACAAATTATACATCCGAGTTATGATCACAATAACAACATATCATTACACAATTTAAACCTAGCGCGCTTGATCAAAACCCACCTTAACAAATTACTATGAGGATACATGTGAAGAGCTTTTCTGAGGTGGGCAATCCCCTTCTCAGATCCAAGGACATCTCCTTCTCCAGTTTTCAGCTGCAAATATTCAGAGTGGAGTCATTTTAATTCAGAGTTTTAAATCCAAAACAAAGGGGTTGACATAATAACTGAGATCAAAAGGCTCACCAGTTTGCTGAGTGCTATCAAATAGTGCATTGCGACTATGTCTTCTTGTGATGTTATATAGCTACGAGTGCTCGCAACAATGGACTGAAGTCTATCACTCTGATCAAGAGAATGGATGGCAGATACTATAAAGCTGATTTTCGAACTCTGGAAGAAATCTTTTGGCATTTTCTGGATGCTGGTGATGGCAGAATCTAGCCCAGATATACGGTAAAGCAGACTACAGATGAAGCTGATTGGGAAGGCTATTGAGGTTTTCTCCATTGTAGAAATCCTACCAGCCAGATCTCGAACCACTGAGAGAGCCGAATCATTCTCACCAATCTTCCACAGAGAGAAAGCATATATTTGCAAACCTCCGGCATCAAGCAAACCTTTTGACTTCAAATTTGCGCATTCCATGACAGATTCTTTGAATCGTCCTGCCTGAAAATATACTTCAAATGAGAACTAAACATACATTTCTATTGACTATTGAACTGAATTTGAACTCATCCCATAGGGTGGGGGTCTCACCTTGCTGAGTGACCTGACCAAGTTGATAGATATTTTTCCAGCATGAGATTTCACCGAATTTTCGGGGTAAACACTCATTGCAGCTAGTGTTAGCCGGTAAGAAGCAATGGCCGTGTCATAATTACATCTTGCCTCGCAGACTAGCCCATGGAGGTTATGGGATTCAGGGTAATCAGGGGTCCGCTGCACCGCCTGCTCAATGCAAGCAAAAATCTGCAACACAGTTTCATGAGGAGGGATTACTTTAAAGCTCCTTCCGATTTAAAACCCTTTCCAAATACCAGAGAATATCTATGTGTTCATACCTGCGGAGATGAAATATCTCCCTGCAGCAAAGCAAGCCATGCCAAACCAACCTGGTACTCCGCGAGCTGGACAAAAGAATATCATCACGCCTTAATTAAAGCCATCACGCTTACATGTAAGTAAACCACAGTTAAAGCAGAACTTACAGGTGATATCTGTGCAGCTCGTAAACAACTCTCAAAAGCCTCATCTGATATCGACTCCCTGAGGTTTTTCATTAGTCTACAGGGGCTAAATTTAGGTTGAAAAACATGAGAATTCTTTTGTCACATAAAAAGTATCTACCTAGCATAAGTATCAGCTGAGCCTGCCCAAGGTAGTGCAAGTGTAGGATCTATGCTTCTAGCACAATCAAAAGCCTGCTTTGCCAATTTCATTTCATCCGATTCCCTGAAGATCTGTTTAATGCAACCAAGATTACAACCAAAAAGAGGGAAACCGTAACTGAACTTATGAACATAGGTGAAACAACAATGCAAGCTACAAAGCCAGAAAGCCAGAATAACAAATGGTAAGGCACAATACCTGGCCCATAAAACCCCAAGCAACGGCTAAAGATACATCCAAATGCAATGCCCGGATCAACGCATGTAGTTTCAAAGCACTGTTATCCGACATACAACCCAAAGCAACCCAGAACTCGGAATTGTCACATTCCAGCAATAACGCGCCCAGCGCCATCTTTTCTGGTAACTTCCTGATATAGTTGTAGACTATCACAAGGGTGCGCATGAAAAAGTAAGAAAATGCCAAATAACACTCAGTATAATCTTACCAAGAACTTGCAGTTTCAGAGTCATCGCTCAAACTTGAAACGAGATCACAGGTTGTGGCTATGTCAGTATATAAATTGGCTTGCCAAGGGGCTAGATGTAAAGCTCTCTGGTAAGAAGCTTTGGCTGACAATGCAGCTGAGTAACAAATACTTCTCCAAGAAAGGATCGAGTCATTAAAGGTCTTTAAATTGATTTCTGAGTTTTCAGCTCCACCAGACCATGGAAAGCATCTTGCATATGTAAGCTGCTCAAAGAACCAAACATTAGATGCCTAGATAACAAAGGAGCTGAAACGTAAAATACAAGGCAGACCTCAGTACCTGAATATCTCCATGCAATTTCCATATACAAGACATGTTGCTGGCCAGCTCA
This sequence comes from Microthlaspi erraticum, assembly GCA_902728155.2. Lineage (NCBI taxonomy): Eukaryota > Viridiplantae > Streptophyta > Magnoliopsida > Brassicales > Brassicaceae > Microthlaspi > Microthlaspi erraticum. Next base: position 752,789 of record CACVBM020000044.1, read on the forward strand.
GTGCTTGCTTTTGCAGCTTTACGAGCATCCTACAGTGGATTCGCATTAAATTTCCTCTTAGGTGTATACTCAAATATGAATAAAAGGAGAGCAAAATCAGATGAGGTTATTATTACTAACCTCTAATAAAGAAGCTGCCCATCCAAATGCGCCCAAATCAATGCATTCCTTTGACCAACTAAGCAATCCAGAAGCAAGGCCATAGAGCACAGAAACATTCTGAGGTGAAATCTTCAGCGCTTGCTCAAAGAGTTCCACACCCTATACAAATACTATATGAGACTTCCCGAGCCACACAAACAAACTTTCCAAAGAGGTCATTATAAGCAGACAAGGATAGAAAGACTGATTACCTTTCTATATGAACCAAGCATCAAAAAAATGTTTGCACTCTCCACTAATGCGAAAATCTTGGTCTCAACTAACTCAATGGCACGTCCATACGCCTATTGTATCATTGAGAATTAAGGTCACAACAGAATCAGCAACAAACCAAAAACCACTTCAAGAAGGAAGCAGCGTCTTTTACCTTGATAGCAGCAGTGAACATTCCAAGTCGCTGATAAGCCAGGCCCAGAGCCTGCAATCACACACACACACAAAACATATTCTTGTCAAATTCGTTATCATACTATAAACAGTGTAACGTAATGAAAATAAACTGAGGACGAAGAGAGGAAAGGGCAATTACTTCCCACAAGTCAGACATTGTAGGATAACCTCTAATTGCATGTTGAAGGCTCTGAACAGCTTCTGACCACTTCTTCTGATGAAGCTGTTATAGAAGCCACGGCCATGGATTAGCAAGCAAGATGATAAGAGACTACAATAACGGAGCAGGACACTGAACAAACCTGAATGTAGCCTAATCTACAAAACGCCCAGAAAGCCTTGGGAGATTTCTCAGAAGCGTCACGGCAAACCGCAATTTCCAGGATCTCTTTCCCTTGTCTGTCAAACAAATCGCAGAGAGCTTCTCCGGATTCAGAATCGTTAGGGTTTAGCAGCACTGCTCTCTGGTAACACTTGGCAGCTCGATTGAGATCGAGCGTCACGCGTAAGTAGTAATGCCCCAAATACTTGAACGCCGCCGCATTATTCGGGTTTAACTTCGCCGATAGCACAAAATGCTCCGCCGCTTTCTCGGAATCTCCACCGTTATCCCACAGATACAAACCCTGAATTCAAATTGAAGTTGGAATTTTTTATTTTCATGAGCAATTGATATGAAGAGAACGCATAGGAAAACGAATTCAACAATCGTCGGGAAACAGAATTACGAGTTCGAATTGCAGAGAAGGATCGTCTGGATTCGCCTCCACAGACTTCTCCAGTTGCTCCAGGTCCATCTTTCACCGTCTTCTTCCTTCGGAAATATTTTTAGTGGAGAAGATGGCGCAATCCACGAATTCGAAAGTTTCGAAAGTAGGAGAGATTGATTTCAATCTGAAGTGAAAAGAAGACTGATTTATCATGTGAATTGCTTCCTTCTTTGTTTACTCTCTCTGATCAACAAAAAAAGCCTAACTTTTCTTCTCACCGGAAAACACAATCGGCGTCACAAAGCAAGGTACAGAGGTTAGCAAATTGTGTGCAGAACCTTGTATTATTGTCAAAATCAAAATTAGGTCCCTCATTGTGTTTTTTTATCTATTAAACCCTGAAAATGGAAATTTTATCAGGCCCATAATCAATCTGACCAGATTATTTAAGCCCCAAGTATCTACGTTCCATTTTTATGACCCGGTTTGATCTATCGATTTCAAACCTAAGTTTTCGGTTTAATATGGTAAAATACGATTATGCAAAAAAAGAGCAAGTTTTATTTTCTTCAAACACCAGTTTTACAGTTTCTCATCACTTGAAAAAAATTTACTCTTGCTTTACACCAGTCTGAAAAACCAAAACTGAACTTTAAGACACTAATTGTCTAATTGTAATTTTAATTATTTAATCACATAAGGAGGCCAAAAAACAAAACTTTTATGGAGATATATGAACCATCAAGTCTTATTTTGTCCTCCGACCAATTCGCCGGCGATGACATACCGGAAACTCAAATTTTCCGGTAACCATTCAAAATTCTTACTCTTCTTCTCCTTTAAACATTTATCAGCAATCCTCCTCGCATCCTCTGGTAAACACTCGGCTGTTGTTTCCATGAGCTTGGACACATCCATTGACATGTCTTTAACATAATGCTGAAAGATCTTTGGCAACAAAATCTTTGTCCCTTTGTAAACACGTACATTACTTTTTAGAAACTCTTTTTTCGCTTGTCTTAGATCCCTGAAGATTCTATCCGCGGTGTAAACACGAACCTAAACAATAATAACTTGGTTTCAAATCAAGAAGTACACTAAAATCATTTAAAGAATTGCATTGGTTTGTGTCTTTATGATTGTTACCGTAGGATCTGTGAATGCTCCTGAAGAAATCGCGAAATGAGCTAAAGCCTCTGGATATTCCAAAGCGTAGATGTGTCTCACATTGCAAGTTTTCGACTTTCTTGAAGGTGAAAACAGCGTCTGGAGTAACTGAAAAATGTAAATTACACGTATGATTACTATGCGGTGAAAGTAAAAAGGTAAAAAAGTGAATAGCAAGAAATGAAATGGCATACAGGAGGTGGTGATGAGTAATGAGGTCTGATTCCTAAGATTGAGCTTTGGATTATGAAAGGGTTTATGCGATAGCCTCCAACATCGTAAGCTGCCTGAGTTTATATAATTTAAAAGAATTGCTTAGAAGACTAAAAACATTGAATAAATGTTGTTATATGTTTAAGAAGACTAAAACCTTCAAAACCGAAGTGTTTCTTGCGCGGTTATGAGTCCCATAAGCTAAGTATGCCTGAAATATTAAAAGATAACATTAACAAAGAAACATACAAGAAAGAAAAAAAAATGACAAAAAAAATTTAGAGCTTTGTTTATAGTTACTTACATGCATAACAAGAGCATTGTGAATGTTAATCCAAAACGCAAGCTTTTCTTCGCGTTTCATTCTAGTCGGATCAACTTTTTCAAGATTTTGAACCAATGATCTACAAAAACAATTTTTTCATGATGATACCAATAAATATTAATTATGTATGTAGTAGATTTTTAGGAATTTACCTGAAGTTTTGAAGCATAAGAGCAGCGTAACGAAAACTACCATCATCCAAGTGTACTCTAAGAGCCTCTATCACAACAACACCACAAGGCAAAACATTGCCTTGATCTTGACACTGATTCAGCAACTGGTACTCACCAGCGCAATGCTGGCTCCATTTATCATCGTAATTGGATTTGGATGAGAAAATGGTGGAGGAGTTTGACATTGTTGAAACCGGAGAAGCAGAGAAACAAGTGGAGTTTCTACTAGTTGAGCTTCTTGAAAGTGTACAATATACAGAAGATATGCATCTCATTATATCTTCAGAGAGTTTATTCGGGTTTATAAATGTTTGATCGTCAAGTAAATGAGATGATCCTAGAAGCTCTCCAAGACTGTGGTTACCAGATATTTCTCTAGTCCCTTCCTGAAAAAAAAATACAAAAAAATACAAAAATAAGTCAATTTTAATTATTTGTTAAAAACTTTGATTGAAGTTTAATTGTGTTTAAATTACCCTTGAAGATAAGGCTTTTAAGCTAGTGTTGAAACTCCGAGGATACGAGATTGGTTTTTGGTAAGCTTGATAGTGTTTTGGAAGAGTTAGTGATGATGGTGAAGTAGTCGCTGAACGAGGTAAAGTTGTTGGAGAGAGATTAGAGAAGGAAGAAATTTGCTGTTCGAAAGATTTTCTGTATAGAGATAACAAATATCTTTCCATGTGAAGAATCTCTAACTCGATTGAAGCAATCTCCTTCTTCAAATCTTCTGAAGACTGTAAAAAAGAAAACATTAGTAAGAGATATATCAAAACAAGAAAGTATTAAAAATCAAGAATGTGATTATTGCATTATACCAACCTTTGAAATCAGGCAGAGCTTGGAATTTTGGTGGGTTATTAAAGTCTTCTCAATTGGTAAAATCTGCCATTTGAGGGAAAATAAAATACAGAAGAGAAATGAGATTTCTTCATGAAAATTGCATAAAAACCATATAAAAAAGCAGAGATTTTTCAAATCCTTTAACAAAAAAAAAGGCAGAGATTTTCTTTTTGGTTTTGTTTACGGTAAAGCATTTTTAGAAACTTTTTGCTTTTTCTGGAAAGAACAAAGAAAGTTGAGATGATTTCGGAACAGTACAAGTTTGTTGTCGGAGGAGAAACTTGGAGGTGACACATCAACCACACTCTGCAAAACCATGTTCTCTCTGTTCCTACAAGCCAAAACGTGAAGAGAAATTTTCATAAGACTTAGATATTCGCAGATTCGTTATTTTCAGTGAAGAATATAATGCAGATACAAAATACAGTCTCTTTTTTGTTGTTAAAGAAAATACAATCTCTTACGCAATTGAAATCAATTACCTCGGAGAAGAAGAAGAGGATGAAGAAGAAGTGGAAGAGGAAGAAGAACAAGAAGAGAAAGATGAAGCACAATTCATAAGAGCCATCATTTTCTCGCACTTTGAAAGCTGCCTACAAGAATCTTAGTCGGAACGTCAAGATCATGTTTCTAGAGAAAGGCAAAGCTCCAGCCTTTTTGCTCTCTGTGACTTCAAGAGCTGAAAAGGGAATGCCTTTGTAACTTTCCGGGAAAATGAGCTAGAAAAATAAGAAGTGATGCCGACATTTTTTTCCCGGAAATTCAGGTTTTTACTCCACGCTCTTTCGTTGAGATCTGAATTATATTTATTGGTTTTATGTCCTTTGTTTTCATATTAATGGCATAGGTTTTTTTTCTTGCAGTGTGATTACATTTGTTGATAGTCCGTTTGCATGTCTAAAATCATTTATATAACTCATAAATTAGACCTACATAATATTAAAATGCAGTTAACAAATTTATTCGCTAAATATAAAAACGAATCATAAACGATGAGTGATGTATAATTAGTGGCATAAACCATACATAGTGGCATAACTTGTGTGACAGTAGATTCTGCAAATTAGTGTTTCCATAACAAGGAGTTTGAAGAAGAAGAAAAAGTTAGAACAATGCAGTTAATGACTTTGACCTAATAAACAAGTAAGTTAAGTGGGGACAAATTACTACATAATAGTTGACATGGGGTCATAAGAAACCATTAAATATGTTCCGATCACTTCTATACGAAATATCGACACTACTTTTATATCCCGAAATAAATATATAACTGTCGACCTGGACTTGGTTAAAAATAGTTCTTGTTTTTGTCAACAGGTGAGAAATGTGAATATTCGAAGCTCACGTACGAAAGAAAAAAAATAATGACAACCGAGCAGTGGCATATGATTTAAAGTTTTAAACTATATGCTGAATCTATTAAATTAAGAAAAATAAAAAAGGGAATTGAATAAGTAAAATTTGTAGAAGAATCTAACAAGAATATGACTAAAATGTGCATCCGTGCCATTGCATGTTAGTGGTCATAAATGCATAACTACGACAACTGTCCCCATAAATTATGATGCCACCCTGTCCAATTTATTTATTTTCATTTTATTTTATATATTTGTATCTATTAATTACTGCTATTAATACGGGTTAGAGACTTTATAACTTTAGAGTGAAAAATCATAAAGAAAAAAAACGAGCAAAGTCATATCGATGTCAATCTCTTTTAAGTTGGTTTCGTACTCGAAACGGTTGGAGTAGTAAATAACAAAATTTATATGGAGTTTAGAGAAGAAAACAATTCGCTAATCTGTACTGTATATGGCATTATTGTTTGTTTCACTTTCACATATACTTCTAATGAATTAGATTAGATATGCTAGGATGTTGACCAAAAAAAAAAAGATATGCTAGGATGTTCAAAAAAAAAAGATTAGATATGCTACATAACGCCTCAGAATTATAATCTCCAGTATCTCGAAACTTTAGTAACATTATGTATATGATAAGTTTATACCATATATTATTTTGCAATTTTCATAGGCAGATCGACTGGCTCCGAGTTGAAAAAACTCATGCGATGCAACATTAACACCTATAAAGTTCAATGTGTACTTCCTCTCACACGCAGTCATGTGCCAGTAAATATATCACACACACACAAAATTATATTTTGGGTAAGTGTGAGATTCTTCTATCTGTGATCCTTAAGCCATCTGAAGACAGATATAGATGAGATCCAAGAATGTGAATGTACAATATTGTTTTCTCTACGTACACATAAATAGATTGTATGCAATATTATTATAGCCAATCTGACTAAAGACAGTGATAGAAGCACGACTGAATACTTTTAATAATTGGATTTATGACATATTGTTTAAATATATTGAATAAAATGAATATAGAGGTGGACCGACTCTCATTTTCGAGTTAAATTATTTGGAACTTTCCTTAGCACCGACTTTTATGCTAACACAAATGAAGCAAAAAAGTTGAAAGGAAACTCAGGCACGTTGGGCGACCCATTGAGTTGGTTTATAACTTTATATCTACCCATTTATTAATATATCACAATTTTTTACTTTTATTTGTTTTAATCGTACTCATCATCACATAGCATTGTAAAATGTAAATACATACAGGTCTATAACAATTTATAACAACTTTGTTATTTTACCGCTCATGGTACTATTTTAAACCTGTGTTCTAAAAAACGCCGATGTTAGGGACTAATCGGTCAAAGATAACGGCAACGGTGAGCAATCGTGAGATTAACTAACATCGGCGATGTTTTTTGGTCAAACACACTTGAGCTTATGTCTACCAGTGATGTCGTTGTCGTCCGATGTCGTAAAGTCTGTCCGTGTGGTGCGTGACTGGTTAAGAGATTCTCAGAGAAGTATATCAATTACGAGAAGCATAGAGGATGATGACGGCGATGGAGATTGGTTGGACGTGAGCAGTGAATGGAAGATTGCCAGTGTAGTTTTTGGTAAAGACGACGTTGTTCACGGAGGAGGAATAGATCTGAGTTGGGTGGGAGGAGAAAGAGATCTAAGTAGGGTCAGAAATGCAATTTTGAGAAAATTGAGCTCCATTATTAGATAATTGTGAGAGAGAGCATATAATATTTCTAAAACTGCCCTCAATCTAGTCAATTCCAAAATTTTTACCCATATAATGTTTAACCTTCTAAGATTTCATCACATTTTGCCTAATTGATAATATTTTCTTGGAAAGAAAGCTTCCATTAATAATTTTAATAGATAATGTTTTAGTTATATATATGAAAATATTTAAAAATATATAAATAGTGTTAAAATTAATCCCCGATTTAATTACGATTTCTTAAAAATCTCTAATCCCAGCTTCACCGTCCGATTACCGATTAACGATTTTTTTAACACAGTTTTAAACACATTGATTAAATGTCAGCTTTGCACCCAAAAAAAAAAAAGATTAAATGTCAGCTTACAATAAATTGTTTCATTTATAATCAGTGATCGCAGAAAACCATTAATGATAGGGTTTTTTTTATTTTCTAAAATACCATTAATGATAGATGTACCTTTAAAATAGCTCTCTACTAATTTTTGTGTAAGTGTAAGTGAAAGCATAAACACCTTTTCACTACAATTTGGATGACAGATTTTCTAAATGACCACTTTTCACCATTTAAGTGATCTTTTGTAGTTTTGTTGGACAAATTATCTCACGAATCACATTATATGAACCGTTCCAATTCACTACCCACATGTATAGCTTTAAAACTTTTACCATCCACATATTTTGCATGATTGTTACAATCGACGTGACACGTGCTACCTAAAATTCAGTGATCGTTCCAGCAGGTTTATTTTAAAACAACATTAATTTACAAGTCAAATATTTAAATAATGTCTTCTGTTCAATTGTGCTTAAATAATCATTACTCTAATATATAATGCACGTATGGAAGCATAATGATTCTCTAACAAACGGAAAAGAGTTCACTGTAATCATTGTAACTAGTTTTTTTTACCTCTCTTAAATCACCCACCACCGACAAAGCCGTATACACAAAATGGGCCCAATTCTTCAACCGTAAACCTTAGATCATATTCTAATTTGGGCTTTTTATCAGCTAGCCTATCTTTCTCTCCCATTGTTTTGAATTCTATACAGTTGTGTAATGTACAAACGCAAATCATTTGTTTTCTTGTATAAGCCTATAAACGCAAGTTTACCAGATAAAAATGAATAAACGGAGATATAATCTCAAGAAATTTAAGTTTTATGTAACTCTATATCTAAATATACCTTTTCTCTTCTATTATTTTTAAAAATTGCTGATACATTATGCAAAGAGTATGGATGGATGATTATTTACTGATAATCTACATAACTAATAAGGCTAGGACACTATCCAGCTGGGGACACGTGGCACTCTCTTCTTTTTTTTTCCTCCCAACGCCAAAACGACGTCGTTTTGGTGCTTCTCCCACCTGCTTCCAAAACGACGTCGTTTTCGTTAAAAAAAAAAAAACTAAATAAAAATAAAACTTTCACACAATAAACCCGTCTTCTCGCCTTCGCCGTCTTCACCCAGCTTCCCTATTCGATTACCGGAGGATCACAAAATTTATGGTAACGTCGATATCTCTGCCGGAGAAGAAATCAGCAGCAAAAGGAGACAGGATTCGTCGTCGTCATCATTATTCCGTCTCAACGATTCCTTCAAGTTTCGCATAATGAGCAAATCTCCACTCTCCAATCTCCAATCTCACACACCACCGTCTCGCCATGGTTGACGGCCATCCGTTTCAGAATCTTCCCCACTCCGTCAATTTCGAGGACTTCATATTAGGTTCTTCTCAATAACGATATCTGGTTTTTCTTCTCTGCATTACGGTTTCAAACCCACCATACACCTGATTGTTGCCTAATTTTCTTTACTAGCCTCTTTCTCTTCGTCTCCGTCCACTTCCACTTCATATCTATTTCTCTCTCTCTCTCTCTGTCTCTCTCCCACTTCAGATTGCTCGCAAACACAAATTAAGAACCTTCGTGATATGTGGGTTTTCTTGGGAGCCTTTTACAAGTGTTAGAGAGTAATGGCTTTGATTTTTGCAGCGTGGTCGCAGCATTAGGATCTGGATTCGCATACTCTTTGGTGAGCCAAGGTTTTAAAGGAAAGCCTCTTAATGCAATCACTACTCCGCTGGTTTTGCTGATTTCCAATGAATATTTTTTTAAAGTGAGTGATCATATATTGGAAACTTTACTTATGAAATCATACATGAGCATCTGTTCTTTTACGTACTTGGATTGGATTGGATTGTTTCGTTTGTTTCTTCTTCGTTTCATGTTTATGTTTATTCCCAAATCTCTCTGTTCTTTGTTTCTTGCAAAAAAAACATAAAAATAAATGCGGATTTGCTGTTTTCTTTATGTTGATGGGTTTTAGCTAAATGGGACTTGGAAACAAACCAAAGGCAATTGCAAGGATGATATTAAGTTCGCTTGCTTGATTCATAGGTCTTAGGATTATGTACACAGTATAAATCAGTCAATCCACTCACACACAGAAATAATTAAGTGATTTTGCTTGCTTCAACTCCTTCAACCAAAAGGACTGAATGAAAAGCCTAAACCATTGGGGGAAGATAACGAGTTATGTAGACACTACGCAACCCAAGCTGCACCAAATGATTTATTTAGTGCAGTTTGTACTTTGAGAAACATATTTATATGCAAAAGAATAGATTCGTCGTTGCTTTCCCAAAGACCCTCCCTTCAAGCCTGGCTTGCTTAAACACTGCTTTCCCCTGAAACTATTTCTAAGACAAGTTAGCTTGCAATTAGGAAAATGAATAGATAATTGCAGTTATTTCTAAATACTTTGGGATCCTCTATGTATTGAGCTATATATATCAGTACAAGTCAAAAGCTATTTTTGGAGTGCGAATTGTTTATTCGTTTAGCTTCATTTGAGACACATACGTTATTAATCTCATAAACATAACGATGTTATCATAATGACGTTGTGTGTTTGTATTGTCATCGTATCTTGAATTTTGAGTTGAAACTTATAATTGGATTTGGTGGAGCAATGCAATGCATGCAAACTAAGCAAACTTTTAAAGGGCTCAATAACCACATGTTTGACTCAATAAATAAAACTCTATCAAAACCTCTTATTAAGATTGTACTTTCGTTACTTAATTGTTACATCTTATGCATTTCGACTTAGAGATATTATTTCTTATCAACAAGGGTAATGAACTTCTCACTTTTTTCTTCAAATCCAGATTGAATCGGACACCATTGGACACCATTCTTTATTTTAAAGATAGACAGAAATTTTCTTAAAAATCTATAGCTCTTCACAAAGGAAGCTTAAGCAAAGATTGTTATTGTTCTCAAGGTATTGTTTTCTAATGCATTTGTTTCTCATGTTGGATGGGTTTGAATAAAAAGATGCCTAACCATTTTTTTTATTTTCTCTGTTTCTTCAGTTTGTTTCTTTTGTTAATAGACACTTTAAAGACTCTCCATTTGAAGTTTATAATTTGTTTATGCAGCAAGTAATATCTTCCCACTGTTGGCAAGATCTCGAATATACAACCTAAATTATACAATTATTTTCCTTCCAACAGTCCGGTGCCAAGAATGGTTTTCAAAAACTTTGATTAGATATACAATGAACCTGGAGAAGCAAATGTGGTTGAGTTAACCTTTGTTTTTTTAACATCGGTAGAGTTAAGCTTATATGTACTGTAAAACCTTATTTGGCATGAACTATATTAATTTGTATAACAGAGAGTCACAACGATGTCCAAAATGTGAAAGAACAAAAACAAGTAAACAAAATACTATCGAAAATTTAAACCCGCGCGTAGAGCGGGTTCTCTCCTAGTTTAATAGTGACAAAGGATGACGGATATCTGAATGTTGGTCAAGCGAGTAATGACAAATGAAAATGCAAAATAGCTAGCCGTGTTGTTGGACCACTTCGTATATCCTTTATATGTCAGCATTCACAATTATTCCAATTCGCATTAATGACTTTGATGGTACCTCCTAATCCATTCTCTGCCTCTCAATCAAATTAATTAATTGCATTTGCATCCACTCCTAAACAGAATCTATGCAGTTCGAAAGATAATTATATTTCGAAGTCCAAATTAAACCCATGAAATTTACAGAAATTCAGATTTGTTTTTTTTTTGTTACTAAAGACGTTTATGGGTTGAAATTGTAGCAAGAGAACTCAAACCCTAGCATCACATGAAGAATCTTAAGAACAACTAAACCACCATGAAATGATTTCAAAAATCAATTCATATAATTTTGTTCCGATATCTTTTTTAGAATGATCTCAATAAGAAATCACGAGCAAATATATTCACAAGAAAATATAATAAAGAGGGAACCGTGGGGTTGAGAGTGCACGTGAAACCATGGTAAGAGGGAATGGTGGTGGAGCCGTGATGTGAATGAGTTAGGGTTAAAATTTAACCTCGTGTGCATCTCCATATCTTCTCATTATCTCTTTTTTTTAAGTCCCTCTTGTTTTCATTTATTATATGTATATATATAAAAAAAAAAAAAAAAGTCGTAAGATTTATACGTATAAAATAATCTATAATTGAGAAGAAGAAGAAAAATCCTGAGAGAACCAAAGGGGCAAAAACACATATCAATCAGAGCCTCGCAGCCTTTGCTGGATGTCACGATTTCTGCATGCATTTGTCATTGTCGGGAGTCGGGACGTGGGTTTTTGTTTATATATATAACCAATTCATATAATATTATTATTTGTAATCTAATAGTACAAGTATAGTAGTTTTTAGTTTTTTACACAAAAAAAAAAAATACATAGTATAATTTAGTAGTGTGTTAAAAAAGAGTAGCTAGTGTGTGTCTATCTACTGACTACTATTAACGATACCACGAGAACCGTGATGTATCCATAAATTCAGGCTGCATAGCGTTTACGTGCATATCAAATCAAGGGAGTTCCGTATTTTCATAAAATTTCTAATTTCCATTATAATGTTTTTTTTCAGATAACCGGAGATTTTTGAGCTAAGTGTCACACTAACTCTTGAAGATATAGAACTTAATTGTATTCGTATGACACTTAGCTTGTAATGGAACAAAAGAGTTAGTAGATGTAATTACTGAATATGAGTATCTCAGGAGCAAAATCCCTAATATTATGGAAAGTAGGAGGAGAAGAGGGAACGGTGCTGGTTCGGAACCGAAGTCAACACCGAAGCTAAGCCATATTCTTCTGTGGTTGTTGTTTGGTCGGACATTGCTTTCTGGTTTTTGCATTCATCAGCCTACGTCCGTCCGTGCTTCCCACGCGCCGGTGGCCCTAAGGCTTTCTCGGTGTTTTAAGAGATTACAAAAGCTAAACGGCAGGAGAGGAGTCAAAAGCAGAGGGACACACCAATCCAATTTCATCATCTCCCGACCAACAATTCATCATATCATACACATCAAGATTATTGCCTAATATTTCATTGATCGATAATGTATATGATAGATCATTACTATCAAATTAAGAATTAATGTCAAGGTGTTGTGTATTGGTGATCAATAATCTCATTATATCACAAATGATAAAATGGTAGAATATAATAACTATTCGATGCTGCATATTTGACTCGTTATATGTATTAAAATTGATTCTGCCATTTCATATAGTACAAGAGTCAATTACCTTATCATTAGTTAAATATAGAGTTTCACATAAAAATAACACATTTTCAATTACAAAAGCTACTATTAACACTTGTTTACTCACATGTCTACGAAGATTTTTAAACACTAGTATTTGTAACAACCAAATGTTTTTAAAATATACACAAAGTGAACATTAAACAACATCATATATAACATAACTAAAATAATTTATAATCAGAACTTTTTTCACGATCTTAAAAGAAAAATGCTAAGCTCCTGTCCATAGCTACCCCCTGAGTTTACCATATGAAACGATTCCGAGTCATTCGACCCGGTGACTCGCTCGAACTTCGCTCTCAAATACATCACGTCACCGTTTGGAATCACCCCTGCGCCAACGGAAACAGACTGCATCGTCCGGAGAAACCCGACGTCGTTTTCAGTCATCTCTCTCCTCACCGCAAACCCAACTTTCCGGCCGTTGCAATACATAGACCAAACAGGAACGTCAAAGATATTGGACCGACGGTTGCTTTTGCTCCGGAGAGCGATACGAAGAAAGCCCTCCTCCATCTCCCGAGCAAGAGCCGCCGTGGGGACGGCTAGCTCGAGGAGGAGGAGAGGAGAAGAGGATGGACGAGTGTCGTCTTGGAGGCAGAAGCTGACGTGTCCACGGCGGTGACCGAAGAAAGTTCCAGTTACGACGACACCGGTTTTCTCGGAGGAAGAGACAAGTACGGTTTCGTTTTGGTCGGAGGGAGGAGATTGGTAAGTGCAACAGTATGGGACTAAGCATTCGACGAGTGAACGGAGGGATCGTCGGAGACGAACTTCACGGGAACAGTCAACGTTCGTCGGAGAATCAACGATACGTAGATGGCTGCTTCTTTCTCTTCCTAAGTCTACCATAGTTCTCATTTTCTTTGTTTCTTTGTGATCGAGTAAAGTAAGAAGAGAATGAGAAGAAGGTTGATGAAATATATGTATAGGCGTGACTTGTGTGAGGCGTAAATGGAAAGTTTTTTTGTTTGTTTGTGTGGTTTTAATGTATTTTATATTTTGGTTATGAATTATTAAACTTATAAAGTTACAATGGACAGAATATATCAATTACATGCGTGTACTCTCATTCTTTCTGTTTTCGAGTAATTGATTGATTCTTGCTTAGTTTGTTCACCAAACGGCCGCAAACTAAGCTGAATTCAGTATCACGTTTTATGTAATTGAGAAATTAGACCAACATTGTGAAAATAATAAATGATGTTGATGACTTGATAAGGAGAAGGAGAAGGGAATAGGGGGAAGTGATGTAATTGGTTGGCGTAACAAGAAATGGGCTCTCACTTGACCCCATCGATGCGTTTGTGTTTTTCTTGAACTGTTTTTTTTTTTGTGTGTATTCAACATCAACACTTCTACAGTTCTGCTTCTTAAAATAAAAATATTATAAAATATTAGTATATATGGAAAAAATTGTTGGACTCCAACTTGATGCTGAATTATATTAGAAACATAGCTAATATACATTCGAGCTTTTCTTTTTGACATCATATGTGTCTTTCTCAATAGACTAATTTTATCGAATGTTTCTTGGGAGTAGATGTGTAGCCTTATATCCTCATAATCTTAGCGTTACTATATCAATTGGTTATTTTGATTTAATTAATGATGTAAATAAGAATTCTACAACCATTCCAACCGTCATTTTTTTGTTTATAAATCTTCAAAGCTTTGATTACTTGTAAGTTGTAACTAAGTCATATATGAGTTATATACTACTACTTCTGTTGGTCAACCTTTCTCCACAGCGATACAAGCGAATTCCCCAAACATATGTTATGCTTTTCTTATGTTGTTTCTTTTGGGCCCCAAACATATGTTATACAAGTTTTGTATCATATCTAAAACAAGTTTTACAGCAACGAATGTTCAAGAGTGGCATGCTTACAGCAACCTCTGGTCGGACAAGTTGACTCCCATTCTGAAATGAAACTACATGTAAAACACATCCAATCATCATCAAATCAAATCCAATCATCCATCCATAAAAACACACGTAGTCATTTTGGTCACAAAATAAATACTTGAACAACAAAGTACATTGATCATAGTACCATAATAACACACGCATTCCAAAATAACAAGGACGGATAAACCAAACGAAACACAAGCACATTTGTTCATCATCAGACAGTGACAGCAAGAACCTTGCCGAGCTTTAAAGTTGCAGGGATTGTAAGCACATGATCCAACCAATCAACTTCCCCCCAGATTTCACAGCTGTTGCGCCTCTCAAGCTTAATCTCCGCACACCAAATCTTCTTCTTGAAGGAACCGCCCCAAGGAAAAAACAGAAACGACTCCTCTTCCCACATAACCCCCATCTTTCCACCATACTCAGCCACTCTAACATTAGATTTACGAGTGAGCTTAGGAAGTCTCACCAAACCCACCACATCTCTCCACGTTCTTTCCTTAGAATCATACCAAACGAGCACTACCTCAACCTTCTCATCAGTCGAAGCAGCAGCAGAACAAGAGTACAAAACCTTGTCAATCTCGCAACAACCTCCTGGATACATATGCCAACGCAATCCTCGTCCGACAGCGTCCCATTTACCTAGCTTGGGATCGTAAGCAACCACCCCATCAATAGTCATCAAGTGGAACTTCCCTTCAATAGCTGCCGTCTGCTGAAAAACTACAACTTCCATCTCGCCACTGGGCAGATAATCCCAAACTTGAGCTTTTGCTTTTGTGTCCAACACCTGGAACGCGTTCTTCTCAGAATCACTGCGACCTGATACATATATCAATGACGCTTGCAGAAAGCAAACGGAGCGGAGCCAGCAAGCTTGGAGCCTCGCTCAACGTGTGAGACCGACAATCCAGTATCGAGACGCTCGAGTAGAACATCTTGGTCATGGAGAGGACATCGTATCCGCCAATGTTGTAGATACTTGAACCAACCGCCACAAGACCCGATAGGATCACACCAGGAGAATCCTCCGGAATTGGGACTTTAGCCAAAACGTACCCTCCTCTTTCTGTTTCGGTTTTATTAGGTTTCCGGCAGAGAGTGTACCAGATAGGACTTTGTGGGCCACATCTTTCCATGCACACGTAGAGACAACTCTCCGTGTGGCCCAAGAGTGATCGGGCCTTGTATAGCTCCGGCGAGGCAATGAGCGATCGAAAGCTCTTAGAGACGAGGGAGAGAGTCGGATAGTACAACCTCGAGACGCGTGCGATGCAGCTCAACAGCAAATCATGAGGAAGTGACGGGTTCAGGGTCGATTGCGGCATCGTCGGCGACGGCTTCCTCTTCTTCTCTCTCCGGGAAGGACATTGACGAGACGGCAATCAATTGAATTTTCGTAAAAAACACGTTAGGTTAAGAAACTGGTGACTGTTGAGAAGTGTTTTTTTGTTTTAATGTAAATTAAGCTACTACAATGGGCTGATGAAAAGCCCAGCCTTTTATGAAATGCAACGCAAGAGCCAAGAAATTTGTCAAAATAAGCTTACTTGGATTGAACAACAAATAGCCTAAAGTCAAATACGCGATTGTTTTCGAGTGTACAGTTCAGAACAACTGATTTACTACTAAGCTGACTAAAATAAAATGCAATGATTCAATCAGCGATTACAAAATTAACATATTGAAAACGTTTGGTTACCGAGACGCGGTTTGAAAACCCTCACGGCTCAGAGCCTTCTCTTTGTCAGCGTTTATCTCTCTTTGCTTTCTTATTTGATTGGGACATGTCACATGTAAACTCGATAGTTTTCAATTGTCATTAATACGTAATGCTTTCATTTTCATTTGTGTGGCTCTGTGGGTTACTTTACTTACTTGGTTGTGGGAAATTAAGTAATGTGTAGGTATCAAGTAAATAACGAAGAAAAATGAATGACCGTGACAAGATGATCGAAGTCTCTTCACGGACCAAGGTTCACATTTGTATAGGGTCACGTCGTCCCGATTATTTCAAGATTTTCTCTGATCATATTTTTTTATCGAATTATTTAGCTAATTAATCTAGCTACATTTTAAGTCTTGTACTTAAAGCGTGGTGTAAGTAGTTAAGACGAAAGGAATTTATTTAATCTTGTCGCCGCGAGATACAATACAACCTGTCATTGTCGGAGACTTGCCGGTCATACCGGAGGCCTCGCCAGAATATTTCGTTTTTTTTAAAACTTTATTTATCAAATTGAATGAATGGAATCTTAGGGTTCACACAAATTTCCATTTTTTCCCCATATAATAATAAAAAAAAAGCATAAGCTATTTGATAGCAACACGAGACTTTTCAATAGCCCTAGTTTGGCTATGTTAAGACTTAAGAGATTGTAACGACACAATATATACCATTTTAACTAGTACACTACAAGAAAAAACAAGTATTGCTACCATTTTTTTGGTCACAATATCATAATATTTCGTCACAAAAACATTATTGTGACCAAATTGATACGAATTACAAAACGTAGCAATGAATTCGTCACAACTCATTTTTAGTCTCAAAAACGTCACAAATGTTTGTTACGATTGACAATGGTAACAATTCGTCATAAATTGTGACACAATTTAACAGTTACAGAAATGACACAATTGGTGACAAATTTTGTCACAAACAAGCCACAAATTCTGACAAAAAAAAGGTAGCATGCTGGCCACGAATTATTACCATATTTTAGTCAATAAAGTGTAACAAAAATGAGACCAGGAAAATGTTACAAATATGTCACAATTAGTGACTAAATTATAGTCATAGAATAGTCACTATTTGTTTTTAATTGTTACCCTTTTTCTTACTAGATGTGTAACAAATTGTGACGAACTATTACTTAATTGTCACCAATAAATATTCATCATTTTTAATTATAAAACAAAAGATAAAAGTTAAAATTATAAAAAAAACAATAATAAAATAGAAAATACTTAATTACTTAAAAATACAAAATATTTCAAAACAAAGAAAACTTACGAAAACAAATCCTAATAACATAACTTAAAAGAAATCCTAATATCATAACTTAAAAGGAAATCCTATTATCATAACATAACAAAACAAAGAAACACAAACTTAAACACAATCCTAAGCGAGCCTTATGGAAACGTGAATGGTTTTGATGATGGAATTGGAATTAGGCATTTTGTCTTTCCAAACTCTCAAGTTTCTTCTCCAAAGCTTCAAGTCTCCTCTGAATTTGCAGATTCTCTTCACGGCTTTCTTTCAGCTCTGTTTCCATCTCTTGCATCCTTTGTGGACACATCTCTGGTTCTTCAAGTTGTGGTGCACTCGAAGAAGCTTCGCCAGCTAGTAAAACCTCACTACGTAGTGCTCCAAGTCCAAAGATGCCTTGGTTAGATACACCAGTAGCAGCCTGAAGAAAAAAACCACAAATATATCGAAGTCAATCAACTAGCTACACAAGTCCAAAGTCTCTTTCACTACCATGACAATAAAAACGACCAAACAAGCAACAGATTTCTAAAATGCAGCATAAGCAAATGAAGAATACTCAAAGAAATACAGAAATACTTTCAGCTAATGAAATGTAATTAACGAGTAAATGAAAAGCAATCATTGGGTTTTGCATAAGAGTAATGAAGCCATAGATTGTTGGCTTCGACAGATTCATAAAATCCAACTGAGATTTCAATTAAGGATCAGTTTCAAAGCTTTACCTTGACATAAATTTCATTTTTTTCACGTAGGCCCAGATTTTCAGCGGTCCACTGTTCCCCAGCAATTTCGAGCTGTCCCAAGTGTTCTTCTAGATGCTTCTCGTAAGCTTCTGCAACTAAACGTGCTCTTTGATCAGAGTACGTTCCATCTGCCTTCTGGTGTGTTTTCTTCATCACGGCAAAGAAACAGAAGTCCTCATTGTTTGCTTCCTGCAAACGAAACAGTAAAACAGAGTGAAATAATAAAAGCAATCACGATTAAAAACAATAAAGAAACCAATATTTATTTAAGCATTACCAAAACATCTTGAACTTTAGCAAAAGAACGAGATCCTGCTACGTGGGAATATGGACCTATACCACCGCGATCAGACATTCGTGAAGCTCGAGCTTTCGCACTCTTTTCTATCGCTTTAGCTGTTGCCCAATGAGCTTCCATAATGGCCCAAACATCAGACATGATCCAATCTGGTTTTTCCCCTGTTTTCTGAGCGTCCTTCTTTGCAGCGCTTATCATTCCTTTGAGGCGATAAGCAGCAAGCTTATCAAACTCTCCTTTAACTTGATGGTTGATAGCTGGATTCCAGTTGAACTTTTTCTGAAAACAAGGACAATATTTACTAGATTAAAAGCATAACTTATGACAAACTCAGAGTTGATATTAAGCAAAACGACGAGTACCTTGAAAAGAGAAAACCAAGTTCCTTTGTAGAAAGGAGGAACTTTTTTCCAAGAGTAATATGGGCCTTTGAAACAGCTCTGAATGACCTTTCTGACAGCGGTGGATACTTGAGTGTCGTGGTTGAACCTATTACATTGTAATAGATTAGTTGATGTGTTATAAATCTAAGAACAAATTCAATGGTTTTTAGAAAGAGATTACGTACCATTTGGCTCCATTTTCCCGAGAAGGATGCAGCATAGGTAAAACTGAACGATCCACAACTGCCTCTTCCATCTCTTCACAATACACACAAGAAAAGTCATAAGTTATCAATCTCCAAATCTGTCAAATGAAAACTTACAATTCTTACAAAAGCTAATGATTTTGTAATCTGTAGTCCTAGGTTCTCAGCCAAATATTAAAGTAACAAACCACCAATCAAAGACTCCGAGTAGTGAAAAAAAGAAAGCTTTGACCACAGACAATTGCGGATAGAAACTTTAATGAAGAAGACAAAACGAAATCCAGGAGTAAACACCAATCAATGATCAATAGGAAGGTGATCACAATGCAAACTGGAAAACCTCTAAATTAACGTAGAGATCAGTTTTAAGAATCCAGGAGTTGTAAAAATTACCTTCAGTTAGATCTCTGAACTGGAATACAAACTAGTTTCTGATATTTTGCGATGCACTAATAAAAAGGAAGTGATGGAACGGTTATATATATGAGGCGGCCTGAGATGGTTAATAAGTTTCACACGTTTTTGTGTCTCTCAATTAGTGGGGGAAATTTTCCCAAAATTTTGGCGGTCAAATGAAAATTTAACCGGACTCTGATTTTAGCATCGTGGTCAATTTCAATCCTAAGCCTAAAGTTATTACGAGGAAACAATCTACAAATCCAACAATTCTTTTCAATTAATGGTTAGTATACTACAATATGTTTAGATATGATTACTCAATTTCAAGATCCACAAAACCAGCTGAAATGTTAGAACATAGAAACTCAGAGATTCCAGAAACTATTAGTATCTCACCCAAAATCAATTTCAGACACATTCTCTAGAATCCTAAACAAGAAAAAGCTTCATTCATATCAGCCAAAGATGCAGAAGCTAATTTGAGCTACTATCTAAAATGTAGAAACCTTGGCGTCAATCCATTCTGTGTTACCAAAAAACAGTCGGGAAATTCAAATAAGATTCTCAATAATTGAAGTCAACCAGAAAAAGTCAATATAATTCCAGAAAAATCACAACTTTGAGAACAATTCCAAAACCCAGAAATGAAAGATCTTATTAGAAGTTAAGAAATCAAATACCTGGAGAAAAATCTTCCATGAATATCCACAAGAGCCAGAGATACCATTGTCGTCACCGCGTGAATCATGTACACTCTTGAACTGGTCGATATGGAGCTTCTTATTGATAAACCCAACCTTGAAGTAGATGGATTCGGTGGGAGGGAGATGGACTTTGATCTCACCGAATCAAAAAATAAAAAAAAGAGATGGACTTTGATCTCATCGAACCAAATAAAGGAGGGTGAGAGAGAAGAAGATTGAGATAAAGAAACGATTGAGTGTCATGTTTTAATTGTTATTCCCTATATTTTATGGTTTACAATCACACACGCTGAGAGGTAATACTTAATATACGTGTCATCCACTAGAACAAAACAAAATAACAACCGAAGTTTATTTGAATTTTTTTTTTATTAACAACCTTTAAACAGAAAACTTTGCATAAATCAAATTAGATTTCAATTTGATTCTTTATATAATGGACAATAAAATTTAAATATTTTCATTATGCTATCTTTAAGTTCTTTTTCAGAGTCAATTTCTTCTCCATCTTGGCAAGAAAATATTTTTTTGTTTAGATCAAAGTCATGTTGAACTTTTTTAACTTTTTCTGTTTGTTGTACAAATCCATCTCCAGGGTGAAACTCTCCTCCATCTTCCTAATAAAATGTCTTGTTTAGATCAAATTGATGTTGAACTTTTTTGTTTTCCCCCATTTCTTGGACAACATCTTCACTTTCTGCCTTTGGAACCTTTTCTAACTCGATTGGCTCTGGTTTCATTTTTTTCCTAAAACATGAAAGAACTAAAAATTACGGATCAGATAAAAAACTGTTTATATCACTTATAATTCAAACAACAAAAAATATAATTTATTATAAAACATTTAAAAATGAAAATTTTTATTAACATTTCCTAAAATAAAATAAATATAGAACACAATTTTTCTAGCTATAAAAATGACTGAAAATGAGTACAAATGTTTCTTGACAAACAATAAAATACTATAATCAACAATAACGAAATCTATAAACTATCTAGTTACCTAATCTCTACAACATATACATTCCACAACCTAAAATCTAACAACTTAATCTAACATATACATATATTTGAAACATGAAATAAATAAAAACTTACATATTTTCACAATTTTAAGAGAGAAGATAGAGGAGTATGAAAATAATTTTAAGAGATAAACTTGAGAACAAACTGGTACAACAAAAATTTCAAGCAAAGGAGCTTTTTATATATACAAGATACGTTCCTATTTCCTACAATCTTGGAAGAATGATTCAAGATGGATTTGTTCAACAAAGACTTAAAACTAGATTGGCCATACCTTAGAAGCATTCAAGCTCACCCGCAGTTTCAGGTCTTGTAATAATTTAAAAATGAAATCGTACTATGACATAACCTAGCAAAATCCATCGCTTGCCACCTTCATTTATTAATCATATTTTCGTTGACAATTATTTTGTCATTGTGATTGCCATAATATAACACGATTTGTTTAAAAATGAAATCGTACTATATAATACGATTTATCCGAGCAGTATAATAGAGCAGCTAGGCTCCGTCTCCAGTCGCATACTCGCATACTTTTTTTATCTTGGCAGTCTCTTATGGCTTGGGTAAAAAGTAGCTCTCTTACTTCAACGTCTACCCTCCGGAAGCTTGCGACTCAAGCTTTAATATATGACTCAATAACTCTCACTCAAGCAGGTCCGTTCCTTGCTCGAAGGTCATGAAATACAGCAATTCATCGACGGATCCAGTGCAATCCCAACTCCGACGACTCTGGTCGATGCTGTTTCGTATCCTAATCCGGCGTATGCCCCATGCCGTTTCTTCATCTCTTACTTTTTGTACATCCTTCTCTCTGTATTTAACAGAGCCCTTAGAACTCAATAATACTCACACAATCATTTTACGATAACATAGAAGATAATTCAATGAATTTATGTCGTCTTGGATTAGTTAACATTTCTTTGTAATCGCTTGGCACCAAACTTATGCTCCCAAGTTTTTATATTTCCTTTTGCCGTTGTAGCAGCTCTGGGTTGGACTAAAACTCTATTTTTATTTAAATGATATTTATATGTTAGCAAAAAAAAGGTCCCATATATAATATAAACGTCCCATAACAAAAGAGTCGGCTAAGTTAATCAACTTAATCTTTACCCACTAGGCCCAAGCCAATATATAATTATAAACGTCTGAAAATTTTGCTGCCCTAACCAAAAAAAAAAGAATCTGCCGTAAGGAATCCGAACTAGCCTGAGTCGTCGGAGCTGCATTATCTTCTGGGTAAGTGTATGCTTTGCTTCATCTAGAAGATCATGCAAGCAGAAAAGTCTCTTTGCTTATTTAATAAACACTTCTGCGAAGCAACTTGTTTGAATTTGCTAATTTTGAATCTTCTCTCCTCAAATATATTTTCAGGTTATTTCAATGGCTACAAGTAGCATTGATTATGCTACAAGACGTTGGATGTATGAAAGGATTGATCATACAACCAATAAAGTTTCGGAAACTTTTTGTCAAGGGCTGCAAAATTTCATGGATTTTGCAAAAAGTCAACCTCTATTTCTGGAAAACAAGAAGTTGTTTTGTCCATGTGTTAAATGTGAGAATGGAGGTAGATTATTGGAAGAAGAAGTCGTAACAGCACATTTATATAATAAAGGTTTCATGCAGAACTATTGGGTCTGGACATCTCATGGAGAAGATTATAATATGTTCGACAATAATTCTGAAGAAGATGCGTTCACCACAGAGCCAACAAATCCTTATGTGGCAATGGTTTCAGATGCATTTGGCAATACAGAGGCAGAGGCAGGATTTGATCAGATGAACGAAGAAGAGCCTAACCCCGAAGCAAAAAAGTTTTATGATATTCTGGATGCTGCAGAACAACCAATCTATGAAGGATGTAAAGAAGGTCTTTCGAAACTCTCCTTAGCAGCTCGGCTTATGAGTTTGAAGACAGATTTTAATTTGTCTCAAAAGTGTATGGACTCCATTGCTAAGATGATGCAAGATTATTTGCCAGAAGGTAACAACTCACCAATCATACTATGAGATCAAGAAGCTTATGCGGTCTTTGGGCTTACCTTATCACAAGATTGACGTTTGTCAGGATAATTGTATGATATTTTGGAAGGATACTGAAAAAGAAGAAAGTTGTTTGTTCTGTGCAAGAAAGACAGATTTCGTCCTACTCAAAAGATTGGGCAGAAAAAAATTGCATACCGCCAAATGTTTTATTTGCCGGTAGCTGATAGACTGAAGAGATTATATCGGTCTGGTAACACTGCAAAACATATGAGATGGCATGCAACACATATTGCAAGTGATGGAGAAATGTGTCATCCATCAGATGGAGAAGCATGGAAGCATTTTAACAAGGTATTCCCTGATTTTGCATCTAATCCAAAAAATGTTTACCTTGGGTTATGTACAGACGGTTTTAATCCGTTTGGTATGTCAGGGCACAATTATTCATTATGGCCTGTTATCTTAACTCCGTATAATCTGCCACCTGAGATGTGTATGAAACAAGAATTTATGTTTCTAACCATTCTAGTACCTGGTCCAAAGCATCCAAAGAGAAGTCTAGATATATTTCTTCAACCGTTGATAGAAGAGCTGAAAGATTTGTGGTTTAGTGGTGTTGAAGCATATGATATTTCTACTAAGCAGAACTTTTTGTTACGAGCAGTACTCATGTGGACAATAAGCGATTTTCCCGCTTATGCTATGCTTTCAGGCTGGACAACTCATGGTCGATTGGCTTGTCCATATTGTTTGGATAAGACTGATGCATTTCAGTTAAAGAATGGAAGAAAAACAAGTTGGTTTGATTGTCATCGGTGTTTTCTACCTGAAGATCATGGAGATAGACAGAATGTGGTCAGTTTCAGAAAAGGAAGGGTTGTGAAGGATAGTGCACCTCCGATACTAACAGGCGAGGAATTCTTGAATAAAGTCTGTGGCTTTCCCAAAACAGTTGCTTTCCGGGGGAAATCATGGAAAAAAAGTTCAAGGATATGGCAAACCCATAACTGGCATAAACAAAGCATCTTTTGGGAGCTGCCTTATTGGAAGGTTCATCTACTTCGACATAATCTTGATGTGATGCATATCGAAAAAAACTTTTTCGATAATATCATCAATACTTTACTGGATGTGAAGGGGAGAACGAAAGATAAATCAAATCACGACTCGATTTGCAAGAGCATTGCAATCGCAAAGACTTGCTCATAAGGAGTGATGGAAAGGCACCAGTCCCAATTTTCAGATTACAAGGAGATGCCAAGAAAGTTTTTCTGGGTTGGCTTGAAAGGATGTTAAATTTCCAGATGGATATTCATCAAGTTTATCTAACTGTGTTGATCTGGGGGGAGGAAAGTTAACCGGAATGAAAAGTCATGACTGCCATGTTGTAATGCAACGACTCCTTCCAATTGCCTTTGCCGAGCTGTTAGATGAATCTGTGCATAGTGTGCTATCAAGTAAGTTCTAAACTTTCATTTAATTTATATTATTTCTCTGCCTTTTTATTGCTTTTATGTGAAATGTTGATGTGAGTTTGTTTATTGGTTCTGTTATATGCATAGTATGCTTTCTTGTTTTGCATTTTTGGTGATTATTAGCAAACTCTTCCTCGTCATTAAGAACGTCTCATAATTTACGGAGTTCAACTTGGAACTGGGATCTGTTAAATTCTGTGTAAAGCTTACTTAAATATCTTCGCATTGGTACCAAAATCGTCTTCTGAATCATTATGAGTCGACGGGAATCTGTCCTGAAAGATGGCTGTTCACTGAGCAACATATGATTTGTCAAAAAGAACAGAGCATAACTTATGGATTTCACGTCGGAATTGCTATCGTTTGGTTCTCTGTAAAGCTTACTTAA
This sequence comes from Microthlaspi erraticum, assembly GCA_902728155.2. Lineage (NCBI taxonomy): Eukaryota > Viridiplantae > Streptophyta > Magnoliopsida > Brassicales > Brassicaceae > Microthlaspi > Microthlaspi erraticum. The sequence goes on from CACVBM020000044.1 coordinate 778,029, forward strand.
ATATCTTCGCATTGGTACCAAGATTGTCTTCTGAATCTTTCTGAGTGGACGGGAATCTGCCCCAAAAAATGGCTGTTCTCAGAGGAACATATAATTTGTCAGAACGAACAGAGCATAACTTTTGGAGTTCACGTTGGAATTGAGATGTGTTTGGTGATGTGAAAATCTTACTTAAATATCTTCGTATTGGTACCAAGATTGTCTTCTGAATCGTTCTGAGTCGACGGGAATCTGCCCCGTAAAATGGCTGTTCTCAGAGGAACAAATGATTTATCAGAAAGAACAGAGCATAACTTATATAGTTCACGTCGGAATTGAGATCTGTTTGGTCCTGTGTAAACAGGACGTATAGATGTTCATATTGGTACCAAGATCGTGGCCTGAATCATTCTGAGTCGACGGTTATATGTCGCGAAAGATGACTGTTCGCAGAGAAACAAATGATTTGTTATAAATAACAGACCATAACTTATGGATTTCACGTCGGAATCGAGATCCGTTTGGTTCAGTGTAAAGCTTACTTAAATATCTTCGTTTTGGTACTGAGATCATTTCCTGAATCGTTCTGAGTCGACAGGAATCTTCCCGGAACAATGGCTGTTCGCAGAGCAACATATGATTTGTCAGAAAGAACAGAGCATAACTTATGGAGTTTACGTCGGAATTGAGATCTGTTTTGTCCTGTGTAAACCTGACTTATAGATGTTCACATTGGTACCAAGATCGTCGCCTGAATCATTCTGAGTCGACGGTTATATCTCCCTAAAAATGGCTTTTCACAGAGAAACTTATGATTTGTTAGAAAAAACAGACCATAACTTATGGAGTACACGTCGGAATCGAGATAAGTTTGGTTTTGTGTAAAGCCTACTTAAATAGCTTCGCATTGGTACCAAGATCGTTTCCTGAATCGTTTTGCGACGACGGGAATCTGCCCCGAAAAATGGCTGTTCGTAGAGCAACATTTTATTTGCCAGAAAATCTAAAAGTTTTGTTTGTTTAATTATGCTTTTGGTTATGTTTTGTTTTCTTGTTGTGTTATGCTGTGTTGATTAAAACTTTATATTTATATAACAAACTCTTTCTTGTTTGTAGGTGTGAGCTTATTCTTCCAAGACATATGTGCAAGGACTATACACAAAGATGGAGTTGCCATGATGCAAAAAAATATTTGTGTGGTTCTTTGTAATCTAGAGAGAATATTTCCTCCTTCTTTCTTTGATGTCATGGAGCATTTGCCGATTCACTTGCCTCACGAAGCTAGCCTTGGAGGACCTGTGCAGTTTAGATGGATGTATTGTTTTGAACGATTCATGGGCCATCTAAAGAAAAAAGTGAAGAATAAGGCAAAGGTAGAAGGTTCCATTGTTGAGCAATACATCAATGAAGAAATTTCTACCTTTTGTAGTTATTACTTTGAGCCACACATTAAGACAAAAACCCGGAGAGAAGATCGACACTATGATGGAGGTAATCCAGAAGATACACTGGTTGAAGCAATACCAGATATATTTTCTCAACCTGGAAGAGGAAGTGGTAAAGAAAAAGAAACATGGTTCAAGGAAGAAGATTATCATATCGCACATACATATGTTTTGCGGAACTGCGATCAACTAAGACCATTTGAAAGGTATGAAAATTTAATATACATATATATATTTAGTATAAAATTCGATATAAAACAGTGTATTTACACCTCTTGAGTTTATACAGGTTATTTGATGCGAGTTTAATTGCTGCACATCCTGGAATGCGCGAAAACGAACTAATTGAGTTGGGAGAAAAAACTTATGCAAGTTGGTTAAAAAAACATGTAAGTTTTCTTTTTGTTTGATTAATTTTTTTTCTATTTAAATCCTAGATAAAACATCATCATTTATGTGTTGTTTACATCGATTTGAAAAACAGGTGGAGGATACTTGGAATGATAATGCATATCCTAAGTGGTTGATGAGTCTCGTTCATGGTCCGTTGGTTCAAGTTACTTCCTGGCCAATGTACTTTTGCCGTGGATATATATTTCATACATATGATCATGGGAAAGACAAAAAGAATGCTAATTATGGAGTTTGCGTCAAAGGTACATCATCTAGTGGCTCAGGTGGTGAACCTGGTTTCTATGGAGTACTGAGAGAGATTTTGGAGCTTCATTATTCCGGACCACCTGATCTTAAACTTGTGGTCTTCAAATGTGATTGGTATGATTCAACCATTGGGAGAGGAGTACGAATTAACAAGTCAGGGATTATCGATATCAATGAGAAATGGCGCTATGGAAAATATGATCCATTTGTTTTTGCTTCACAAGCAGATCAAGTATGTTATGTTCCATATCCACGGATGACGCAGCCGAGAAAATATCAACATTGGACAGCATGCATTAGGATACCATCAAGGGGAAAAGTATTGGTACATCAAAATTTGGATTTCAATGCAATGCAACAGGAAAATGATAATTCTATTGTTCAGGCTGCTGCAGTGAACGTCGAGACACTAACACATGGCCAAGCAGAAGATCTTGATGATCCAGAAGTAGAAGCAGAAAAAGGATCAGATGATGAAGATGGAAATTTTGATATTGAATTAACCAGTGACGAGTCTGAATAATTTTCTTGGCATTTTATTATGTTATTTTTATTACTTTCCAGTTGTTTTTTTGGGTTTTTTTCAGAATTGAAACTATTTTTTTATTTAATTATGTAATGTCTACATATGATTTTAGCCTAGTCACAAAGTAGTTTCAATTAAGTCACAATCTATGATTAAATCTAAAGGTCACTAAAACAGTCACTAATTGTGACGAGATACCAACCAATTTTTTGTAACCATGTGTGACGTAAATTTTATACCGAAATCGTATTAATCTAGTTACCGGATTTCATCACAAAACCGTAACAATATTTGTAACTATATATTTCATAACAAATTCGTCACAGTTAGTTACAAATATTAGTTACGTTTGTTTTGGTCACAATATTATAACGAAATTGTTACGTTTTTATGACCGAATAACTTCGTCACATTTTCGTATGTAAATCGTCACAATATTATGACAAAATAATTTGTCACAAATTTTCTGTCACAATATTCCTTTTTTCTTGTAGTGGTAGGTTGAAGTACCCAAAGTTGAACTATAATAACGGGTTTTAAAAAGTATACTAGGGTTTGACCCGTGCCCGGCACGGGATGAGACTTTACTCCAAAGTTTTTTTATTAAAAGATATCTATATACAAAACTCAAAGGAAAGATACTCCATCCGTTTTAGTAGATAATCCCTCGGAAGCCAATATTTTCGACATTTGGTATGAACCTGTCAACTGAGAAACTGCAAATTTGATTAGAATCTTGGAATCACCTTCAGTGAAGAATGAATCATATTGGCATGAATTGTCACCCTACATATATCAAAAATATATTGAAAAAACATTAAATACAATTAAAATATTTGAACGGTTTCGAGAAACAAATATACCATGTGGAAAAGTAAATTTCAAATCGAACAACATCATCTCAATGGTGAAACTTACTTCCAAAGAGGTATGATCTTTATCTTGATTTTCTACATGGACTTGAAAGGTTTTAGATTAGTGATCGAACTTAAGAAAGACATATCTAAAAATTAAGCTTTTCTTTGTGTTATAGTATGATGCAAGGAGGAGAAGGAATTTGAAGTGAGTAATGCTCTTGCTTAGTGGTTTGCTTATATAGTAAACGAATGGTGTCGGATGCAAAAATTTAAACCTATCACATTCCTGATCTATATTCAAGTGATTGAAATATAATTCAATCTTACTTATTACGATTACCAAATACTATGAAGATCATATTAAATAATGTTTATATTTGGAAAGAGAGAATTATTAGGTTATCATAAAATTTTAAATCATTAATATTCATAATATATATGCTGTTCACAAAATAAAAATTTCATACTCCTTGTTAAGAAGTTGTCCACTGGGATATTGTTTTGCATCGTGATTGTGGAATCCAATCACCACTTATTGTCACTTTCGGACTTTCCATGATATATTCATTCACGTTTAAAAAAAAAAACAAATGATATTTTCATTCAATAACTTTCCAAATATCTAAGATCATCATCACCTTAATCCCGCCGAGCAATCATAAGTGATGATCAATCACGATTCACGTTAAAAGATTGTCAAAGAAAAAGAATGATATTTTCATTCAATATATTTCCAAAAATTGAAGGTCATGACCACCTTAATCCTTGTTACTCGGCGGGATCTAGTATAACTTATCCGCGGTACGGTTTGTTTGTAACGTGATACAACAATAACCACTTTAAATTTGCGGATTTATATGGTTCAGTTATCTCTTTTCTGAAATTTTCATAAAACAATATCCCATCTTAATTGAGATATTTGCACAGCTCTGACTCATTTTATACCATCTGTTTTACAAATATATAAGATATAAAATAATATAAGATGTTACTAAAATATTATAATTGATTATATCATAATATACTATATAAATATAATATATTTTGTTAGAACGTGGTAAATATTATGTGCAAATTTATAAGATATTATTAAAATATGTTAACATGTATAAGATATAAGATGAATAGATGATATAAGATGTTATTAAAATATTCGAAATGATGATATCCTATAATATACTATATAATATGTGTTTGTTAGGACGTGGTAAATAATTTGTATACTGTAAATTTGCCATTATGTATAAATATGTAGATGTGTATGTGTAAGACCGAAAAACATAGCCGTATATGTTTATAATATGTCTTTTGATTAGTTAATGTTAGCTAAATGAGATTTTATTGATAATAAATAAGACATATTATGCAATGGCATAAAATGTAAATTTTCTAGCAATTTTTGTTTTAATTTAAATTGATCTTGAGAGTGAACCTGGTGATAACACATCAGCATGACATTTTTGTTAATATCATATGACATAAGTTATCTTATCAAAAGTTTGAAAACTAAAATTAAAAAATGTTAAAAACCAGTGTGTAGAGAGTGATAAGTAAAATTTTCCAATTTTTAATGATATAAACTTGCATAACTTATAATTCAGTTAGTGTGGTTAATGATTGATCTATGACGACTAATAGGCTATGGAACATAAAATATACATGACATGCATAACAAAATGGGAACATATATAACATAAACGAAATGAAAACGGATCATATACAGAGTGTTTTCATTTAAAAACATTATTACAATCATTTCCGTAAACAAACAAATAAAATAAAAGTATTGTGTAGAAATGAATCTAAGCGACTGTTGTTCCTTCGTATATGGTTGAGAGTTTTCTAAACGATCGAACCGCAAACCGAGCTCGCCCAGACGCATATCTTTTCAATCTCCGAACCGAACCGGACCGGGAAGAACCGGCAGTAGCCTTAAACGGCGTCGTTCTATTCGGTAATTTTCCTTTTTGCATCATCATCGTTTCGCCTGCAATTCTGTTATTAACAGCGACGACGTTATTATTCGGCTTGTTCATCATCATCACCGGCGAGATCCTCCCGCTCTTACGCCGGCGATTTTTCTTTCCCGCGGCTTTCTCGATCGCGACGCTGGCTTTCACCGCGAGAGCCGCCATGTCGGAGGCCGTGAGGCGGTACTGACGTTTGGAGATCGGGAGAACGAAATAGATTTGATCCGCCTGGAGAATCTCATCCGATTCGATCGCCGGGATGAAATCGTCGTAATAGAGAGAATCCGAATTGCAGAGAAAATAAGAAGACGACCGAGACGAAGAGGAGGAAGAAGAAGCCATCGATTCCGCTTCGAGAACCTGAGACGCTAACGCCGGGACGTCGTATTCCCGGAGATCGCCGTTAACCGTAACGATTTTAGCCGTCGGCGATGAATCGCAGTCGTTTCGAGCAACAGAAACACAGAGACCCATTCGAATTTCTTCAGAATTTTCCAAAATTAAGAATTATGATCGGTAGAGAGAGAGTGAATGACAGGAGATAGAGAGAGAGAGAGATAGGAAGAGAGAACGCGTAAAGAGAGAGTCGGTTACAGAAGGGATATAAATAGAAGAAAACGGTGACGTAAGCATCACTTAAACCGGGTCGATTAAAAGAGGAAAAAGCGAAAACCAGTTGCGGTTTGTCTTTTTCAAACCGGTAAAGCTGACGCGTTGGCTTAGCTTTGTCCGTTGACTCTTGTTTCACAAAGACATTAAATATTGACATATTTTTTTAGGATATGAATTGAATGGTGTGATACTGTCACTATTCATATCATCATTTTTACGTTGCCAACAAGAAATCATTATTCACCTTCTATTTCAGTCACAAATTATTTGACTAATCTAATTATTGTTCAAGTTAACCGGCAAATGTTTTTTTTTTTTTACAACTGAACTGATTTAGTTAATTTATATTTTCTTCGAGTAGTTTCCATTTGACTACTCCAGGCTCAACATATCGTTATAATAATATTTCAGGCGGATTTTGTTGATAAATTATCCGTTTCTGTTACCTATTGTTGAAAAAAAAGTATTATAGAGCGAGAACTAAATGTGTGTCAGTGTGTGAATGCGATCGATATGGTTATTGTATAGCTGTGTATTCGTGTTATACGTGGATGTGCGTTTATATAGATAGCCTTTTCGTATCAATCCACTATGTAAAATTGAATTAAAAGTCTATCAAAATCGTCAACTTGGCCCAACTACAAAGATACCTGAACATGACACGTCAAAAATACAATCTTTCTGTTCATTTTATTACATGAATGTTGTTACAAAGAAAATCATGCTAACAATATGCTGAATTGCTGACCGATAGTACGTGTATATGAAGAAATTAGCAATGTATTTTCGGAATTAATGAAGAAGTTTGACTTCAGTGCATAAGCTAATAAAATAATTTTGCGGTTTGGCAAAATGTTTTCGGAAATTTACGAGAGATTCCATATAATCGGTACGGACTGAAGAGAAGAAGGTCAGCAATGACGTGGCGTCAGCCGAAACACGTGACTAAAATGAAGCGATAAGGAGACCAAAACAATAAATAAATAAGCGTGGGGAATAAGGAAACCGCAGCAACCTCTTTTATCTTATTTTAATGTGAAAGACCAAAGCAGCAACTTGTGTAGTATTTTGACTCTCACCATGCAACGTTGATTGAATAATGAAAAATAAATTAATCAATATCCCAAGTGGGGTACGTACGACGAGAACCACGAATGATCAAATCCGATATCTTTATTTTGTTGAAGGAAATTGATTACTCTAGACTCTAGAGTATAAAATATCAAACACTTTTTTCCCTCTAATCCTACCAACCATTCACACTCAAACGTTTTTTGTTCTTTGGTTAAAATATTCACACCAACGTTTATGATGGATTAAATAAATCTAGGGGTTATACAAACCTTAATCATTACTGTAAATATAGCACTGTACTTCGCTGTCAAAGCAATATTTAATTCGCAACTGCGTGTGTTGGGATTAGATTAATGACGTTGACATTCGTGTGTTTAACTATGCTTCTAAATTGCTAAAAGAATAAAACTGCAGTTGCTTTAAAGAACGTTATCATTTCATCTTAACTATAGTTTCATCCTCACCCAAACAAAAAGGGAACATGGTCTTTTGAAAATGTGATGAAAGTTACTATTGTTCTAATAAAAGCATTCAATTTCATCAAAATTTCATACGTATTACGGTTAGAAATATACGACTATATGCTATGTGCCTGTATCAAAATATTAAAGTATACATTTGTTGATTCCGAAACTGAAAAATAATAAGAAAAAAAAGTCCAAAGCTTTCAAGAAATGATCATATCTTCCTTTTTTGTGTGCAACGACATGATCATAACTCCATTACATAACTTATGAGCAACTCCCAAACAACTCCTTGCTTAGGATAAGTCCATAACCACTTTCAGTTACAAGTCTGAAGCTAAAATACAAGGAACACCGTACGCATTTAGTTATTAATTACATCGATCTGACTAAAGTCAGATTGTCGCAGGCCATGGAAAAAGCACAAAGGATTCTCGTGTTTAGTCGTTGACTTTATTTATACCCAATACTAGTGGTTACATTAAGTACCATATCAATTTCCGAATTCCGAAGACCCGAATCTGCGATTCAGACCCCAGTGTTTGACTATATACGGTCAATTAATTAAACAATCACACCACGATGCTGTGATATTCATTTAAAGTTTGTTTGTTTTTGTTTTGTAGGAACAAATAATTAAGTATTGTCTAGCGTGCAATTGAAACACCATATATGTCATTTATATAAGGCTATGAGCAATTACTTATATTTTGTTGTGTCCAAACCACAACTTATTGTACATATAAGTAACGAGTTTAAAACTTCATTACGTTGAGATTGTTCAAACATGAATAGATATTCAAAGAACTGCCATATGTTTCAATTTTCGAGCTGAGAATACTATAATACGTAGTCAAAAGTGAATTAGGGTGTAAAATAAAATAACCATTCACAATATATATGAGATTATCAGACGTTTATTAAATCGGTTTTGAAAATATTATGGTACACAGTCAAAAGTTAATTAGTTGTTTCTTGTGGTTTTATGAATTAAAACGGCTTCCCATTCGTTATGCATTGCTTATTTTTGGTCTATTCGCAATTGTTAGACCCTACTTTCATTGATTGGAGATGAGACTTCTGGTAGTATCATACAATGTTCATTAAAGTCTTAGTTGATATCAAGTTGATTGTAAATGTTTTTGTCATCTACTTGAAGATATCTTGAAATTTCGGGTAATGGCCAGCTTGCTGAAAGCTTAATTGTCATTTAGTTAAACCAAATAACGATTAATTTTCGTAAAAACACGATTGTTGCATTTGCATATATTTTTAAGTGTGGCAATTGCTAGAAGTCTACCGGTCAATCAACTAAGAACGTTATTATTTTATTTTCTTGCTTCCGTCTTAAGATTCTTAACAATAATTTGACCAAAAAACAAAGATTGTTATAATGCTTAATACACACGTGAATAAGTATATACGTTTACAAATTACAACTAACAAAAAAAAATCAAGTAAATGTTTATACGTGTGACTCAAAACGGTCACGCTATTGCTATATCATCTCCGCGTGCATCAGCTAAGTTTAGAAAACTTTTGTACAGCCTTTTTTAATGAAAAAACAAGTATCTTTTTTATTGTCAAAGACATATATCCTATTTGATACGATATAAGTTTATGTTTGTATATGATAGTATCAGGAAGAAGAAAAAAAGTTCTTTACCTCCTGCACATCTGCCTGGTTACTAGCCAGAAAATTTCCTAATTTTTGGTTCATCTTATGATCACGCATAAAAGGCCTCTATTGGGCTATATAAAGTGGTGTTCTAAATTTGTTATCATTAGTAGGCTTAAAACGTTACGTTCCGTTTGTGTGAGCTTTATTATTACAAGCTTAGATTTTGAAATTGAAAGTTGCTCTTTTGAAGCTCTCAAGTCTCTCCCAGCTTCTACTACTCTTCTACATTGTTGTTAGCTTTCTTGTGACTCGACCAGAGAACTCAAGAGAGCAGAAATAGCAAAGCTATATTATTGCGACGATAATCCACCGTATACACAATACAAACAACGTACCACACGACCATATGTCCTTTCAAACGTACATTTAGTTACAGCAAAAAAAACTATATTTCAAGTATACACACCTATCTTTTATACTATAAACAAATGAAACAAAATATGAAGTATATGACTATATATGCATTCTTATATTATTTACTCCTAGCTTCGGAAGTATAGTTAGTTACTGCTTTACTAGTTAAACTTTCAGAAGGGAGCACGGTGTGGGACGCCCTTCCGTCTGCTTGAATTCCGGTGATTATATATCGGCGGCGTTCCCGGAGAAAGATCATCACCAGAGCTGCTCAGAGACCGTTGATCACCTGAAAAGTAATCGCATTTAACGGCTGAGATGGAGAGACCGCTCATCAGACGGTTGAAAGCACACGTCTTGCGTATCTTAGTCGGTGTGGTCGCTTCATCAGATTCCGACCCAACTTCGTACTCTCTCCCGTGCTTCCCTTTCAAAGAGAAGCTTAGACTCTGATTCCCTCTCTTCATCATCCCTCCAAGCTGAGTCACCAAAAACAAAAGGTCAATATGGTCATTTACAAACCAAAAAACAGGGGATATTCACATAGTTTATAGACAAAAGATCAAAGATTTGAGAGAAGAGTATTACTTTGCAACCAAGAGAGCAGAAACGGAAAGAATCAAGAAGGCTTCTGCAACAGATTTCACAAGTGTTTGTAACGCCTTTGCCGATTCTTGGCTGAGGTCTTTCGTTCAAGAAGACGATCCTTGCACTGTTGATTATGTATGTTTGGACACAGGATATGTCTATGTACTTCTGAATCTCGTTGACTCTCACCACGTTGTGGTACGACGACCTTCGTATCTATACATACACAGATAATTAAATTTCATTTTCTTATTATGTTCTTGTGGGAAAAGAAGAGATTTGATGAAGGAGAACCTGAAGGACACGGTGGTTTTTGTGATTGATGGAACAGTAAGAGCAAAAGGCATTTGAAGTGCAGTCAAGACAGAACATGTTGCATTCGCTTTTGTTGGAGTTGGCGTGAATCGCACAAGGGACGAAGTAGTTTGCTCTTAGCATTGGTATTAGCCATGTTGGACTCAGATATTGGTCCTCTTCTTCTTCTTCTTGTGCTCTCATCACTGGTCCCTGGAGGATTTAAAACCAATGAGATGGTAATATAAGAATCTGTAGAGAAAATTTTAATGGATAAAGAAGAGAGTTTAACAAGGAGAGAATGAATTAATCACCATGAGTTTCTTGTGATTGGTCTTGATGGACTCAAAGCTCTTGTGGTTTTCGATAGAAAGATTTTCAAGAGTGGTGAAGTAACAACAGATTTTGATTGAAAAGAGACTAAGAAGAGAAAATTTTAGTTAGTGGAGGAGGCGGCTGCTATAGCTGAAAATGAGGTTTGAAGTCGGTCACGGTAATTTTCAGGTTATATAATTCACATGAAAATCATTTAATATCCCCTTTTGTAGTTATCCTTAATTACTTTCTTTGGCAATATTGTATACTTGACAAATCAGTTTCTCTAATTTTCTTTTTAAGTCCATTGAGAGATACACGTATAAGTGAAGTGCACATGTGTGTGTCTCTAGAGACCCCAGAAGTAAAGGAACGAACTTAAAGAAAAGTATTATTGAGTCATTTGCGAGCAAATGATGATAAATTATTTTAATTTGTTTGGCCAAAAAAGTCTTTTGTCGTTTGCGCCTTAAAAATATCAAGCCGACTATATCATTATTCGGTCCTACATCATTCACAATGTGGAATATTTTTCCTCAGAAATAAAAAATTTGATATATATATTTATATGTTTATTCATTAAGTAAAATAAAAAATTACCATTTTTGTGGAAACATATTAACAGCCCAAATTATTGGAAATGTGTACAGAGTACTAAATTAGCAATATAACTAGGAAATAAAATTATACTATGTGGTCAAAAAGTGAAAACAGAAACGAGAGGACGCGTGGCTAGAGGTGAAGAGCCAGAGAAATGGACGGACAAGAGACGAGACTGAACTGAATCGTTGGTTCTAATCTGAATCGTTGGATTAAAAAGGTACTTCTCGGACAATCTCTGACGTGGCACACGCTTTTGTTACTTTCTGCATTGTACCCACATGATAATCCTAGACCGTCGGATGGAGATGTTGAGTGACACTTACATATGGCCACCTCTTATAATCGTAGGGTCAGGAATCGTCGGTCACGGATCCCAAAACTTTGCTTCTTTTGAAGTGGTTACTAAACTAAACTGTTTGGATTCTACGGTCAAAAGTCAAACTATAAGCAGTTGTCCAGAATCTACAGTATCTGTACGGCTCAATGCACAATCAGTTGAGATTGCGTGTAAATTCGAAACTCTAAAAATGCATGTAATTATCTAGTTGGTGCTCTATATTCTTTTTTCTTCTCAGATATATACTATTGCATAATAATATGAGAAAAAAGAGACATCGAGTTATCAAAAGTCTTGTAAACCTACTTATCTACCAAAATATTGTTCGTTCTTTTTTATTTTGGGCGGACAAAAATCGAAAGAAAAAAACGAATTGACAGACCAACAAGTCAAAATTTAATATATTAGTGTGAGTTTATCCAGAAACGTATTGTATTAACTCGAGAAAGAGACCGAATGAATAATTATATGGAATATCAGAGATAATAAATAAAAAGAGAAGTGTGATCCACGTAATGTGCAGTTAGTAGCTATCAATAAAGGATTAACATAAACCACTAATTGTTCAAAATGTTGAGAGAAAAGTTGACGAATCGTTCCTGTTTTCCTGCGATCTTATCTCCTTTGAGATTAGTTTTTTTGTTTTTGTTTTGTTTGTATTCAAAAAGTGAAAAATAAAGAAACTTTGGGACAGTTGTGAGAAAGAAGATGGTGAAGAAGGGGCAAAGCAATGTTGGTCGACCTGAACAATAGTCAATAACACGTGTCTCACGTGAACCCTTATGGTCTTCTCACGTGAATACGAAGATGTCGACGTACAATTAGACAATTAGTTACCAAGTCATATACGTTTTGACCGTTTGTAGCCAATGATAAAACAAATATAAATTAGTTGTTGATAACAAACGCAGCAACAAAACGTTTAACGAGGGGCTAATACTATTTTCACATAGCATTAAGAAAAAAACGTATAACATTAATAGTTTACAACAATCTTCAACTACTTCCACAACTCTACAGATATACTAACCCCCAAAAGAAACCAGATTCACCAAGTAGCCACAGCTTCTGTGTTGTTAAGAGGAAAAAAGAAACCAAACGCGTGATTAAGCAGAATAAGGAAATTAACAGATTTATAGAATAAAAACATCATTAGCCAAAATATAACTCAGGTGTTGAAGCTATGTCTCCTCTGACCCGAACCAGTTTCTTCTCTGTACTCTCTGGCTCATCAAGACCAGCGAGTGATTACCATCTCTTCAATGTCTTTGGGTTTTCTCAGTTTGCCTCTTGTTTCCTCTCCTTCACCACATTCTTTTTCTTATTTTGTGAAACCCAAAATATCTAAACAACACTTAATTATACAAACCTTTTTGTATTTTTCAATTCTTAGCTTGAGCCATAATCAAGACCTCCCCAGCTGAAGTGAGACCCTTGTCTAACGATAGGGAAAGCGTGCATAAACACGCAGACGCAAACGCAGACTGTTGCAACCGCAAGCATCGAGTGAATGATCGGAGTTGGAAACAAACGGTGTGAACCCGAAACCCTTCTCTGATACTTTAGTGCCACGCTTGCACATGTGTTGCAAGATCTCTTGAGCTCTGAGCTCAGTCTCTTACTCAGCCCAATCTGATCAATCCCGTTCTCGATGTTCAAAGATATCTGACCGTTTCTTTTATCAGCAAGCTTACGAGCCACCAAGGTGTTGTAACTGTGGTTGTTCCTCATTGCAGCATAGCTAAACGGAGTCTGTCCACTTGCATCGATTAGTGTATTCCAGCAAGATAATCCAATCTGAAACCAGAAAACAAAGTTAAAAACTCATGTTACCAAAAGAGAGGCTGGGTTCTAAATTAAGAAACTTTACCTCTTGTGGATCATTAGTCAAGACATCAACCATATCTTCAGAGCCAGACGTAGAAGCAGCTAAATGCAGAGGTGTGATATCGCCAGGTCCGGTGACGTTAGGCAAGAAGATGAAAGTTTTAGCGTTGGGTTTCACGGAATAGCGAATCAGAGTCTCAGCCATTTTCACGTTCCTTCTTTTGACAGCGCGGCTCAGTAGCTGAATCTCAGCAAGCATATCTAAGGACTCCTTGCTCATCAGACCGTCTTCTCCTAGGTTTCTCTCTACCATCATATCCAGGAGAGTACCTATGAGAGAGCAGTAGTCTCTTTCGACAGAGCAGACGAGCAGAAACTTGAACCGAGGGAGGGAAAAGTCTGATCCTCCGTGAATGTCAGATGTCCATTTCCTCTGAAATAGCCAACCAAGCTCGTTCAAGAAGCAGAGAACTTCTTCTCTTGATCTTGGACGATCTGAGTTGTGTGTCTGTTCATCTGTCGGATGAAACTCGTCTTCAAGGCTATTCAACTCTCTGCAAATCGTGGCATTCGCTATTATCAAAGGGAAACTGTCACTTCTAAATCCATTCTCCACCTGTTTTGACATAATAAGAACTGTTAAAACTAACATCTTCCAAAAACCTACCAAAAAAAGGACTTAAAAAGTCACTTACCTCAACGAAACAGCGTCCTAGAGAACCAGGCCTTGCACACTGGACTTTGAAGTTATTCACATTTAACTCCTCGAATCTGGTTCTCCTATGTTCTCTTCTAGTTACCTCCATTGACGTGTAGTTACCCATATGCGCGCAACGAAAACTGCAGCATGACGATAAAGCTTAGAGTAAAAAAAAAAAAGATGCAAGAAAAAAGTATATAAATCCCTACAAAAATGGTGTTACCTGATTCCATCATTAGTCAAGCTTCTACCCCTTACTATCAAAGTTGTTTCTTCACCGGCTACAACAGCCAAAGGCGACACCGTGATCAGCTCTGGTGAATTCAGAGTTCTCCATGATTTGCTCAGATGAGTCCTTCCTGTAACATTACACAGAAACGAAGAAGTTAGTATCTTCCAGACCATAAGCACCAGGCACCAGATTATAAGCACTCACCATGTTTGTATGACACGAGCTGTCTCCCTGTGCTGACCAAGAATCTTGTGTTGCTCCAAAATTTTGATTCTTGAACCAAAGAACGTATCCGTGGCACCAAGTTTTCCTCAAGCTGAAAATTAGAAGATATAAAACCCATCAGCTCCTCAGGATGTAACATCAGATTCTATTAACCAATGGTTAAAGCAAATTCACTCACTTGTTCCCAAGCAGAAGCTGACATTGCCACATAGACAGAAAGAATAACACAGCCAGGCCTGATGTAACTCTCCATTTCTGATGGAATGCTAGAAAGCCAGCTATATATCTGACATTAAGAGATGACCACTGACTGTTAAAAGGAGAGCAACCAATAACTTTTTTAATATTTCAAGCAGGTTAGACTTATCACCTCGGTTCGCAATGTCCCAGGGAGCTGACTAGGATCTTTCCCAAGTAGTTTGAAAACTATCTTTCCAGTGCGGTCCTGTTTGGAAAAAAAATATAAAAGTAGCTTTAGACCTGCTTTGCTAGATTTTAGTTTAAGAAAGGGAATATGGCTAAGCTGCATACCTGAGTATCAGAGTTTAAGCTGGGAGGAGAATAATCAGAACCAGACGAAGCATAACCAGATTGATGATGCCTAGAAGCTTTAAAACTAGGATTAGCAGCAGCTCCTCTGTTTGATGCAGCACCAAAGAGCTCTAGTGGCAAACAGCTAGTCCTGTGACTGGGACTACTAGCGTTTTTGCAATTGTTCGATCTCATGGTCTCAGGAGATGTCTGCAACGGGAAAAGCTCCTGCATGACCGGAGACGATGATGGCGACCTGTCCTCAACAGGGTTACTGCTAGCTGAAGAATAATACTTTCTTGAAGACGCAACCGTTGGATGATGACTCTCATCCTCTGGTGAAGAAGTGAACAGCTGTAGAGACAAGCTAGATCTAGTCTCCTGAGCTCGTGAGTCTGAATCTTGAGAAGGAGACAGGTTACTGCTCCCGGATCTCTCTCCTCCTCCAAAAGAAGGAAACTCCAAAGTTCTCTTTTCTAAATTAGCTGCATTGACCTCAGGTGCAGATGTAGTTAACTTAGCCTTATCATTACTGTCTTTGTTCCCACCAAACTCTCCTTGAGATAAGAAAGCAATGGCCTCAGGTGCAGATGAGCCTAGAGTTGTGGAGAGAACAGCGAGTAGGTCCATGGTAGATGGAGAAGAAGAAGAAGACCCATTCACATCATTCTGAGCGTTCATCGCTGAAGGTTGATTCCTGGCTAAGATTCCGATGTTATTCAACTTCGAGACAAGATCGTCAGGCAAAGGCAAAGCATTGATCTTGTTAAGTATCTGAAGAAGCTGCTCCCTTTGAGGCACTGCTGGAGACACATTAGGTGTTGCAGCATCATTCCTACCTTGTGCACAAGCTAAAGCTGTTAACAAAGCCATAATATCCATATTAGCGTTGTTACTAGAGGTGTTGTTATCACAATTCCCCGGAGGAGCTATAATCTCCTCCGGCTGAGTTTTCCTCCTCCGTCTGTTATGGCCGGCCAATCTCCGCCTACAGCTTCTCTTCCCCTCATCAAACTCAGAGAGAAGATGAAACCTACAAAGCCAAAAACTTTTTAACAACCCAAACCATATTCAGAGAAACAAGATTGGTTAAAGAGCTAAAGGGAGAAGCTTTTTTCACCTGCTACACTGTTGGCAAAACCTCTGCATTTGTTTCCCAACGAGAGCTTTAGTGGCTTTGCTATGAACCTCACACACTTTATGCCTTCTGTGATAATCCTTACCGATTGATAGATCTTCTTTACAATTATCCACCTGACACTTAGGGTAGTTTCCTCCTCCCGGAGATCCCGACCTCACCCTCTTGCTCGGTCTGGTTACCACCGGCGTCGTCTCTTCGACGGCGTTGAAGCCACTGCTCAGATTCAAGTCAAGCCCTCTTTCTTCTCCCTCGTAAGTCAAACCGCCGTTGTTATTGTTAACATCAAACTGCGTGCCGTTTCCGAGGTGGAGAGGAGAAGCCTCTGCCTCTACTGGTTTAGCTTCGAATCTCTGGCTGTCCCATTCCCACATCTTCGGATTCCAGTCATTCCTCTGCTGCTGCTGCGGTGGCGGCTGAGACTGTACGAGCCAGTGAGGGTGGTGATGATTCGACGACATCTGGTAATAGAGATCTCGTTTTCTCCCCATCGGATGGTGAATTGGAATCGGAGCAGCGACTTGAGGACCTTCCTCCATTTCTCTATCGACGACTATTTTTTTTCACCTTAAACTACAAAAATCAACAGATTCAACACACGAGATTACTCTGCAGTTCAGAGATTGGAAAAGAAAGAAATCAGCTTTTGAAATCCAATCAGTTTTCGTAGACTCTTTTTGGGAAAGTTTCGATTATCCGAAAATAGAAGAGAGATGGATAGAGAGAGAGATCAGATGGAAGATTTTTCAGCCGCTGAAACTTTTACTTGAGCATGGAAATGAATCGACGGCGTACCTTAGCATAAGTCTCTGCTAGATCGAACTAGTTAACACGGAAATCCCGAAACGGAATCGCAGTTTCGTCGAGCATAAACCCTTTTCTCAATCCAAAAAAAGCAGCTTCAGAACGGAAAAATGGAAATGAATTAACCGGAGAGATTTCTTCAGATTCGACTAGCTCTCCGGTATCGAATCTCGACTGTACAGAAATTACCGACTGGAAAAATCGATCCAGGAACGAAAATGAATCGAGGGTTTTAATGAGTTTCCTGAAAAGCTTCCCTCTCAAATTTGTTGTTTCTCTCTGTTCGGCTTCGTGTTCTTCTTTCGTTGAGCTTTTTGCTTGTTCTGTTGTCTTCAACTTCTTACCTTTTACGAAAAAAAATTCATTTGTTCGGTGGTGGCACAAACTGTAAATTGAGGAAAGAAGAAGGGTCATTTATGTAAAATGTTAGGTTTAAAGGTGAAAGAGGATCCAATCTACCTTATTTTTGTTGTTAATAATCCAAGATAAAATGATCAATTATTTTGTTATTAATAATACAATTTCGTATTATGTATATCTATGCATTTGATTTGTTGGATTCTCAGTTTTCTTATCAACCATTGACGATAACATTAATCTCAATATACAGAAATGTAATAAAGAAAATTCAAACGAGATATTTATGATGAATGCAACATGATGAACATATTGACTCCCCTTATCGTCAACTACTTTTAACAAAATTGAAAAGGACAAAAATAGTATTTATTTACTTGTAGAGAAGAATTTTACCCCAAGGTTGCTTCATTTTTGCTGTAAAAAAAGGCTGCTTCATTTTTATTTTATATAATTTTGTGCCTAGAAGAAAACAAAGACCTCAGCAATATCATATATATATATTCTTCATTAAAAAATGATAATTATAAGATATATATTATCCAAAAATAGTTCAACAATGTTATTTTTCTGTTTTGATTTGACCGTACGCATATCAACTTGATAGAGAAACAAAATCACTTTAAAAAATAGTAATGTAGAAACAAAAAAAAATATTGGAAATAAATAACATTATTTGGACCAGAGAATGTGTGTCTATTTTGATGTGGACAAAGTATACGTAATCGAAATTTGTAAATTGGATCTAAAAACAAAGTGACAATTATATACTACCGTCCAACTATTCAATAACGCGATTTGCGCTATTCATTCAAAACGGGCGTTTCACTTTTTCATTTCTAGCGATTAATCATAAAAATAGAAACACAAAATAAGTTAAATTAAACTTTGAAGCTCGTATATAAATGATAAAGCGCGTCCGCGTTTGGAGGAAGTCGTCGTCATAACGGAAGGTAAGGCCTAAACAGGAAACAGTCCACCCAAAACCTGTCGATAGTAAAAGACGTACTTGCCCTTTTATTTTGCCCCTTCGTTAGTTAGACCACAACTCGCACGTACGGACGCGTGCAAGTAACTCGTTTTCCTCAGGCGCGTGAGGATATCAGCACCTCCGCATCAGGGCAAGAATATTCCATCATTTCTATATTCTTTAGCCATACATAATTGATCATTCTTCCACCTATCAATTTCATTTTCCCTATTTAATCAAGATGCTTAAATCTACCTCATGTACATAATTTTTTCTTTTTTGCTATGTTTGTACTTTTTTATCTTTTCAAATTTTGATGGAAGTAAACATTATAGATTGCGCGTATGTAAATTGATAAGTAGCAAATAACAATAATGATGATGAAATTGTTAGAAAGTGGGAAAGTGTTTGAAGGGAAACAGCTGTTTTTGGTACGGAAAGTAGATGGCAATAGATTGAGAGAATACTGACACTGTTCGTAGAGCCTTGTACTTACGCTTCCTTCATTTCTTGTACTACACCTCTTTATTTTTTCACTTTTGCCTTTTTGTTCATTTTTTTATTATTGCCTTTTTCAACGTTTTTGTTTCACGCCGACATCAATTTTATAAAAATATATTACTTGCAGGGGAAAAAAGTCACAAGTACCATGAAAAGCAAAACCTTAAAATGGTTTCAGTTACTAACGTTAATTTCTTTTTCCTTTTTTACCAAGTTTCATCAAGCTTGACTTTTGATGAGAGAATGAATTGATACTTTGACTTTGGATGTGGATGTGGATGTCATTTATTTTCACCGCAAGCTCCGATCGAATTCGGAAGTATTACAAGCGGTTTCTCGTAGAAGATGCTCGATCGATAGTGATGGGATATTTATACGATACTCAAAACAGCAGCCAAAAGTGGAAATGGTAATCAGTCTACAGTTTTATTTGATGATCGTGGAAATGTGGGATAAAGCTCTTGTTTATTAATTACCTAGTAAGTATCCAACAGCATTTTTGTGGTAGCTTTCGATTTCGATCTATATATTTTAACTAAATTCATTATTATTGGGTTTTTGTGTACATATGTAACGTGGAGAAGTTCGGTTTTGTTCCCTAATTGGTAATAGTATGTATTTCTCACGTCAATTAATTGCTCGTGTTTAGAGTTTAAAGCCCTTTAATAATTTCGATGTGGTATAACTGATCGTGTATAGTAGCGAACGTATTAAGTTTGTCGGCCAACACAAATCGCTTTGGAACAAATAAGAGGACATATTGTTGTTGTTTACATCAACATGCATAATTCTATTTCTCATGTCAACAAATTTATTGAACTCATGAACTGGAACATGATTGCTTATTTGCTTGAGGGAGCCAGTTAATCAACTAGTAGTCACTTAATCTCTGGTTAAATAACCTAAGTAAAACGAAACCAAATTCAAAAGCATAACCCCAACAGCTTTAAAGGATATGAGTTTATGCTATCTATTTGTATATGTGCTATTGCTATGGAATATTTTCATGTTAAGGTGAAGCTGGAGTGCATAACGTTAATTTGGTCACTTGCTGAGGAAGCACCTCCACTCACGTGAAAAGTCAGGTGTCGGTTAAAAAATATCTCCGACAAACATTTCAAATCTACATAAAACAACACCACATGAAAATATATTTCATAATTCACCGACGGAACACATCTCACTGATCGAAAGAATCGACCTGTTCCTAAATCCTAACAAAATCAAAGTAGAATGATTCATTCCTATCCTTAATTTATATGTTCAGTACTGATGGAAACATTTTTGTAATCACTGTTTAAATCAATATATTTGGATCATAATCCAATGTTCCAAATTTCCCCGTATACATATCAGAAACAATAAACAAAAAAATTAAGCTAGAAAAACATTTATTTGCGTTTTGATTATTCCGATTACTAAATAAAATACAGAATAGGAATCCGATCGATTATCCGTTATGTTGGACTAGAATACTAAAACAAAGAAAGATTCCATCGTTAATCTATCTAATGCACTCGTGTATATAGTGGAAATGACATCAGAAATAAATTGGTACAGGTAAAAAAAAGAGGACTGAGATGTGAGTATATTATCGTACAAAATAGTTGATGTAATTCTTGGATTGGACTCTTCGCGAATGCTTCACTGCACGTGGTCATTGCTCATTGTCTACGAGTAGTAAGTACAATCATTTTCCATTATCTTAACTTTTTGTTGGAATTTACCATTTCATCATGTACAACTTTTTGGCCAACTGTGATGTGCAACTTGAATACAGTAAACAATTTTTGACTTTTCAAGGAGAAAAATAACGTTTTAAGGTTCCTTTCAAAACTTAGTTAGATATAATCATATAAATATAATGTTCAATATATTACTCTTAAGAATATAAATATATCTCATGTGTTGACGTTATATACTTTTAACTTTTAGCATAACAAAACACACAATAAAACTGTAAATTCTTCATCGCTAAAAAGCCATATGGTACCAAAACACATTGGGATAGTTTGGAGATTGGGCGGATTTGCTTGTGGACATACACTGTATCTTATTGTTACATAGTCATTTTTTTGTCTTTCTCATGTATGAAGCGTGGAAAGCAGATTGTTATGTAATGGATCAGAGACATGGTCAACAAGATTCTGTACAGGACCTTTACCAGTGAGAGCAGCCTGTGCATAGAACCCAAGCCACGCCACCATCGCTAGTCGTCCGTTTTTAATCTCTTTAACCTTAAGATCTTCAAAAGCCACAGGATCCTCCGAGAGTCTCAAAGGATCAAAAAGCGCACCTCCTGGATAATTTATATCCCCTGGCAAGTATATCCCCAGTGGCTCTAATGCCTCAATACCACAGTATCTTGCGTATTCCGGTCCTACCTGTATACAACAACAAACAAAAGATTATAAAAACGTTTTTTTTTGTTGTTAAGAGAAATGAAGCAAAGTGTGTATTATATTACCATTAAGAGTGCTTGGCAAATTGCAATTACAATGACACCTTGGCTTCCAGCTACGTGAAGCCCTGGGATGCCTAGGTAATCCAACGTCTCTCCCTGAAGCTTTGAGTAACCGACACGCCACCAAACGGGTTCAACAAAATGAAAAGCTCCAGTGAGATCTAATATTTCAGGGACAAGAGCACCTAACGCTGCAAGCATGGCCCAACGAGCATGAAGTATCTCAAAGCTGTAAAAACAATTGCGGTTAGGACTAAAACTACCATTTATTCAAAAAAAATTGTGTTGAGTAATTCATATTAGGACAAGACTAACTTGAAGTACTTATCAAAGGACGAACGGTCCTGTCCAAGTCCAGCAATGTCGAAACCATAGTCACCAGGAAGTTCTCCTGTAAGGTATGGAGGATAATCATATGGGATTGGACCAAACCAACGTGGACGTTCTTCTCCATACCACTTGCTACACACTTACAAGAACAAACCAACAAAAGTGTGATCACAATCTAGATAACTCCGAACATCCACAAGATTAACTTTACACAAGTCACACCCCAGTTAAAACTATCAATAACTGTATTAATATTAATTACCTGTCGTTTCTAGCCTTTTGAGCTTTAGCTTTGAATCTGGAAGAATTCTCTACGGCTTCTTTCTTTCTCTCTTCCAATCTCCGCCGCAGAGATTCTCCTAACGAACTATTCGCGATTGCTTTAACCGCCGTGAACGGAATCGCCGAGAAAACCAAAACACCGGCGAGCTAATATAAACGACAGCGAAAGTTATACAGTAAAAAATAAAAGAACTGATCTCGAATGGAAGATTACTTCAGTTTGAAACAAATTACCTCTTGCCATGAAGCTCTGCAAACTGAACGATACTTTGTCGTCACGGCGATTCTACGACGAGGCTTAGGCACGAGTTTCTTCGGAAGATAATGGAAGGACGAAGAAGTTGAGGAAAGTGTCAGCTTCTCCTGAAACAGAGCCATGATTTCACTGAATAAAAAAAAACCGTTGGCCTTAAATTTCCACAAAATTAAATAATTCATTAATCAATTTTTCAACGTTACGGATATGTCGACGTGGCTTGATATTAGCCTTTCCTTTCAATCCTAGTCTCAGCCGGTGGGCTTTTTAACTAAAGTATCATAGGCCCAATTAACTGTCCAGTGTCGCTATATTCTTAAACCATCGAAACGAAGTCGTTTTACCCCGACGATTTTGTTTTTGAAATCGTTTAGCTCTTTCTCGACATTGCCAAGATTCCGTGAAAATCTCATATTTTCTCTTACGTAGATGGACTGAACAATGTTTTCGATTGATGATTGAGATTTAATCATAATCAGTCTAGATTCTATGTAATCAAGCTACTTTCTTATTAGCCTCTCTGATCTTTGAAACAGAACACATTTCTGTCGTACAAAGGTACAATCATTAAAAAAACACGAAACTCTTTGTCCTTCAATCTTCATAGATTCGACACTCATCGGTTTCAGGATTCTCCTGACAGAAACTCTCGAGTGGATCCTGGTTTAAGAGCTTGAGCTTGATCCTCAGATCTGCTTTGGCTTGACTCACCTCTTCAACTTCGTCCCACGCGACTCTACAACCTTCCGATCTCTCATCCGCCTCGCAAACCTCCGTCGCTTCCTTTATCTTCTCCACTATCATCGCCGATAGCTTCTCCTCTCTCATCTTCGTCCCCTTGTACTTGGCAGTCGCACTCGTCGCCATCGTCAGCCTGAATCGCCTCGGTGCTCTTTCTCTCATGACGAAAATCTCCGATCCGGTTGCGATCATCGGTCGATGCTGGTTGTGAGACGCTACCGGCGGTGGCGGAAATAGCACTCTCCCGTGACTCGTCGTCGCCGACATCATTTGGTTACTGATGATCCTTGTCAAAATTCTCGTTTTACGATTTATATATTTGGGCCGGTTTTTTAAAATACAAAGAGGACCTAAAATCTTCATCGTTCTATTTGCCACGTCATAAGACAATCATCATACAGTTGGATTTTTTTTTTCTTTTTTTCCTTTTCTCATAATGTAGTTGAGAATTGAGATAAGCAGCACAAGACAGATCTGACCTCTTCACCTACTCCTTTTGTTCTTCTAGGTGGTCACCAACTTTGATGTCCTTGTTATTCATTTACCATGATGCTTTTGTTTTTGAGGTCCGATCAAGAGTCAAAACTAGGCCAAAATGACCATAATAGTAGTAACCTTGTGCTATCTTTCTTTTACACCTCAATGGTTGAGCATAATGGAGTATAATTTAAGTACCTAATCCCATCGAGCTTTACAAGTGAGCTGATGAACCTTAAAGCCCAAATCAATTGTAAAAATATACAGCAAATAATGGAGAAATCCACTTTTGGAAACCATAATCTATGGTATGAAGCTTTTTGAGGAAAATACTTGGGGAGGAGGAAATGGTTGTTGCCCTTCTGACTTGCTTGTAACAATAATTACAATATTATCACGTAAGCATATTCTCCAATTGAATGCTGCTATATTCCCCTATGTTTCCTTTTTTGTTCATTTGCTTATCGTTATTTCCACATTTACCCCTTCACCTATCCTCTTGTGGTTCATTCATTCTCCTTTTTTAGATGTCATCATCCCATTTATGATATTCTTCTTTCTTCATAATGATACAAAGTTTGGTCACATTTAGGTGGGAATCTCTCAACTAAACCCCAGACCAAAACTAAAATTGCACACATTTAAGAGTAAAACCCGTAATTAAGAAACATATACAGCCCATAAGACAATTTGGGCATTTTAAATACAGTGGCATTTTCGTAAATAATAATGATAACTAGGGGTGATCGAGAAAAGCGTGGACTGAAATCCGAAAATTGGAGACCAAAATTTTGGCTGATTTGGTTGATCGTATCGCCAAGTCCCTCCGCACACTATAAATACTTTTGACGGGCGAAGAAGAAAAGAAAAAAAAAAAGAAAAAGCAGAATTCTCCGAGACTCTCTCTGACACTCACCACCAACCTAAATTCCGAAAAACCTAAATCGCCACAATGGATTCTGATTTCGGAATCCCCAGAGAACTCTCTCCTCTCCAGCAACTCCGATCTCAGTACCTCCCTGAGCTCCCTCCTTGCCTCCAGGTTCTTCTCCTTCCCAGCCTCTCTTCCTTAGATCTCTTCTAACTACCATCGCCTTCACTCTTGCTACTGTCTCCAAAATGTTTGGATCTCTCTGTTTTTCGTTTCGCTTTCCTCACAATTTCCTTGTGTCGCGAATATTTCAATTTCGTAATTTTCTGTTCGAGGAATTTGAAATTCTGGTGCAGTTCATGCAGATCTGTTTACACGATGGCTCTCATAGCGATTTAGGGTTCTAGATTCCCCTTAGATTCCTTTTGCATCATCAGTCTGGTTTAGTATTCCAGATTTAGCGTGGTAGGTGGAATTGCATGTTAACGTGAACTCACCGTAATGTAGCAATACTATTGGAGATTGTTCAATGTGAATTTCTGGAATAGTGTTTTTGGAATTGTATTTGAATTTTGTTCTCAATCGATTTACATTTCAGGGGACTACTGTTCGTGTGGAGCTCGGTGATGGAACCACCGTGGCAAAGGCCGGTGATGCGCATATCATTGCTCGCGCCTTCCCCCATACTTTAGGCCAGCCTTTGGCTCATTTCCTTAGAGCTACTGCCAAAGTTGCTGATGCTCAGATCATCACCGAGCATCCGGCGATTAGGTGTGTATGCATATTTTGTTTTCTCTGTGATTCTTGCTCTGCGTTTTCGAGCTATAATTAGTTTTTTGTTGCTGTCTATTGTAGGGTGGGAATTGTGTTTTCTGGAAGGCAGGCTCCTGGTGGCCACAATGTGATTTGGGGTCTTTACGAAGCTCTCAAAGTGCACAACGCCAAGAACACTTTGTTAGGATTTTTGGGTGAGTCACATTATCATTGTTTTGCTATGAAGTCACATCTTGATGTGTGTTGATGTGTGTGCCTTCTTATTAATCAGAAACTTTTTGTTTACCTGTGAACAGGTGGTTCTGAAGGTTTATTTGCCCAAAAGACTTTGGAGATCACTGATGATATCCTCCAAACCTACAAAAACCAAGGTTGGTTGGTTGATTATGAAGTTGCTGATAAGATGATTCAGAGTTTTATCTCTTCTACTTTCTAATAGATGGAATTTAATTGTTTGTTGTTGTGTGTCAGGTGGCTTTGATTTGCTTGGAAGAACCAAGGATCAGATTAGAACAACAGAGCAGGTTAATGCTGCACTAAAAGCTTGCACGGATTTGAAGTTGGATGGCCTTGTTATCATTGGAGGTATCTAATGCTTTTTAAATTGTGTAAATCTTACTGTTGAAGTTTGTTGCAACATATTCTAAATCAAAATGTTTTATTGGCTAGGTGTAACATCAAACACAGATGCGGCTCATCTTGCTGAATTTTTCGCTGAAGCGAAATGCTCAACAAAGGTCCTATATTTTTCCCAGTTTTTTTTGTCTGATCTTGAGTCCTTATGAAACCATTTAGTGATACAGTTTCACCTCACAACTGAAGAAATTCGTTAATAGCATAAGTGATTTTCAATATGTTTCAGGTAGTTGGTGTTCCGGTCACTATTAATGGAGATCTCAAGAATCAGTTTGTGGAGGCCAACGTTGGTTTTGACACCATATGCAAGGTAAACTAACTGTGAATTCTAAGCTCCTGTTTTTATTTCGTCTTGGTTTCTTTTACTTTGTATGTATTGTAGACAGTGTATTATCTCTTTTCCCTCGCCACTCTTTCATTAATAGCATTTTTATCTCGCTGTACAGGTGAATTCTCAGCTCATTAGCAACATCTGCACCGATGCCCTTTCAGCAGAGAAGGTAAAATGTTGATTCTTACTGAACATTACCAAGTTTTAGAGAGATTGATAGGGCTCTTCATGATTCGGTTATCAAGTTTTCTCTAAAGATTTTATATGTTTTCTTCTCTATTGCCAGTATTATTACTTCGTCCGTCTCATGGGTAGGAAGCATTCTCATGTTGCCCTTGAGTGTACACTTCAGTCTCATCCAAACATGGTATTTTTGCAATTAAAACGTATACAATCCACTCTCTTGGCATGCTGTCTCCTAGATTCTCATTTTTATGTGATGTGGTTGTATCAGGTGATACTGGGCGAGGAGGTTGCAGCATCAAAGCTCACAATTTTCGACATCACAAAACAGATCTGCGATGCTGTTCAAGCCAGAGCTGAACAAGGTCTCTCATACTTATAACCAAGTCTATGCGATGTTGGAAGTGATTTGGTTTGCTTGTTCACTAACTCTAGTGTTATACAATTGATCTTATACCAGACAAAAACCATGGAGTCATCCTAATTCCTGAAGGCCTGGTAGAGAGTATTCCTGAACTCTATGCTCTGTTGAAGGTAAGAATTCAATACTGGCAATCATTTCCACATTCAATTGAAAAGCTAATAAAACATACTTGTATAAGTAATCACATGTCGTTGTTGATGTCGTGCAATGCAGGAAATTCATGGACTGCTTAAGGAGGGTGTTGATGCTGATAACATTTCTACGAAGCTGTCACCTTGGTCCTCTGCTCTGTTTGAATTTTTGCCTCCATTCATGAAGAAACAGGTTTTAATTGATATAGATTTGCTTGAGACTTTTCTTTGTTTTCATGTAAACGAGTATGAATACTTATACACGTGTCGTCTCTGTTTTGGTGCCAGCTTCTTCTCCGTCCTGAGTCTGATGATTCTGCTCAGCTATCCCAGGTAAGAGGAATGGAAATGCTGGAGCTTCTTTGACTTAAAAATCGTAAATGCTCATTTGATTTCTTGTCCAGATCGAGACGGAGAAACTTCTTGCTTATCTCGTGGAGACTGAAATGAACAAGCGCTTGGTATGCCACCCATTTTTTCACTATTACTTATATTCAAACTGTTCATGAGATGTAAAAGTTAAATCTTTCCTCTGACCGTTTTATTTTTAATATATTGACAGAAAGAAGGGACATACAAAGGGAAGAAATTCAATGCGATCTGCCACTTTTTTGGTTACCAAGCTCGTGGATCTCTACCATCAAAATTCGACTGTGACTATGCTTATGTATGTGATGACAAACTTGACTAGAATAACTATTGCAACTTTGGTATTATCTTTGGATATTGACACTGTGGATCAACAACATGATGTAGGTTCTTGGGCATGTGTGTTACCACATCCTCGCGGCCGGTTTGAACGGTTACATGGCAACTCTGACTAACCTGAAGAGTCCTGTGAACAAATGGAAATGTGGCGCTGCACCAATCACAGTTGAGTTTTGTCTTTATGCTCTTTCTTTCTGATGTTTCAGTTGTACTCACCTAACTCATCTTTCTCCTGTCAAACGTTTTAGGCAATGATGACAGTTAAGCGTTGGTCCCAGAACGCCGGTTCAACTTCAATTGGACGACCTGTAATCCATCCAGCTACAGTGGACTTGAAAGGCAAAGCATACGAGTAAGCTTGCTAAAACCTCTCATACTCTCAAACAAAAGCATTTCAAAATGAATCAAGTGGTTTCATTCGTCTGATGATTTGTTGCAGGCTGTTGAGACAAAACGCTCAGAAGTTGTTGATGGAGGACATGTACAGAAACCCAGGGCCGCTCCAGTACGATGGTCCAGGCGCAGATGCGAAGGCGGTGAGCCTGTGTGTGGAAGACCAGGACTACATGGGGAGGATCAAGAAACTGCAGGAGTATCTGGATCAGGTGAGGACGATAGTGAAACCTGGTTGCTCTCAAGACGTTTTGAAAGCGGCTTTGAGTGTTATGGCTTCGGTGACTGATGTTCTCACCACCATCTCTTCTTCTTCTACCAGCGGTCACCAGTTTGCTTAAAAGAGATGTATTTATATCTATTACATCTCCAAACCTTTTAGCCATTATTTCCCCTCTATTACATCTCCAAACCATTAAGCTTTGAGACTCTTCCATTTTGATTTTTGAATTTGTCTTTTTGAGCTGACGCAACTCTATTGTTTCAAAGTTTGATGAGTTTAGGAAAAGAAGAATCAAAGTTTTTTGCATTTTTGGGTAATGGAGATTACATAGCAATGTGTGTATCTTAGTCAAAATTCAGGCAGGGTATCTATCGTGTCTGTAGTAACAGACCAAATCAAAAACTACCGAACACACACTACCGACAGTTGGTTTGATTTCTTAAACAACTTTGGTCTAAGCTCAATATAATAAGAGAAAATTTACTGATTCTAAGCCCAATCGGCAGAAGAGGACTTTTGTAAAACGATACGAATTCAATTCCTAGCGTTTAGGTCTTCAAGTCGTTCCTTATCGACGCCACACTCTGGCTATTGCTACGGTACTGTTCCTTCCTGACCAAGGTACGTACCATTGGTGTTTCTTTATCTCATCCCGAAACCCTAACTAGTCAATTCAATTCCTCTTCTTTTTCCTAATCGATTTCGGTAGATTTAATAATTTGTAGGAAAATGATCGTATCGCGTATCATCATCGATCGGTCAAAAGGAAAAGATGATTAAGGGCCTGACTGGTTTAAACGCTGCGGTTGCGGTTGCGGGAGTTTGCGGTTGCGGGAGTTTGCGGAAGCGGGAGTTTGCGATTAAAAGCTGTTTGTACGACTGGTACAAGCAATTCATAGCGGTTGCGTTTGCGGGATATTTTTGACTGGTTAACCAGCGGGTGCAAGAGCGGTTTAACCAAAAGTTACTAAAATAAACATAATATATAATTATTTAAAACATTTATAACCATATTATTAATAGATTTTTTTATAAATATATTCTTTGATTAATTTTTAATTTGAAAACTACCCTTATTTTTTTTGGTTTTGAAAAATACACTTTTTATATGTGAAATGATTATTCCTAATTTGAACTTTTTAACTAATTTAACGAAATTCAAATAAGAAATATAAAATATTAAGATTTGATAATAATTTTGTATCATTTTAACATACTAAACCATCCTAATTACCTGTTTAGATTTTTTTTTAAATCAATAAAAATATAAGGTTATTTATATAAAGTTTAAATGGGGTGAGATTAAAGTTGTTTATATAAAGTTTCAAAAATATTTAAATTTTCTAAAGATAAACATTAAAAATGAAAGATATATTTCTCCATTTTTAAATTTTTAATAATTCATAAACTTTAAAATATGTAAAGTTTTAATTTATTTAAAGTTTCATTTGGTTGGAATGTGTATGAGGTTAAGTTGTTTACATAAAGGTCCAAAATATTAAAATTTGTTTCAATTTAACATATACTGAAAAAAAACTTATTAATTCTATTATTTTTTTAATTTTCGTTTTTAATTTGTAATTATTTATTATTTTTTGTTTAAATCACGTCAAAACAGACTTTTTACATTTTAAAAGTGTATTTTTCAAAACAGAAAAAATTAGGTATTTTCGAAATTTTTAAACATAATTAGGGTATTTTTCAAAAAAATATACCCTTATTCCAAATTTGGAGATATTATGTTTTTTTTTTTTTTTTCAAACCGCAACCGCCCGCAACCGCAAACGCTTGCGGAAAGGAGCTTTTGATTTCCAGCGATATAGAGCGGTACAGAGTGGTATAGAGCGGTTCAAAGCGGTTGTCGTGATTGTTATAAAACGCTAAGAACCGCTACGAACCGCAAACGCTGCGTTTGCGGGTGGTAGCGGGAGAACCAATCATCACCTAAGTTCCTCTTTGAATTAAGATTTTCCTTTATGGTTTTAACTTATTCGCTTTCTTTCCTTTTTACTTTAGAACAACTAGTTTGTATCGAGGCCTATATAAAGGGTTAGAAGCAAGTCAACTCTCTAAATCTCTTTCATGAGACAAGCTGGGTCTAAAGAGAGTATAAACAGAAAAGAATGAGTCGAGTAGTTGAAGATACGAGCCAGGTTCAGTCGGGAATGATTGAGCCACCTCCGGAGGTGATGATAGATGTTGAGAAAGTAGCACATATGATGATCAGTAGGGGTTTGAAGAAGCACCTGTCGACCCCGATGGCGAGCTGTAGAAAACGTCGGCGGCGCTCAGGTCGCAGGCATTCATGGAAGTATCTCAAGTACAGCTTTATGGATGTCTCCGATCCTTATCACGCATATTTCCTGAAAACGAGCAAGAAGTACGCTTATCAGGACAGAGATAGGGCTCTCCATGTTGACATGAATCCGTATAACCGCACCGATCTCGAGGTCCCTCCCTGCAGGAGCCGGCCTCCTCCTTTGAAGGGTTTTTCAGTTCCTCAAGGGATCACACTCAAGGAGCTTGGTCTTATCAAGATCACTGCTCAGTTTGTGGCCCGGTTCGGTGCGGGTCATTTCTGGACTGTTATTTCTGAAGAAGTGATTGAGAAGCCTCTTTTTAGCTTTCTCAAGACGACTGACAAGAATTACAGTTTCTACTATGGCCTTGTCGCTGCGTATCAAAGAGTCTTGAAGCTTCGCATGGTTCTTCATATGGAGGAGAATACCTTTGCCGACGACTTTTACCACTGTCTTCACTTGGACAAGCTTGATAGTGGTGATGATGATGATGATGATTTTGTTGATATTGATTTGCTCGCCTTTGTGGGTGGTCTTGATTTTTTCACTCACATGGACCTCCTCGACGACCCTCAAGTTACCATCATGCCACCACCACAACCCGTTTCAGCTCTGTCGACCATGCATCCTCCACTAACATGTCGCGAGTCACGTGTAGCCGATGATGAAGAAGCAGATCCTGGATGTTCTATGAAGCTCACACTCAAAGAGCTTGACATTATGAAGCTCACAGCACAGTTTGTGGCGCGCTACGGACAGTGTTTCCGTCTTGCATTGATGATGAGAGTGCTTACGAGCCCTACCTTTGGGTTTATGTTTTGCCCCAAGGATCAGAGTGACTCAGAGGATCCAGCTGCGGTCAGGTTCCATATATTCAGCAAGCTTGTTGTTGCGTATTCAAACATATTACTCCCTTGCAACAAGTTTGATGACTCTCCAGCCACCCTTGTTGGTGGTGCCTTTCTCCTCCGTCTTCAACTTGAGAAGCTGGAACATGGAGTGGAGGAGACGACGACGGAGGAGGCTATGCTTGATTTGCATGCCTTTGCGGCTGGTAGTGTTGACTATTTTGCACACATGGACGATGATTACTATTCTCTTATCATGGCGCCACCTGAACGTCTTTCGGTTATGATGAACCGGCCTACACATAGTACTGTGCTTGTGCCTTTTGCACTGGCTCGCCGTGTTCCAAGCTCCTCGTGGTCCGTCCTTAAACGTGCAATTCCTCCATGGATCACACCCGAGGAGCTTGCGGTTACCAAGCTCACAGCCCAGTTTACGGCGCGGTATGGGGCTTGTTTTGAGCGGGCGTTGATGGGCAGACTGTCTACGGAGCCTTGGCTCGACTTTATGAGGCTTGATGAAATCGAGACTGCTTTACGTTGGTTGCGTGTTGTCTACTCCAAAGTGTTAAAGCCTTGCAAAAAGGCCACGGAAGGTGATGATGATTGTACGGCCACGGAAGGTGATGATGAATGTACGGCCATGGCTCTTGAGTTGTTCTTCCACTGTCTTCAGTTGGAGAGGCTGAAAAAGGAGGGAGTGGAAACGAAGACGGCTGTGATTCAGTTGGATGCGTTTATGAGCGGTGTTGACTATCTGGCTTACATGAACAAGAATCTTGACTATTCTGATAGCCTGCCTCTACCTCAGCGTCTTTCAGTGATGATGAGCCAGGTTCCTCCTGATGGTGTTCGAATAAGACCTCTCTTGTCTCTTCCCTCTACACGTCTTCGCCAGGACCTCACACCCAAGGACCTTGTTGTTATCAAGCTCACAGCTCTGTTCGCGGCGCGGTACGGGATGGTCTTCTGTCGGGATTTGTTGAGGAAGCTGGTGGTTTTGAAAGCCGAGTATAAGTTGTTGTTTAAGTTTATGGAGCCAAGTCATACATGGTTCAAGCTTTATAGTGTGGTTGTTGTTGCGTATTCCAAAGTAGTTTTAGAGCATGCTTATGCGGAAGAGATCGTTCTTGAGAATTTTTTCAGCTGTCTTGAATGGGAGGAGGGAGGAGAGACGGCTATGGTTGTTGATTTGTATGCTTTTGTGGAGGGTGTTGACTGTTTCTCTCAGATTGAGGATGATAACTATTCTGTTCTCATGGGGAACCACCTAGTAACACAAATAAGTATGCATGGGAATGTCTTGTCGCCACCACAGCCAAAGAGACAAAAGCTTGACGAGTAATCTTGTGGTTCAAAAGACCAGTTCCCTTCTCCGGTTATAGGATGTGGGAGCACAAGACATCCTAACACCTTCTTGTCTTTTTGAGCTGACGCAACTCTATTGCTTCAAAGTTGAGTCTAAGAAAAGAATTACATTTTTGGGGAATGATAAAAATATGTTACAAAATTATAAAAATTGTAAATTTAATATAAATTTAATTTTCAATTTTTTTTCGTCAATATTTGAGACAAGGTTAATGCTTTGAAAATGTTTCATTTCAAAGCAAGCATAGATAGCATTAGCGGCAGAGGCGTGCCTAGTGAATAAATTTATAAACACTAGGAGAGAACCCGCGCAATGCGCGGGTTTATTAAACCAAATATTTTTAATTTAATTATTCAGAACATTAGATTCGAATATATCATTTGTTTTTTACTCGAATATATTAGATTCTGTAAGTTTTGCATTTTGTTTTTTTTCATATAGTTTTAAAATTTAGTTGTTATTTACGTGAAATCTTATATAGACTCATAGTGAATAGTTTCATATGTTTTTTGTTCTTTTATACAATAATTTATCGACTGGAGTTGAGTTCTTCTAATTTTCCTTATACTAACAATCATTATAGATTGATTATTATCCTACAGACTCATAGATAATAATAATTGCAATCCTTTTTAAAAGGAAATGAAATGAGCTAATTAGCCAGTAAGCCCATTTAAAGCTACCATGGAAACGAAGAGGTCCGATAAATAATCAAGCCCATCAAAACGAACAGCATTACACATAATTTTGATTTAGATTTTTTTTTAATACGAAAACGACGTCGTTTTGGTGTAAGACGAAAAAAAAAAAGATAAAGCGCAAAACGACGTCGTTTTGGTGTAAGACGAAAAAAAAAACGCAAAACGACGTCGTTTTGGTGTTAGGCGAAAAAAAAAAAAAAAAAAGAGAGTGCCACGTGTCAAAGGCTGGAGATTGTCCAAGCCTTATTAGTTATGTAGATTGGCCTACAACATACAATTTGTATACAAATCTTAAGAGGCATACAGAAAAATAGTTTTATATAGTCCATCGGTGAAAAAAGATATGTCCTTGATGAGTTGTAAACTTAAAACTATACCTAGATCACTATCAATATCCTTATTACAACTTGTTTATTGCCCCTAACTTAGATCAACTAAATAGCAATTATATCCACATTTTCGAAAAAAAAAATCTTTGAATTCTTCCTTTTAAACAATATATATATATATACTTCTTCTTTATTTAGTAATCCTTTTTATTTTATTTTCAACATGTTACTTTACAAGGTAAATTATTTATATAAATACTTTATTTGGTATGCTATAACTCTATATTTATAAACTAAACATAAAACAAGAAAACTCTATTTATGTAAACTTTTCTATCAACTCAGCTTGTCCTAAGAGAAAATTTCTAGGCCCAATCAGCAGAAGTTGTCTATTGTAAAACGACACGAGGACCTTTTCCTTTTCCCTTATAATTCCAAGCGTTTAGGGTCTTCAAGTCGTTCCTTCCTGGCCAAGGTACGTGGCTACGTGCTGTTGGTGTTTCTTTATCTCTTTCCGAAACCCTAACTAAGTCAATTCAATTCCTCTTCTTTTTCCTAGTCTATTTCAGTAGATTGTTGGGGCTATCTTCCTGCTAATAATTTGTAGAAAGATTATTATCATCGATCGGTCGACAAAAGGAAAAGATGATTAAGTTTCTCTTTGAGTTAAGATTTTCCTTTTTGGTTTGAACTTATTCGCTTTCTTTCTTTTTAACTTGCCTATATAAGGCGATAAAAGCAAGTTAACTCTCTAAATCTCTTTCATGAAACAAGCTAGGTCTAAAGAGATAAACCGAAAAGAATGAGTCGAGTAGTTGTTGAAGATAAGAGCCAGGTGGTTCAGTCGGGAATGATTGAGCCACCTCCGGAGGTGATGAGAGATGTTGAGAAAGTAGCACATATGATGATCAGTAGGGGTTGGCAGACGCACCTGTCGACGTTCCAGATTGCGAGAGAACTTCGGCTCAGAGGTCGCAGGCACTCATGGAAGTATCTCAAGTACAGCTTTTTGGATGTCTCCGATCCTTTTCACGCATATTTCCTGAAAGCGTGTAAGAAGTACAAGTACGCTTATCAGGACAGATATGGGACTCTCAAACCTGACATGAATCCGTATAACCGCACCGATGTCGAGGTCCCTCCCTGCAGGATCCGGCCTCCTCCTTTGAAGGGTTTTTCAGTTCCTCAAGGGATCACACTCAAGGAGCTTGGTCTTATCAAGATCACTGCTCAGTTTGTGGCCCGGTACGGTGCGGATCATTTCTGGACTGTTATTTCTGAAGAAGTGATTGAGAAGCCTCTTTTTAGCTTTCTCAAGACGACTGACAAGAAGTACAGTTTCTACTATGGCCTTGTCGCTGCGTATCAAAGAGTCTTGAAGCCTCGCACCGTTCTTCATACGGAGGAGAATAGGTTTGCCGACTGCTTTTACCACTGTCTTCACTTGGACAAGCTTGATGGTGGTGATGATGATGATGTTGTTGTTGATATTGATTTGCACGCCTTTGTGGGTGGTCTTGATTTTTTCACTCACATGGACCTCCTCGACGACCCTCAAGTTACCATCATGCCACCACCCCAACCCGTTTCAGCTCTGCCGACCATGCCTCCACTAACATGTCGCGAGTCACGTGTAGCCGATGATGAAGAAGAAGCAGTTTATGGGGCTGTGAGGCTCACACGCAAGGAGCTTGGCATTATGAAGCTCACAGCACAGTTTGTGGCGCGTTACGGACAGTGTTTCCGTCTTGCGTTGATGATGAGAGTGCTTACGAGCCCTACCTTTGGGTTTATGTTTTGCCCCAAGTATCAGTTGGACTTAGAGGACCCAGCTGCGGCCAGGTTCCAGACATTTGGCGTGCTTGTTGTTGCGTATTCAAACATATTACTCCCTTGCAACAAGTTTGATGACTCTCCAGCCACCCTTGTTGATGCCTTTTTCCTCCGTCTTCGAGGAGTGGAGGAGACGACGACAACGAAGGAGGCTCTGCTTGATTTGCATGCCTTTGTGGCCGGTAGTGTTGACTATTTTGCACACATGCAGGATTATAACTATTCTACTAGCATGGCGCCACCTGAACGTCTTTCGGTTGTGATGAACCGGCCTACACATAGTACTGTGCTTGTGCGGCTTTCATGGGCCCCTATGCATGAACGTGTTGCAAGCCGTCTTCCATACCCCACGTGGTCCGTCCTTAAACATGCAATTCCTCCATGGATCACACCCGAGGAGCTTGCGATCACCAAGCTCACAGCCCAGTTTACGGCGCGGTATGGGACTTGTTTTGAGCGGGCGTTGATGAGCAGACTGTCTACGGAGCCTCGGTTCGACTTCATGAGGTTTGATGAAATCAAGGGAGAAGCTTTGCGTGGGTTTCGTAGGGTCTACTCCGCAGTGTTAAAGCCTTGCAAAAAGGCCACGGAAGGTGGTAGTGATGATGATTGTACGGCCACGGAAGGTGATGATGATGAATGTACGGCCATGGCTCTTGAGTTGTTCTTCCACTGTCTTCAGTTGGAGAGGCTGAAAAAGGAGGGAGTGGAGACGACGACGGCTGTGATTCAGTTGGATGCGTTTATGAGCGGTGTTGACTATCTGGCTTACATGAATAAGAATCTTGACTATTACGCTACCCTGCCTCCACCTCAACGTCTTTCAGTGATGATAACGAGCCAGGTTCCTCCTGATGGTGTTCGACTAAGACCTCTCTTGTCTCGTCCCTCTATACGTCTTCGCAAGGACCTCACACCCAAGGACCTTGTTGTTATCAAGCTCACAGCTCTGTTTGCGGCGCGGTATGGGATGGTATTCTGTCGGGATTTGTTGAGGAAGCTGGTGGTTTTGAAAGCCGAGTATAACTTGTTGTTTAAGTTTATGGAGCCAAGTGATACATGGTTCAAGCTTTACGGTGTGGTTGTTGCGGCGTATTCCAAAGTAGTAAAAGAGCATGCTTATGCGGAAGAGATCGTTCTTGAGTATTTTTTCAGCTGTCTTGAATGGGAGGAGGGAGGAGAGACGGCTATGGTTGTTGATTTGTATGCTTTTGTGGAGGGTGTTGACTGTTTCGCTCAGATTGAGGATGGTAACTATTCTGCTCTCATGGGGAACCACCTAGTAACACAAATAAGTATGCATGGGAATGTCTTGTCGCCACCACAGCCAAAGAGACAAAAGCTTGACGAGTAATCTTGTGTTTCAAAAGACCAGTAAACAGACCAAATAAAAAACTACCGAACACAACACTACCGACAGTTGGTTTGATTTCATTAACAATATCGAGCCTAGATTCATGAAAGTGTTTAGGAGGTCGCTGGAGGAGTTAAGGCAACCATGCCAAATTTAGTAAATAAGTCTCATGAAGAAAATGCCCAAAAAGTTTGTAAAACATATTATCTTACTTTACTAAATAGATGTTTATGCTTGTAGTTCTGAGGCAACGTTTTGTTTCTTGGTGTCTTAACATATCTGATATAATATCCTTGATCTCATTTACAGTAGTTTTGGTTTCTCTTTTATTAAGAAAGGTATTCTACTTAGTTTTCTAAAATCACAAATAAAAAATTTTAAAATCATTTCACATAACTCCCAACTATTTCACTAACCACATTTAGATATTGAATTATTTGATTTGTGTTTTATTACATAAGTCAACATATGAGAAAACTCTTTACTCAAGTATCACTTTTCCCATTTATGATCTACGCACAAATTTTATACATTCGAACTTCAATGTCAAATTAGGATGTAGATTTTTGTTTTTACCGAAGATAAAGATTTAATACAGCATATCTCTGTAGAATAAATATCGATTTGCATACAATAATCAACAACTAAATCATGTTTCTCATATATTTTGGGATCACCATTCAACTGAATTCTACTAGCTCTGCTAGTTCTGAAACTTTTTATTTTCTCTCCATTCCTCATTCAAGATCCTACTAATTTGCAGCCAGCTTTCAAACTTTTCCACTTCTTTCATTTTCCTCCTTCAATTTGCTAATCTAAAAGCAAATATGGAATCTGTTACTTACTGTCTAAATTTTCCTCCGAATTTGGTGACTAGTGTTGCAAATTTTTACATGAACACATTTAGGGTTGTGATGAAGAGCAGCTATTGCTCCAAGATTAGGGGTGGTGATGCATTTTTGGCCAGTGACTACATGATGAACAACATTGAGCTTGCAATATCACATAACACCATCACGGTGTTTGGAATTGTGAATTATAATTTACATAGGTGAATTGTGTTTTTTTTTCTAATGTTTTATGCTTAGATATGTATTTATTTTGTCTATTATTTTTTTTTTGTTTTTTTGCTTTTGTTAGTGATATTTTTGTTGCCCTCAGTATGTCTCGGTGGAGGACTCCGGTAGGGGAATAGTCAGAAAAAATCTAGATCCTTATGGATTTAGATGGTCAGAAGATAGAGATGTCACTGTAGTGATGGGCGTTCTAACTATGCGTTTTTTTTTTTTTTTTTCTACTTTTAATAATTTAAGATATTTTTTTTCTCTATGTTTTTACTCATTCGCAATCCCGCAAACCCTAATTCGCATTGAGTGCAGTTGAAGCCACAAGAAGAATGTAGGCCAAACATTGAGTGCAATAGAAGCCAGAGCGTAAGTCCAACGCAAAATCACTGTTTTCATTTGCACATTATTTACACGTCATTTAAACAGGTGTGCATTAGTGCAACGAAAAGCTCACTACAAAAGCAAACAAAAACAAATTTGATAGACAAAAGAAACACTGATCTAAGCATAAATACATAAAAAAACACAATTCACATGTTTGAATTTGAAATTCCCTCACCACACACCATGATTAAGCTAGGAGCCTCGTTATGCACTTTTAGTATATGTGGCTTAAATTCTTCATGTGGCTTAACTTCTTTTGGGCCTTATAGCAATATCGATAGTCTTTTGGGTCTGTTTGGCCAACGTTTCTTCACGTGGCTTAAATCCACACACTATCGATATTGTTAAATGTATTGTTTTGTTCCATTTATTCATGTATTTGCTCCTCTATTGTATTGTGTACACCGTCGTCAATAGAGAACGCATAATTTCTTAAAAAACGTCGAAAGCGAAAAGCATTTGATACAAATTTAGGAACAGAAAGAAACACAATCAAAGGTTTAAACGAAGGAGGGTTTCACAGAGTGGGGAAGCACATTAGAGATATGCTTGTAACTTGAAAAGAAGCACAAGAAAGTCTTCAGAGAGAGGACTTTTCCGGCAGATCATCAAAGTAAGGATGCTCCATAGCCATCTTCGCTGAGATCCGTTTCGCTGGCTCGTACTGCAGCATTTTCTGTTCCGAGGAAGTATAAGGCAATTATTAGTTCGTCTGTTGAGTGTGTTTTCTGATAAAACTAGTTTAAAAGAACTTTCTTTGGACTTACAGAGAGAAGATCAAGTCCAGCTTCATCGAGTTTTGGAACAGACGTGGAGAGGCTCAACGGCTTCCACTGTGGGTACTCGTGCCAGTTCTTGAGTGTGCTCACTCCTGGCCACATTTCTTCATTTGGTGTCCCTAGCAACCTGAGTTTTCACCAGAGAAGAGAGCGATGAAATTCAAAAGGGGCTGTGTTGTGTTTATTCAGTAAGAGAGTGAAGAATGAGGGCAAAGGCTTACCTGAAGATATGGAGGAGCTGTTGGAGCTCAGAGTCTCCAGCAAAGATTGCTTGGTTGGTCACAAGCTCACCTGTAAAACGGTAAAGAAACAATGTTAGTTATTGTATAGTTTAATGACTAGAGACTGAGAGTGAATCCACGGAGTGTAAATAGAGAAATATGTACCAAAGATGCAGCCAACAGACCACATATCCACAGCTGTAGAGTAGTGAGTGGCCCCAAGAAGAACTTCTGGAGCTCTATACCATAGAGTTAATATCTGTTTGCAATCAACACCCAATGTTAAAAACCGGTTTATACAATGTAAAGACTATAGAAGAAAGAGTGACATTTTGTGTTACCTCATGGGTATACTTCTTCATTGGCAGAGTGAAGGCTCTGGCTAAACCAAGATCTGCAATTTTGAGCCTCATTGTCTTTGGATCCATCAAGAGATTGTGAGGCTTAAGATCCCTGCAATTACACAAGAAAAACAATGAAGTAAGAGACTGAAGATCTATCTATCTTACTCGAAACAGGGGGAAAAAACAGAGAACAATTTTACCTGTGCAACACACCGTGACCATGGCAAAATGCCATTCCTTTGCATAGTTGATACATCAAGCTCTGAGAGAAAATTTCAGAATGTTGTATTGAGAGAAAGATATAACAGTAGCATAAGAAAAAGAAGAAGCTCCAAAAGGTTAAAAACCTTGATAGTTTGGGGAGGAATGTTCCCTCCAGTCTGACGGAAACTTCTGATGTATTTCTTGACGTCAGTGTCCATGTACTCGAAAACCAGGTACAGTACAGTTTTTCCTTCTTTGCTTAGTCCTTGCTTAACGTCCATCAACCTGAGAAGATAGATGACACAATGAGGTCTGCGTAGAGAAGCGAAAGAGACATTTGATTCTGCAATCTCAAACTAGGATTCGAGATCCAGTGAATTGATAACGAAGAAGAATCTATAGGAGATCAAACTCAACATCAACAATTCACCAAACAGATTAAGCACCTGGAAATTGAAATTCGAATCGAAATTGAGATCTAATCTAACACTAGGAAAATCGATGAATCTAGGCTACACTATACAAACCCTAAAGTGAGCAAAATTGGGGGCGATTTTCGATTTCGATTTTCAAGGAATCGGCGGTGAAGGGAGTAACCTGACGATGTGGGGATCGCGAGCGAGCATGCGCAAGATGGAGATCTCGCGGAGGGTGGTAGAAGGGACGCCTTCTTCGTCCTCATGGAGACGAGTCTTCTTGAGAGCGACGATTTTGCCGGTAGCTTTCTCTCTGGCTCTGTAAACTTTCCCGTAAGTCCCTTCCCCAACTTTCTCAAGCTTCTCGAAAGCGTCCATGGCGGAAACAGCTATCACTTCCTCCTTATCCATCTCTCTTTCTCTCTCTCTCTCTCTCTGGAATTCTTCTTCTCCGGCGGCTCTCTCTCAGTGTAGATCGGTTATATGATTAAATGAGATTACAAATAATTTAAAATGATTCATAGATTCCTTAACACTCGACTTTTGACAACGGATCGATTATTCGAATTTCAAACTGGAGCGGTCTTTTTTTGTTAACTGCCTCTTTTATTTTAGTTTTATATAATTGCACTTGTCCCTCTTTAGTTTTATATAATTGCACTTGTCCCTCTTTAGTTTTACATAATTTCACTTGTCCCTCTTTAGTTTTATATAATTGCACTTGTCCCTCTTAAGTTTTATTTTGATCCCTTTATGTTTTGTTTGTTTTTAGAACAGTGATCTTGGATTCAATTCTTCAGAATTATGTAGTGGATGTTGGGATAAGCTTGTCTCACCTAATTTGAATAAGTTGAGGAATCAAATTGTGAATCTGAAAACTGAAAATGAGAGTCACGAAAAAGAAGAAAAATAATGAAATGAAGAAGCATGTGGAAAATTACATGTCCAATTATTAACTGGACAATCGAAGTTTATAGATTTATCATTTTAGTTTAGAGATAATATAAATTTTGTTTTATCCCTAGAATAAATGCTAAGTGGATTAACTACAACTACATATAAATATGTATGAATGCGAGAGCAAAAATCATCTTTCTTGCTTATAATCACAAATTTCATCAATGAAAAAATGAGTAAATCTTAAGATGGAATATGATTTCCAGAATTTACTCATGTATTACTGATTTTTACTGGTGTCATATGAGAAACTCAAATGTAAGTATAGGATTTTTCGTTTCGTTTGGGATTGATAAGCAAAATTCGCATTTCTCAATACGTTGGTATGTACTATGTATGTACATGAACTTGATGTGTATAATTCTTTAAGTTTTCATAGTGTTTTTATTACTAAAAAAATGGAAACTTGAACTCTGAACATTTTTCATTACATGTCTAGGGAACTGCATTAATCAATACAATACATCAATAAAAGAACAAGTGTAACTGCATTAACATCAATACATCAGTAACTTGGAAGAGGCGCTTACGGTTCCGTTTACCTAGCCACAAGTAAAACTGACGGAACAGAGAGAGCCATCAAAACTGCAGAGATTTCACGCGCTACAAGCTGATACGTTGGTACATGAACTTGATGTATAATTCTTTAAGTTTTCATAGTGTTTTTATTACTAAAAAAATGGAAACTTTAACAAATCTGAATGTTTCATTGTTTTTTATTACTTGAAAGAAAAATGAAACTTGAACTCTGAACACTTTTCAATAACTACATTAATCAATACAATCAATAACAGAAAAAAGAACTATTCAAAATCCAAAACAACTTGATCTTCCTCAAACTAGAATCGCTTGTCAAATTGTCCACATTTGCACGGCAGAGAGGGCAAAAGTTAT
Source organism: Microthlaspi erraticum (assembly GCA_902728155.2). NCBI lineage: Eukaryota > Viridiplantae > Streptophyta > Magnoliopsida > Brassicales > Brassicaceae > Microthlaspi > Microthlaspi erraticum. Next base: position 820,294 of record CACVBM020000044.1, read on the forward strand.
GCCCAGTAGCGAATCTAAAAACTATATTTAGTGGGAGCAAAAATAAATATAACAAGATATTTAAGGAAACGTATACAAAGGATTTTAAGGTTTTAATTAAGTTAACTAATTTAATATAAAATTATGGTTTACGATCATCAAACTAAAATATGGTCTTATAGCCTAAGTAAAATAACTTTTAAGTTGTAGAACTTTGGGCTTGAAATTGATTTAAAAGTGTGATGAGAGCAAAAGGTATGTATTTTAATGGGGGCATAATTTTAGATTCATAAAAATTACATCAATTTTTGTATAAAATCAATAATTTCCTCTTGTCTAACGGAGATTCGCCCCTGGTTATGCCTCATTATTCACTCATCGATACAACCTCCATGAAATTGATGGGAACAATATAACAACGATATCTTGATTTCATTGTTGTTGTCATCGTCCTCACGCAAACCCTCTAAACAGATGGCACATGTTTCTTCTCCTTGAAAACACACTTCTTGAATGTAAACCAATTTAGTGTTCATGCGATAAGGTTTGCGTGAACTACATTAATCCGATACAATACATCAATAGCATAACTATTCAAAATCCAATTTCACTGTCAACAATTTAATCTTCCTCAAACTTGGAACAAAATGGCGTGTCAAATTCTCCACAGTTCCACGGCAGAGAGGGCAAGAGTTATGTCTTACTAACCACTCGTAGACACATTTTCCATGAAACTGATGGAACAATACAACAACGATATCTTTATTTTATTGTCGTTGTCATGCAAACCCTCTAAACCCTAATTTGACATTGAAGTTCAAATGTATTAAATTTGTGCATATATCATAAATGGAAAATGTTATACTTTTTATTATTTGGTAGTATAAAATAAGAGAATAAAAACATTGTTAAAGAATAGATCATCAAAGAAGGAAATATCAAACTTTTCTTTAGTTCGAGAGTGTTCCATCCCATATATGTTTTCAAAGGCTAACACAGTCCAGCGGAGAACAGCTAAATAACGATCAAACGTAAAAAAAAACTAAGTGAGGCTAAATGAGCAACAACACAGTAATGGATCTTTAAAGAAAGGAAAGCAAGACAAACTCAAACTCACTTGTCTTAGGAAAGATCTTAGATCCTGAAAAATATAATACGGTTCCATATATGTTAGGGTTTTCGTTAATCAAATGAGTGTGATACTCTTCCAAAGTATTATATCTTTGTATAAAAAAAAGAAATTACAAAATTACAAAAATACAAAGTCACAAGAAGAGCAAATTGCAAAAAATTAAAAAAATACAAAGTCATCATAAGAGTAATAGTAGGAAATGCATCTGTTACACCATAGGTTGTCAAACCTAACTCAAAAGCTTTCTTATTGCTTTAATTCAACAAGGTCAAGGTTTCAGGAGCAGTACAAAGAGGCATCTCATGATCTACAAATTCTGAACAACAGATTTGACAACGCTCTGCCACTAAATTATAATTTGTCTGGTTTTTGTACAAAGATAAAAATCATTTATTTTTAATATATGGTTAGTGTTTTAAGAACAACGTTAGAGAATGTAAAATTTTACATCACTCTGGAACTGAGCATGAAGCTTCACAACTCTTTCATTCTTGTTACATTTATCTTTTTTCATACTTGATAATGCATTTAATTAATTTTGTATTTTGTTTTCATTAGTGTAGGTGTTAGTGTAGGTGAGATGATATTAAAACTTATAATAATAAGACAACATACATTTTTTATGCATTAGATAAGAGAGCTTTGGGTTTCTTATTAAAGTCGTGATACGATAGAGTTCATAACTCATCCGTCATTCTCCTTTTTTAAAGAGATATGATATTGAAAATCGTTTGCTATAATATAGCTCTGATTCTGCTTATGTTTCTTACCATTTGTTTTTTTGTTTATTCCACATCTTTTTGAATTGGATAGTAAGACGATAACACTAGTTTTGCAAAAAAAGAAGAAAAATCTAATTTTATAACGATGGCTTAAGAAGACCATGTATGTATCTAATTTTACATAGTCATCATTACATAGTCCATATATTTTTAATCTTATTTTTGATAATACCATCATGCGTTTGTTTATCTGATTTTTTTTATTCTATGCATGAGATAAAATAGCTTAGGTTTCTTATGAAAGGATTGATATGGGGGAGTTCACATTTCATCTGTCTTTCTCCATTTTTGATGAGGTATGATATAAACTTTTGAAAAAAAAAACAAAAAAGTTTGCTATGATATATATAATGCGATTCTCACTATTTTTCTTAGCTTTCAATGTTTATAAGAAATACATATATATTCTGTATTGACAACGGTGTACACAAGTACATGATCCAATCATCTTGAAAGTCCAAGAAACAATTCTTGAATAAATGAAACAAAACAATAAATATCATAACAACAATATCGAGTGTACGTATTTAAGCCACAAACCACATGAAGAACGTAGGCCAAACAGTGAGTGAAATCGAAGCCAAAGCGTAAGTCCAAAGCAGAATCACTGAGCATTCACTCTCTCCAGCTCCAAATAACTGTGTTATTGTACCTGCCAAAGTATAAGTGATCAAAATCAGTTTCTTGATACACTCGAGTACCTAATGTTTCCAATTAGTAAGTGATTGCAACAACGAACGAACCTAGATTCATAGCTGGTGGCACAGCATACTGAAGAAGAAGAACGAATTGATACAACGGTTCTGAGGTGATCAGATTCAACTTATATGCTCCTCTAACGATCAAAACACCGCTTATTGGCAGGAAAATGTAACGTGCAACCACAACTCCGATGATGGTAGATTTTTTCATCCCTGAACTTCTCATACCTTTGAGTAGGTTTCCTCCAATAATCAGTGTCATAGCAGGAATGGCTCCATCTCTTTCAACCAAAGCAAGAAACAAAAAACTCGATTAAGCATTTCAGTGAGTGAGTTTCTCTAAGATTATATAAGTCTTATTAAACCGTATAACAATTACCCGACTAGGGTTACTGAGTCTTGAAGCACACGGAGAGGAGCTACGTTGCCGATTATTAGCTTCCTTAATGGACTAATCAGCCCAACCACAAGCGCAATAATCTGATAAAACAGAACAAATTAATAAAAATACAAGAAAAGATTACAGTAGTGTGAATGAATGAACATTATAATCACATAATCACAAACCGCAGCAATAGTTGATGGAGCAAATATTGTCTTTAAGTTGACTTTCTCCGACAGTGAAGCTAGTCTTCGCTTGACTTTTTCCCACTTCGAAACCTGTGTCACACAGAGAGACACAAACACAAAGTTACTACCAAAAGGATTAAACTCTAATGAAATGAGGAGTACTTGATTGAAAAAAGTGATGAGACACCTTAAGGTTGTCTTCTTCTTCTTTGGAGGAAATCAATGGGACTTTGTAGCTGTCGTCGTAGTTTGATTCAATAGAAGGTTGTGTTTCACTCGGAGGGTTTGATGATAGTACCCGCATCAGATTGTATATGTAAGTCCATATGTAAACTGATCCCATCTGATAATAAATATTACAAGCATCATGATACATATATATATATATATACACTTATAAAACCTTATAAAAAGAAAAAATACTTACAGCCATGGAAAGTGCAACATAACCCATTCCATATTTATTGCAACTCTCTGGATCTCCAAATGGACCATCTTTTTCTTTGCAGATTGCTGGGATAATGATTAAAGGCATATTTCCCAAATTCCCTGTTTTTTTGTTTTATTTAAATTTCATCATCATCAAAAAGCAAACAAATAAAAAACAGATAATTCTGAAAATTGTTAAAGGTTTTTTCACCAGCAGCACAGCAAGAAATAATGAGACCACGAAGATGAGAAGGAGGCTTAGTGATGACAACAACAACCAAGCCTAACAACGAACCAATGAGGAATGTGAGCAGAACATTAACCGGCATAAACCACCTGATGATGAACAACACAAAATATATCATTTTCATTACATAACCAACCATAAGAGATAATCAAGATCTGAAAATCTCAAGTCTAAGTCCATTGACTTACATTTTCACCAAGCTTTCATATGTAACACTATCAGCTAAACGGCTTCCAATAAGCGAAGGACTAAACACATAGAACACAATCTATGTAACAAAAAGAAAAGGAATAATGAAATTTTAATTCGAATCTTTTAGATTTATTAAAGGCAAAGAGAGTTAAAATTAAAGTTATAATAAACGAACGTTGTTTAGATATTTGCGAGCATCATGTCCGAGAAGATTGACGCCATCGAGAGCCATATAAACTCCAACTATTGTTATCAACAGAATCTCCACCACTGGTTTCGATGAAGTTATGAACAACTCCAAAAGCTTCATCTTTGCTTTCTCAAAGCTACGAATCTGCAAAACATAAATCAAGATTTACATACATGATTTCGCTAATTGCAGTTTAATTGAGTAGAATCAAAGACGAAAACAGAGCTCCAAATTACTAGAGTTACCAGAAATTATTTTTCTTCTCTGGTAACGATAAATCGAAGCAAATTGTACAATCACCGTTTTATTCCGCCGTAGAATCAAGAAAATCGAAACTCTCTCTCTCTCCCTCTATGAAAGAGAGAGTATCTCCAAATTTTGGCGTACAAGACTTGCATGAGAGAGTCACTGCTCTATTTAATATGTTAAATTATTGTCATCATTAACAATTAGAGAAACATAATAATTTTTTTTTAAAGGCTGAGAAACTTTAACTGACTATTCCCTTTTTCATGTAAAGGAAAATATTATTCTATGCATGTGGGGTGAGAATTTCATATTTTATTCTAGAGAATATTAATAAACTTTTTTTTGTCAAACATAAAAAAAAGATAAATCAATATTGTAGTTTTGTTCCACTTGGTATCCGCATGAGCCGGGTCAGACATGTACACATAACAAATCACTTTTACGGTTTTACCAAAACACATAACAAAAAGTTCTAAATCATGATAAGGAGCTACATCTATATATAGAATTTTATTACACGTATATATAGATCATGCTTTCTGTAGATTGTTAATAATTTAATGTATTTCTTGAAAAAGGGAAAAGCAATTCCACAAGATACACGAACGTGTGTGTATAAAAAATACTACTTCAATTATTTTCCTTGGTTAGAGAATAGAGAGATACAAAAAGAGAAAAGGTCAAGCGGTTCTTTGTTTTGTTTCCTAGATTGTCGTATTACATGCATGAATACAAGATACGAATCAGACTACGTCCAAGAAAATTTATATCGTACCGTCGTCATGCCTTTCGTCACAGTCTCATCACAGAGATTGCGAAGTGTGACCATGTTAAATCCGTGGTTCTTGCCGGATCTATAGAGAAATGTTTATCGGATCACGGATGGGTGAAGAACGATAATCGATGATTATTTTGTTGAGTTTTTAAATACAATTTATATTTATATTCTGTGGAATCGTTTTCATAGATTAAAAATGTTTCGGGTATATTAACTTATGAAAGTGGTACCACTGGGTTCTATTTAGGTGAAGTTCTCTATTTTTATGTGGACGATATACGCTTACGAGGAAGGCAGGAACAATCAGGATGTATATGTGGAAAGTCATAAACGTGGTGTAATAAGTCATTTACATGAATATATTAAACATATACTATAACATTAACTTGTCAAAAGTGTCAGCAAAATGATTAGCTGGAGTATTTGTTAATAAGGGTCAACATGTCGGGGTTAATAAAGATGACTAATGACTTGACATGGATTACTTTTTCTTTTTGTGCAGCTGACTTAGTTAATTTTATGTTGACAGATAAACAAAGGAATTATAGGTTACAGCAGAGCTTTTCTATGTGAAGCGAGAAAATAAAAACACAAAATAAAAGAGCATAATCATTTAAGTGAATCAATCATTACCTAGAGAGCTTTAACTGAGAGTTTCATTAAAGTAAATAGACTGATAGTGTACGATTCATACAAAAGCGTAAGAAATTTAATACTCCCTCCGTTTCAAATTAGTTGTCGTTTTGGCAAAATGTATCTGCAAATTTTTGAATGTATCTGTAATGCAAAATACGTTCGGATACGTCCAAAAATTTGCAGATACATTTTCCCAAAACGACAACTAATTTGAAACGGAGGGAGTACTAACAGAAAATAAAATCAAACGAATAGATGATGATACTGTACGTGGTGGTCTTAATACTTGTGTGGAAGTAGTAGAACAGCTAGTGAGTGTACCAACAGAAAACACTGTGTGTGTTTTTGTGTGTGTGAGCAGTGTCCACAAAATTCAGTTCAATTATTCGTCTGATATTTTTCTTTCTAGCCAAACCAATAATTGTTCGTATGTTGCTTTCCATCAGTCGAATAATTAGAAAAAAAAACCTACTAAAATTAAAAGAAATATTTACATCATATCATCGGAAGTTAGGTGAAAGCTATAATTATTTTTCGTAGAAAACGAAAATTGGGTGAACCGTGAACGACCAATACAGAAAATGCAGACTTGCTACTTTTCTTTATATGCCAAAGACTTCGTTAAAAAAAAAAGAGATATAGCTTTACTAAATGTTAGACTAATTTTTATTCATAGTAATTCCATATCAATACAACTCTATTGATAATAACAATCAATAGATTGTAAATATATTGTTAAATCATATTTCCAGTTAGAATTTCTAAGCTGTTTTACTTACTACAAAGTTATTGACAGCATAAAATACTGTATATAATATTGGAAAAATGAAATTGAAATGAAGAGGAGACAACTATAATAAAAACACAAGACCACGTGAAACACCCAGAAGATAGAAAGCCCCACGAAAATAACAACCTGTCTGAGTCTGACTATTTTCATTTTGGATCGTCAATAATTGCAAACCAACATTTATTGTATACTATATACCGACCTTAATTAATACCAAGCAATTAACTTGTCGTAAAAAGTGTGTTGCACCATAAAGATGATAAAGAGTCATGTTACTCGAATCCTATAAACTCTTTCTCAAGTAGATGCAGTGAAGCACTGCACCACTCTTAGTCTTAGTCTTTGTTTTCTATTAGTCTTAAGTCTTACCTCTCTTTTACTCTTAGTCTTAAGTTCTTAACTCTTTAACCACAAGACTTGGTTGCAGTTTGGTATTCTCTTGTTGCTTAGCTATGATTTGCAACTGCACGCTATGAACGTGAATAAAAGATATTTCAAATCGCAATGGTCCCACTCAATTTAATGTCCGCAATCAAATTTACACACGTGACGTATTTGTATTATTGGGTATGTAGGCATATTCAATTTACAAAAAATAATAATCTAGATAATAAAAGTAGTGGTCCCAAACTCCATAGATTTTGGACAAAATAGCTTGTTTTTCTTATGATGTATATGGCCATGTTGTCATCCTATGGATCCATCCACATCTATTCACTAGCTTTTCAATTACTTGTCACTGTGCTAAAAAAATCAACATCACCATTATAATCATGATCATCATAACGTATATTGTAATTACTTTTAAAACAGAAACATTTTCGCTCAACTATAAAAAATGCGACTCAAATTGTGTAGTTGGCTAGTTGCTAATCTACATTTTATTCATGATAGGAAAAAAAAAGAAACTCGCAGTTTTGAATCAGCGAATCACACAACTTCCAAACTTACTTTTTCCTGTTTAACACAGACGACATTGCAAAGATTCTTTTAAAAGTATCAAATAGTACCGACCAGAAGGTGTTTGACTCGAACAGTTTGAGTTTTAGCACATACTTTACTCGATTAAGGATTAACTAATAAAAATTAAGTGAAAAGATAAAGCAAAGCACTAGAAACATCGACTTAAACCGTTAAACACACATACTCCTCTTTGGTTACAACGTAAAACACACAAATCCGACGAACAATCGACTAATTACACAGAATCACTGATATTCGATCTAATTCTAATGATTGTTACGTTCACTTTAAAGATTAGTTTTACATTCTCTCGTTTTCTTGTGTCTGGATCATTTTCATCTCAGAAATCGATGTTTCAGCCCATATTTCACGTAACAGGCTTTGTAATTCGTGGGCCGTAATGATCCAACTTAATCAAACAACATTTCCTATAACAAAATGTCAAACTTTAGTGGATCAAACAAAATCAATTTGTTTATCTTTTATATTGGATCAATCAAACAAAATCAATTTTAGTGGATCAAACAAAACCAAATGTCTAAAATGCGGTTAAAAACAAAACAAAATCTGAAATAAACTGTGGAAATTAAATTCTTAAGGAACCATTAGACGAAAAAGAAAAAAAAATTAAGAATACTTACTGAACATACTTGTGTTCCAATTTCTGTTCCCACATCGTTTTTAATCTCTAAAAACCCAATCCTTATTGTTTTGATGCCAAATATCTCCGTCGAATTGATCTTTCTCGCTCCTTTTTCTCCGCCGGCGTCCTCCGTCTGCTAACAAACCCTAATCCGACATAATTCTCGCCGCGTTTTATCCCGGCGTCCGGTAATCATTTTCTCGTTTTAAGCTTTCTGTTTGAATCAGAGCGATAGCTCGAGTCAGTAGAGAGAGAGAGAGAGAGTAGGACTCAGAATTTTCTTCGTTCCAAGTCTCAATTCATGATTTTTGCATTTTCATGGGAATTATCGATACTCTCTGATTTCTGGATTGATCGCAATTTACGGATTTTGATTCTTCGTTCTTATAATCTCAATCTTGTCGTGACTGTATATTCCAGAGAAGAAGCTTTTCGATGGCGGACACCGAAATGCAAGAGCAAGACGTGCCTTCTTCTGGTGCTGATACTGCTCCGGTGGTAACCGAAAGTGTCGATCACCAGCCGGAGCCGGAGCCGGCAGAGCCAGTGAAGGACCAAATCCCAAGTGAAAAACCTCAGTCACCTGTTGCTCCCGAGGACAAGACTCTTACTTTGGAGAGTGATGTTCATTTATCTGATGCTCCAATAGCTAATGAAGAGGAATGTGTTCAGAACAGTGTTGGTGATGTTGATCAGTCTGAAAAGAAGATTACGAGTGATGGCGGTCAAGAGGAGATAACACTGGAGGAATCAGCTCCTCTGAAGGTAGGTGAACCATCGACGCCTTCTGTTGCAGATGAAAGTGTCAAGAAGTGGAAGACATGGCTGCTAAGTGATTCCGAGGTAAAGGAAGCACGTTTATCATTTTAAGGGAACGGAGCTTTGTCATTGGTGTCATGATTGGCTCTAGTTCATTTATAAGTTCACGTTTGTTTTACAGGCCAGGGAAGTTGATGAAGCAGGGACGCCAGAGGATCAAGAAGGGTTTATTAGAGAAGTGGAGTCTTTCCACAAGGAGAATCTCCTTGAATTCAAAGCTCCTAAGTTTTATGGACAGCCCTTAAATTGTCTCAAGTGAGTTGCAGGAAACGGTTGCCTTTAATTTTTTGGAAAATGTATTATATCTGTTTAATATTTTTCTGACTTCTGCTTTGCTTTGCATTGTAGGTTATGGCGAGCCGTCATCAAGTTAGGTGGCTATGACGTCGTAAGTATCCACTTTCATTCCCGATATAGGTTAAAAATCTTATACTAGTGTTAGCTAATATATAAGAAGAGTATATAAGACCAAGGAATGGTTTCGGGGAAGGAATAAGTTAAGTGCAGTTATATGTTAGTTTAGTTAGGTCTGTGTTTGGAAACTGATTTAGTTTACTGTCATCTGCTTTGTTTGGAGTATTGTACTCAAATCTGGTCCTTTCTGGGTGAAGTTATATGTATGTGGTATATAAAATGCATGTGATTTTCATTTTATTACATAGGTCACCACATCTAAGCTATGGCGGCAAGTTGGAGAATCCTTTCATCCTCCTAAGTATGGCTCGTTTTGTAACTCCCCAATGTATCCGTCTTTGTGTGATTTTGGCTACTCAATTTTTTTGCTCAATTGTCTTATCCAGGACATGCACTACAGTCTCCTGGACTTTCCGCATTTTCTATGAGAAGGTGAATTTCATTACTTCTTCGATGCACTACTATCTCTTGAACATTGAATGTTCTGGTTGGTTTCAATCCTATCAAATCATATGGATGTAGAGATACTTCTTGATTCATATCCTCATTTTTCCAAGCGCAGGCACTTTTAGAGTATGAAAAGCATTTGAGACAAAATGGTGAGCTCAACCTTCCTGGTGCTTTGGTTCCGTCTTCCGGCCTTGAAAAAGAGGTTAGAAATTTCCTATGAACACGTGTAATCTATATAACCCAGATGTAAGGATAGTTACATTGATGTAAGGGTACTTATGCAGGCAAGTAGCCATCAAGGTTCAGTAGGGTCAGGCAGAGCAAGAAGAGATGCTGCAGCTCGTGCAATGCAAGGTTGGCATGCTCAGCGCCTTGAGGTGACTGAGCCTAATGTTAAGGTTTCTATTTAGATCTTCCCCACGCTTCATGATTCTCCCTCCATTCACAAGCATGTGCTTAAACCATGATGCTCTTTGTGTCTTCTGTCTTTTTAGGATAAAGGCTTAAACTCAACCCCAAAGCAAAAGAACCTCAAAAGCGTTGGTGTGCAGAAACAAAAAACACCAACCGGCATGGACCTTGCTTTATCTCACGAAACAGACAAACAGTTACGAAAGCTAATCTTTCTCCTGTATATATTTTTTTCATTTCTTGTGTATGATTATAGTAAGAGATTGATTGATATGGTTTTTTGGACGTGATAGATCAAGTGCCGAGGTTATTGATGTTGGACCTGGACCCCCTGCAGACTGGGTGAAGATAAACGTCAGAGAAACTGTGAGTATCTTTCTCTGCGTCTTGTAATGCAACATGTACCCAAATTTTTGAAACTAGACTAACTAACAAATCTGGCTCTTTGTTTTGAATCTGAAATCTAACCAAATTTTTGTTTTGTCGTCTTTATTCACAGAAAGACTGTTTTGAGATATTTGCCCTTGTACCAGGGCTTCTTCGTGAAGAGGTGAGCCTTTTTTTCCTTGGAACTCAAGTCTTCTTTAAGGGCTTCTTGATCAGTAAGTTGCTGTGCTCTTCCTTTCAGGTTCGCGTTCAATCAGATCCGGCAGGGAGGCTAGTTATAGCAGGCCAACCTGAGCAGCTTGACAATCCTTGGGGGATCACAGCCTTCAAAAAGGTTAGGTTACATCTCTCAGAAACAGAGCCACCATATATACTAACTGAATGATAGTCTCGTGTTTTGGTTTTGATTTCGGTGTTTGGTGTAGATTGTGAATTTTCCTGCAAGAATCGATCCGTTGCACACATCAGCGGTGGTGAGCCTGCATGGTCGACTGTTTGTGCGAGTCCCCTTTGAGCAGTGACTGGTTGGTGGTGATCATCTCAAGTGAGCTCGTTCTTCTTCATATGTTTCTTTGATGAAATTGGGATTCGACGATATCTTTGGTTCTTTAGGAATTCGTTTGTATCGGAGCTGAAAACGTCAGCGAATGTGAAAATTGTATGGATGCAACTTCGGAGTTCTGAAGATTAAAGTAGAGAAACGAAGAATGAAGATAGTAGGAGGCGTCTCCTGATACTTTTAGTCAAGTATGCTTTGCAAAAAACAATAACAGTGTGGTTTGAATTTGGAAGCTTATGATTTTCGAATAATTTGTTGTTTTTTTAAAAATTTTTATAGTATATGAATCTCATCTTTAAGTTATGAAATATTGCATTCTTAAATCCTTTCATAAAAGGTTATACATACAGAGTTACAGTCTCTTGTTTTTCTCTTCACTTATTGGTAAAGGAACAAGGAAATAAGAATTCAAATTCTTTTAGCTAATGCACATGTATATTTATGAAAAGATATGAAAGTAAGTTTTACAAAGAAATTTTTGTGTAAATCATAGTAGACTTTTAGTAGTTTTTACAAATAAATGTGTTCGTAATCATAGTAGACTTTTGATAAGGTTTACAAGAAATTTGTGTGTGATAGTAGACTTTTGATATATTAAATCTCATATAAAAGCTATGGTAGTAATTCATAAAATGGTTCTAATATTAAGAACTTGTGTAAGAGTTCGGTATTATTATTATGCATCATGTAACGTGTCACGTGTGTACAATAACCAACCATATATAATCACAATTTCATTATAAGAATTATAACCATAATATCCACTTCACAATTTAGTATGAAGCCATATAGTCTCTACGTAGTGTAGAAGATATCTAAGATTACCCCTCATATGGTTTTTGTAACAAATGCTATATATGTATAAATCTTTCCATAGGCTAGAGCTCACTTATAAGTACTTATCAGCGTACGTAGAAAACCACAATACACTCAATTTCTATAGGATGTTCACGAAGATCCGAATCTTGTTCTCGGTATTGTGTTGCTCAATTGCATGCAAGGCACATGACATGACCACATCAAAATCGTCAAAAGATAAAGTCTTATTGCATGTATCTAAAAGGTCCCGAAAGTACAATACCCTTTAATTCTCTTTACATGCTTCAACCGTTAAAACGCAAATATATGAAAATTTTGAATCTTTCCATTAGAAACAAGAATCTAAGTTTGTATCCAACTTTCACTCTCCTCTTATACTTATAACTAATGAAGACAAGTAAGCTAATGGTTTGTGATAGTATAATTACCGTATCACCAGCTGATGTATATACGATAACGTGTTACTGACAAACAAAAATTAAGCCGTCAATTATTCTATTTTCTTACATATGAATAAATAATTTTCCCAAACTCATTGGAGATATTTCACCACGAATCTCCTTTGGACATGCATTGGTCATAGAAAAGGTTTTCCTTTTATACATCTATGAAACTTAAAATTTTACGTGTCTTTTTTTTCTATTATCCAAACTTAATTTTCCTAGGAACTTGATACATTCCTCATTTTCACACATCTAGGTACTCAAGACCCCACTTGGCTATGTTGTCACTGAGTTTCCTAATCATAAAGGGAAACTAATGAAACTCTCAGCCAAATGTTTTCCATGTCTAGTTTTGGCAGGTCATATAATGTCATGTTTCCACCACTAATCTAGCTGTTGTAACGGTCGAAAAAGTATCATCTCTATGGTATGTATACACCGCTGA
>CACVBM020000045.1:0-16963 GCA_902728155.2 Microthlaspi erraticum
TACAGAGTAGTGTATAAGATGAACTAGATGGACCCATACTTACCCAAACATGGATTAATAGGTTCTACACATGACTATGAGGACAAACATGAGTGAAACGGTCTCAATCCAAGGGAGGAACATCAAATGGACCTAATTTGGGAACCGGAAGAGGTAAGGAGTCCGAAATGTACCTCTGTGACTCCACATTGTGGAAACTCACTTGTAGTGTATAAGATGAACTAGATGGACCCATACTTACCCAAACATGGATTAATAGGTTCTACACATGACTATGAGGACAAACATGAGTGAAACGGTCTCAATCCAAGGGAGGAACATCAAATGGACCTAATTTGGGAACCGGAAGAGGTAAGGAGTCCGAAATGTACCTCTGTGACTCCACATTGTGGAAACTCACTTGTAGTGTATAAGATGAACTAGATGGACCCATACTTACCCAAACATGGATTAATAGGTTCTACACATGACTATGAGGACAAACATGAGTGAAACGGTCTCAATCCAAGGGAGGAACATCAAATGGACCTAATTTGGGAACCGGAAGAGGTAAGGAGTCCGAAATGTACCTCTGTGACTCCACATTGTGGAAACTCACTTGTAGTGTATAAGATGAACTAGATGGACCCATACTTACCCAAACATGGATTAATAGGTTCTACACATGACTATGAGGACAAACATGAGTGAAACGGTCTCAATCCAAGGGAGGAACATCAAATGGACCTAATTTGGGAACCGGAAGAGGTAAGGAGTCCGAAATGTACCTCTGTGACTCCACATTGTGGAAACTCACTTGTAGTGTATAAGATGAACTAGATGGACCCATACTTACCCAAACATGGATTAATAGGTTCTACACATGACTATGAGGACAAACATGAGTGAAACGGTCTCAATCCAAGGGAGGAACATCAAATGGACCTAATTTGGGAACCGGAAGAGGTAAGGAGTCCGAAATGTACCTCTGTGACTCCACATTGTGGAAACTCACTTGTAGTGTATAAGATGAACTAGATGGACCCATACTTACCCAAACATGGATTAATAGGTTCTACACATGACTATGAGGACAAACATGAGTGAAACGGTCTCAATCCAAGGGAGGAACATCAAATGGACCTAATTTGGGAACCGGAAGAGGTAAGGAGTCCGAAATGTACCTCTGTGACTCCACATTGTGGAAACTCACTTGTAGTGTATAAGATGAACTAGATGGACCCATACTTACCCAAACATGGATTAATAGGTTCTACACATGACTATGAGGACAAACATGAGTGAAACGGTCTCAATCCAAGGGAGGAACATCAAATGGACCTAATTTGGGAACCGGAAGAGGTAAGGAGTCCGAAATGTACCTCTGTGACTCCACATTGTGGAAACTCACTTGTAGTGTATAAGATGAACTAGATGGACCCATACTTACCCAAACATGGATTAATAGGTTCTACACATGACTATGAGGACAAACATGAGTGAAACGGTCTCAATCCAAGGGAGGAACATCAAATGGACCTAATTTGGGAACCGGAAGAGGTAAGGAGTCCGAAATGTACCTCTGTGACTCCACATTGTGGAAACTCACTTGTAGTGTATAAGATGAACTAGATGGACCCATACTTACCCAAACATGGATTAATAGGTTCTACACATGACTATGAGGACAAACATGAGTGAAACGGTCTCAATCCAAGGGAGGAACATCAAATGGACCTAATTTGGGAACCGGAAGAGGTAAGGAGTCCGAAATGTACCTCTGTGACTCCACATTGTGGAAACTCACTTGTAGTGTATAAGATGAACTAGATGGACCCATACTTACCCAAACATGGATTAATAGGTTCTACACATGACTATGAGGACAAACATGAGTGAAACGGTCTCAATCCAAGGGAGGAACATCAAATGGACCTAATTTGGGAACCGGAAGAGGTAAGGAGTCCGAAATGTACCTCTGTGACTCCACATTGTGGAAACTCACTTGTAGTGTATAAGATGAACTAGATGGACCCATACTTACCCAAACATGGATTAATAGGTTCTACACATGACTATGAGGACAAACATGAGTGAAACGGTCTCAATCCAAGGGAGGAACATCAAATGGACCTAATTTGGGAACCGGAAGAGGTAAGGAGTCCGAAATGTACCTCTGTGACTCCACATTGTGGAAACTCACTTGTAGTGTATAAGATGAACTAGATGGACCCATACTTACCCAAACATGGATTAATAGGTTCTACACATGACTATGAGGACAAACATGAGTGAAACGGTCTCAATCCAAGGGAGGAACATCAAATGGACCTAATTTGGGAACCGGAAGAGGTAAGGAGTCCGAAATGTACCTCTGTGACTCCACATTGTGGAAACTCACTTGTAGTGTATAAGATGAACTAGATGGACCCATACTTACCCAAACATGGATTAATAGGTTCTACACATGACTATGAGGACAAACATGAGTGAAACGGTCTCAATCCAAGGGAGGAACATCAAATGGACCTAATTTGGGAACCGGAAGAGGTAAGGAGTCCGAAATGTACCTCTGTGACTCCACATTGTGGAAACTCACTTGTAGTGTATAAGATGAACTAGATGGACCCATACTTACCCAAACATGGATTAATAGGTTCTACACATGACTATGAGGACAAACATGAGTGAAACGGTCTCAATCCAAGGGAGGAACATCAAATGGACCTAATTTGGGAACCGGAAGAGGTAAGGAGTCCGAAATGTACCTCTGTGACTCCACATTGTGGAAACTCACTTGTAGTGTATAAGATGAACTAGATGGACCCATACTTACCCAAACATGGATTAATAGGTTCTACACATGACTATGAGGACAAACATGAGTGAAACGGTCTCAATCCAAGGGAGGAACATCAAATGGACCTAATTTGGGAACCGGAAGAGGTAAGGAGTCCGAAATGTACCTCTGTGACTCCACATTGTGGAAACTCACTTGTAGTGTATAAGATGAACTAGATGGACCCATACTTACCCAAACATGGATTAATAGGTTCTACACATGACTATGAGGACAAACATGAGTGAAACGGTCTCAATCCAAGGGAGGAACATCAAATGGACCTAATTTGGGAACCGGAAGAGGTAAGGAGTCCGAAATGTACCTCTGTGACTCCACATTGTGGAAACTCACTTGTAGTGTATAAGATGAACTAGATGGACCCATACTTACCCAAACATGGATTAATAGGTTCTACACATGACTATGAGGACAAACATGAGTGAAACGGTCTCAATCCAAGGGAGGAACATCAAATGGACCTAATTTGGGAACCGGAAGAGGTAAGGAGTCCGAAATGTACCTCTGTGACTCCACATTGTGGAAACTCACTTGTAGTGTATAAGATGAACTAGATGGACCCATACTTACCCAAACATGGATTAATAGGTTCTACACATGACTATGAGGACAAACATGAGTGAAACGGTCTCAATCCAAGGGAGGAACATCAAATGGACCTAATTTGGGAACCGGAAGAGGTAAGGAGTCCGAAATGTACCTCTGTGACTCCACATTGTGGAAACTCACTTGTAGTGTATAAGATGAACTAGATGGACCCATACTTACCCAAACATGGATTAATAGGTTCTACACATGACTATGAGGACAAACATGAGTGAAACGGTCTCAATCCAAGGGAGGAACATCAAATGGACCTAATTTGGGAACCGGAAGAGGTAAGGAGTCCGAAATGTACCTCTGTGACTCCACATTGTGGAAACTCACTTGTAGTGTATAAGATGAACTAGATGGACCCATACTTACCCAAACATGGATTAATAGGTTCTACACATGACTATGAGGACAAACATGAGTGAAACGGTCTCAATCCAAGGGAGGAACATCAAATGGACCTAATTTGGGAACCGGAAGAGGTAAGGAGTCCGAAATGTACCTCTGTGACTCCACATTGTGGAAACTCACTTGTAGTGTATAAGATGAACTAGATGGACCCATACTTACCCAAACATGGATTAATAGGTTCTACACATGACTATGAGGACAAACATGAGTGAAACGGTCTCAATCCAAGGGAGGAACATCAAATGGACCTAATTTGGGAACCGGAAGAGGTAAGGAGTCCGAAATGTACCTCTGTGACTCCACATTGTGGAAACTCACTTGTAGTGTATAAGATGAACTAGATGGACCCATACTTACCCAAACATGGATTAATAGGTTCTACACATGACTATGAGGACAAACATGAGTGAAACGGTCTCAATCCAAGGGAGGAACATCAAATGGACCTAATTTGGGAACCGGAAGAGGTAAGGAGTCCGAAATGTACCTCTGTGACTCCACATTGTGGAAACTCACTTGTAGTGTATAAGATGAACTAGATGGACCCATACTTACCCAAACATGGATTAATAGGTTCTACACATGACTATGAGGACAAACATGAGTGAAACGGTCTCAATCCAAGGGAGGAACATCAAATGGACCAATTTGGGAACCGGAAGAGGTAAGGAGTCCGAAATGTACCTCTGTGACTCCACATTGTGGAAACTCACTTGTAGTGTATAAGATGAACTAGATGGACCCATACTTACCCAAACATGGATTAATAGGTTCTACACATGACTATGAGGACAAACATGAGTGAAACGGTCTCAATCCAAGGGAGGAACATCAAATGGACCTAATTTGGGAACCGGAAGAGGTAAGGAGTCCGAAATGTACCTCTGTGACTCCACATTGTGGAAACTCACTTGTAGTGTATAAGATGAACTAGATGGACCCATACTTACCCAAACATGGATTAATAGGTTCTACACATGACTATGAGGACAAACATGAGTGAAACGGTCTCAATCCAAGGGAGGAACATCAAATGGACCTAATTTGGGAACCGGAAGAGGTAAGGAGTCCGAAATGTACCTCTGTGACTCCACATTGTGGAAACTCACTTGTAGTGTATAAGATGAACTAGATGGACCCATACTTACCCAAACATGGATTAATAGGTTCTACACATGACTATGAGGACAAACATGAGTGAAACGGTCTCAATCCAAGGGAGGAACATCAAATGGACCTAATTTGGGAACCGGAAGAGGTAAGGAGTCCGAAATGTACCTCTGTGACTCCACATTGTGGAAACTCACTTGTAGTGTATAAGATGAACTAGATGGACCCATACTTACCCAAACATGGATTAATAGGTTCTACACATGACTATGAGGACAAACATGAGTGAAACGGTCTCAATCCAAGGGAGGAACATCAAATGGACCTAATTTGGGAACCGGAAGAGGTAAGGAGTCCGAAATGTACCTCTGTGACTCCACATTGTGGAAACTCACTTGTAGTGTATAAGATGAACTAGATGGACCCATACTTACCCAAACATGGATTAATAGGTTCTACACATGACTATGAGGACAAACATGAGTGAAACGGTCTCAATCCAAGGGAGGAACATCAAATGGACCTAATTTGGGAACCGGAAGAGGTAAGGAGTCCGAAATGTACCTCTGTGACTCCACATTGTGGAAACTCACTTGTAGTGTATAAGATGAACTAGATGGACCCATACTTACCCAAACATGGATTAATAGGTTCTACACATGACTATGAGGACAAACATGAGTGAAACGGTCTCAATCCAAGGGAGGAACATCAAATGGACCTAATTTGGGAACCGGAAGAGGTAAGGAGTCCGAAATGTACCTCTGTGACTCCACATTGTGGAAACTCACTTGTAGTGTATAAGATGAACTAGATGGACCCATACTTACCCAAACATGGATTAATAGGTTCTACACATGACTATGAGGACAAACATGAGTGAAACGGTCTCAATCCAAGGGAGGAACATCAAATGGACCTAATTTGGGAACCGGAAGAGGTAAGGAGTCCGAAATGTACCTCTGTGACTCCACATTGTGGAAACTCACTTGTAGTGTATAAGATGAACTAGATGGACCCATACTTACCCAAACATGGATTAATAGGTTCTACACATGACTATGAGGACAAACATGAGTGAAACGGTCTCAATCCAAGGGAGGAACATCAAATGGACCTAATTTGGGAACCGGAAGAGGTAAGGAGTCCGAAATGTACCTCTGTGACTCCACATTGTGGAAACTCACTTGTAGTGTATAAGATGAACTAGATGGACCCATACTTACCCAAACATGGATTAATAGGTTCTACACATGACTATGAGGACAAACATGAGTGAAACGGTCTCAATCCAAGGGAGGAACATCAAATGGACCTAATTTGGGAACCGGAAGAGGTAAGGAGTCCGAAATGTACCTCTGTGACTCCACATTGTGGAAACTCACTTGTAGTGTATAAGATGAACTAGATGGACCCATACTTACCCAAACATGGATTAATAGGTTCTACACATGACTATGAGGACAAACATGAGTGAAACGGTCTCAATCCAAGGGAGGAACATCAAATGGACCTAATTTGGGAACCGGAAGAGGTAAGGAGTCCGAAATGTACCTCTGTGACTCCACATTGTGGAAACTCACTTGTAGTGTATAAGATGAACTAGATGGACCCATACTTACCCAAACATGGATTAATAGGTTCTACACATGACTATGAGGACAAACATGAGTGAAACGGTCTCAATCCAAGGGAGGAACATCAAATGGACCTAATTTGGGAACCGGAAGAGGTAAGGAGTCCGAAATGTACCTCTGTGACTCCACATTGTGGAAACTCACTTGTAGTGTATAAGATGAACTAGATGGACCCATACTTACCCAAACATGGATTAATAGGTTCTACACATGACTATGAGGACAAACATGAGTGAAACGGTCTCAATCCAAGGGAGGAACATCAAATGGACCTAATTTGGGAACCGGAAGAGGTAAGGAGTCCGAAATGTACCTCTGTGACTCCACATTGTGGAAACTCACTTGTAGTGTATAAGATGAACTAGATGGACCCATACTTACCCAAACATGGATTAATAGGTTCTACACATGACTATGAGGACAAACATGAGTGAAACGGTCTCAATCCAAGGGAGGAACATCAAATGGACCTAATTTGGGAACCGGAAGAGGTAAGGAGTCCGAAATGTACCTCTGTGACTCCACATTGTGGAAACTCACTTGTAGTGTATAAGATGAACTAGATGGACCCATACTTACCCAAACATGGATTAATAGGTTCTACACATGACTATGAGGACAAACATGAGTGAAACGGTCTCAATCCAAGGGAGGAACATCAAATGGACCAATTTGGGAACCGGAAGAGGTAAGGAGTCCGAAATGTACCTCTGTGACTCCACATTGTGGAAACTCACTTGTAGTGTATAAGATGAACTAGATGGACCCATACTTACCCAAACATGGATTAATAGGTTCTACACATGACTATGAGGACAAACATGAGTGAAACGGTCTCAATCCAAGGGAGGAACATCAAATGGACCTAATTTGGGAACCGGAAGAGGTAAGGAGTCCGAAATGTACCTCTGTGACTCCACATTGTGGAAACTCACTTGTAGTGTATAAGATGAACTAGATGGACCCATACTTACCCAAACATGGATTAATAGGTTCTACACATGACTATGAGGACAAACATGAGTGAAACGGTCTCAATCCAAGGGAGGAACATCAAATGGACCTAATTTGGGAACCGGAAGAGGTAAGGAGTCCGAAATGTACCTCTGTGACTCCACATTGTGGAAACTCACTTGTAGTGTATAAGATGAACTAGATGGACCCATACTTACCCAAACATGGATTAATAGGTTCTACACATGACTATGAGGACAAACATGAGTGAAACGGTCTCAATCCAAGGGAGGAACATCAAATGGACCTAATTTGGGAACCGGAAGAGGTAAGGAGTCCGAAATGTACCTCTGTGACTCCACATTGTGGAAACTCACTTGTAGTGTATAAGATGAACTAGATGGACCCATACTTACCCAAACATGGATTAATAGGTTCTACACATGACTATGAGGACAAACATGAGTGAAACGGTCTCAATCCAAGGGAGGAACATCAAATGGACCTAATTTGGGAACCGGAAGAGGTAAGGAGTCCGAAATGTACCTCTGTGACTCCACATTGTGGAAACTCACTTGTAGTGTATAAGATGAACTAGATGGACCCATACTTACCCAAACATGGATTAATAGGTTCTACACATGACTATGAGGACAAACATGAGTGAAACGGTCTCAATCCAAGGGAGGAACATCAAATGGACCTAATTTGGGAACCGGAAGAGGTAAGGAGTCCGAAATGTACCTCTGTGACTCCACATTGTGGAAACTCACTTGTAGTGTATAAGATGAACTAGATGGACCCATACTTACCCAAACATGGATTAATAGGTTCTACACATGACTATGAGGACAAACATGAGTGAAACGGTCTCAATCCAAGGGAGGAACATCAAATGGACCTAATTTGGGAACCGGAAGAGGTAAGGAGTCCGAAATGTACCTCTGTGACTCCACATTGTGGAAACTCACTTGTAGTGTATAAGATGAACTAGATGGACCCATACTTACCCAAACATGGATTAATAGGTTCTACACATGACTATGAGGACAAACATGAGTGAAACGGTCTCAATCCAAGGGAGGAACATCAAATGGACCTAATTTGGGAACCGGAAGAGGTAAGGAGTCCGAAATGTACCTCTGTGACTCCACATTGTGGAAACTCACTTGTAGTGTATAAGATGAACTAGATGGACCCATACTTACCCAAACATGGATTAATAGGTTCTACACATGACTATGAGGACAAACATGAGTGAAACGGTCTCAATCCAAGGGAGGAACATCAAATGGACCTAATTTGGGAACCGGAAGAGGTAAGGAGTCCGAAATGTACCTCTGTGACTCCACATTGTGGAAACTCACTTGTAGTGTATAAGATGAACTAGATGGACCCATACTTACCCAAACATGGATTAATAGGTTCTACACATGACTATGAGGACAAACATGAGTGAAACGGTCTCAATCCAAGGGAGGAACATCAAATGGACCTAATTTGGGAACCGGAAGAGGTAAGGAGTCCGAAATGTACCTCTGTGACTCCACATTGTGGAAACTCACTTGTAGTGTATAAGATGAACTAGATGGACCCATACTTACCCAAACATGGATTAATAGGTTCTACACATGACTATGAGGACAAACATGAGTGAAACGGTCTCAATCCAAGGGAGGAACATCAAATGGACCTAATTTGGGAACCGGAAGAGGTAAGGAGTCCGAAATGTACCTCTGTGACTCCACATTGTGGAAACTCACTTGTAGTGTATAAGATGAACTAGATGGACCCATACTTACCCAAACATGGATTAATAGGTTCTACACATGACTATGAGGACAAACATGAGTGAAACGGTCTCAATCCAAGGGAGGAACATCAAATGGACCTAATTTGGGAACCGGAAGAGGTAAGGAGTCCGAAATGTACCTCTGTGACTCCACATTGTGGAAACTCACTTGTAGTGTATAAGATGAACTAGATGGACCCATACTTACCCAAACATGGATTAATAGGTTCTACACATGACTATGAGGACAAACATGAGTGAAACGGTCTCAATCCAAGGGAGGAACATCAAATGGACCTAATTTGGGAACCGGAAGAGGTAAGGAGTCCGAAATGTACCTCTGTGACTCCACATTGTGGAAACTCACTTGTAGTGTATAAGATGAACTAGATGGACCCATACTTACCCAAACATGGATTAATAGGTTCTACACATGACTATGAGGACAAACATGAGTGAAACGGTCTCAATCCAAGGGAGGAACATCAAATGGACCTAATTTGGGAACCGGAAGAGGTAAGGAGTCCGAAATGTACCTCTGTGACTCCACATTGTGGAAACTCACTTGTAGTGTATAAGATGAACTAGATGGACCCATACTTACCCAAACATGGATTAATAGGTTCTACACATGACTATGAGGACAAACATGAGTGAAACGGTCTCAATCCAAGGGAGGAACATCAAATGGACCTAATTTGGGAACCGGAAGAGGTAAGGAGTCCGAAATGTACCTCTGTGACTCCACATTGTGGAAACTCACTTGTAGTGTATAAGATGAACTAGATGGACCCATACTTACCCAAACATGGATTAATAGGTTCTACACATGACTATGAGGACAAACATGAGTGAAACGGTCTCAATCCAAGGGAGGAACATCAAATGGACCTAATTTGGGAACCGGAAGAGGTAAGGAGTCCGAAATGTACCTCTGTGACTCCACATTGTGGAAACTCACTTGTAGTGTATAAGATGAACTAGATGGACCCATACTTACCCAAACATGGATTAATAGGTTCTACACATGACTATGAGGACAAACATGAGTGAAACGGTCTCAATCCAAGGGAGGAACATCAAATGGACCTAATTTGGGAACCGGAAGAGGTAAGGAGTCCGAAATGTACCTCTGTGACTCCACATTGTGGAAACTCACTTGTAGTGTATAAGATGAACTAGATGGACCCATACTTACCCAAACATGGATTAATAGGTTCTACACATGACTATGAGGACAAACATGAGTGAAACGGTCTCAATCCAAGGGAGGAACATCAAATGGACCTAATTTGGGAACCGGAAGAGGTAAGGAGTCCGAAATGTACCTCTGTGACTCCACATTGTGGAAACTCACTTGTAGTGTATAAGATGAACTAGATGGACCCATACTTACCCAAACATGGATTAATAGGTTCTACACATGACTATGAGGACAAACATGAGTGAAACGGTCTCAATCCAAGGGAGGAACATCAAATGGACCTAATTTGGGAACCGGAAGAGGTAAGGAGTCCGAAATGTACCTCTGTGACTCCACATTGTGGAAACTCACTTGTAGTGTATAAGATGAACTAGATGGACCCATACTTACCCAAACATGGATTAATAGGTTCTACACATGACTATGAGGACAAACATGAGTGAAACGGTCTCAATCCAAGGGAGGAACATCAAATGGACCTAATTTGGGAACCGGAAGAGGTAAGGAGTCCGAAATGTACCTCTGTGACTCCACATTGTGGAAACTCACTTGTAGTGTATAAGATGAACTAGATGGACCCATACTTACCCAAACATGGATTAATAGGTTCTACACATGACTATGAGGACAAACATGAGTGAAACGGTCTCAATCCAAGGGAGGAACATCAAATGGACCTAATTTGGGAACCGGAAGAGGTAAGGAGTCCGAAATGTACCTCTGTGACTCCACATTGTGGAAACTCACTTGTAGTGTATAAGATGAACTAGATGGACCCATACTTACCCAAACATGGATTAATAGGTTCTACACATGACTATGAGGACAAACATGAGTGAAACGGTCTCAATCCAAGGGAGGAACATCAAATGGACCTAATTTGGGAACCGGAAGAGGTAAGGAGTCCGAAATGTACCTCTGTGACTCCACATTGTGGAAACTCACTTGTAGTGTATAAGATGAACTAGATGGACCCATACTTACCCAAACATGGATTAATAGGTTCTACACATGACTATGAGGACAAACATGAGTGAAACGGTCTCAATCCAAGGGAGGAACATCAAATGGACCTAATTTGGGAACCGGAAGAGGTAAGGAGTCCGAAATGTACCTCTGTGACTCCACATTGTGGAAACTCACTTGTAGTGTATAAGATGAACTAGATGGACCCATACTTACCCAAACATGGATTAATAGGTTCTACACATGACTATGAGGACAAACATGAGTGAAACGGTCTCAATCCAAGGGAGGAACATCAAATGGACCTAATTTGGGAACCGGAAGAGGTAAGGAGTCCGAAATGTACCTCTGTGACTCCACATTGTGGAAACTCACTTGTAGTGTATAAGATGAACTAGATGGACCCATACTTACCCAAACATGGATTAATAGGTTCTACACATGACTATGAGGACAAACATGAGTGAAACGGTCTCAATCCAAGGGAGGAACATCAAATGGACCTAATTTGGGAACCGGAAGAGGTAAGGAGTCCGAAATGTACCTCTGTGACTCCACATTGTGGAAACTCACTTGTAGTGTATAAGATGAACTAGATGGACCCATACTTACCCAAACATGGATTAATAGGTTCTACACATGACTATGAGGACAAACATGAGTGAAACGGTCTCAATCCAAGGGAGGAACATCAAATGGACCTAATTTGGGAACCGGAAGAGGTAAGGAGTCCGAAATGTACCTCTGTGACTCCACATTGTGGAAACTCACTTGTAGTGTATAAGATGAACTAGATGGACCCATACTTACCCAAACATGGATTAATAGGTTCTACACATGACTATGAGGACAAACATGAGTGAAACGGTCTCAATCCAAGGGAGGAACATCAAATGGACCTAATTTGGGAACCGGAAGAGGTAAGGAGTCCGAAATGTACCTCTGTGACTCCACATTGTGGAAACTCACTTGTAGTGTATAAGATGAACTAGATGGACCCATACTTACCCAAACATGGATTAATAGGTTCTACACATGACTATGAGGACAAACATGAGTGAAACGGTCTCAATCCAAGGGAGGAACATCAAATGGACCTAATTTGGGAACCGGAAGAGGTAAGGAGTCCGAAATGTACCTCTGTGACTCCACATTGTGGAAACTCACTTGTAGTGTATAAGATGAACTAGATGGACCCATACTTACCCAAACATGGATTAATAGGTTCTACACATGACTATGAGGACAAACATGAGTGAAACGGTCTCAATCCAAGGGAGGAACATCAAATGGACCTAATTTGGGAACCGGAAGAGGTAAGGAGTCCGAAATGTACCTCTGTGACTCCACATTGTGGAAACTCACTTGTAGTGTATAAGATGAACTAGATGGACCCATACTTACCCAAACATGGATTAATAGGTTCTACACATGACTATGAGGACAAACATGAGTGAAACGGTCTCAATCCAAGGGAGGAACATCAAATGGACCTAATTTGGGAACCGGAAGAGGTAAGGAGTCCGAAATGTACCTCTGTGACTCCACATTGTGGAAACTCACTTGTAGTGTATAAGATGAACTAGATGGACCCATACTTACCCAAACATGGATTAATAGGTTCTACACATGACTATGAGGACAAACATGAGTGAAACGGTCTCAATCCAAGGGAGGAACATCAAATGGACCTAATTTGGGAACCGGAAGAGGTAAGGAGTCCGAAATGTACCTCTGTGACTCCACATTGTGGAAACTCACTTGTAGTGTATAAGATGAACTAGATGGACCCATACTTACCAAACATGGATTAATAGGTTCTACACATGACTATGAGGACAAACATGAGTGAAACGGTCTCAATCCAAGGGAGGAACATCAAATGGACCTAATTTGGGAACCGGAAGAGGTAAGGAGTCCGAAATGTACCTCTGTGACTCCACATTGTGGAAACTCACTTGTAGTGTATAAGATGAACTAGATGGACCCATACTTATCCAAACATGGATTAATAGGTTCTACACATGACTATGAGGACAAACATGAGTGAAACGGTCTCAATCCAAGGGAGGAACATCAAATGGACCTAATTTGGGAACCGGAAGAGGTAAGGAGTCCGAAATGTACCTCTGTGACTCCACATTGTGGAAACTCACTTGTAGTGTATAAGATGAACTAGATGGACCCATACTTACCCAAACATGGATTAATAGGTTCTACACATGACTATGAGGACAAACATGAGTGAAACGGTCTCAATCCAAGGGAGGAACATCAAATGGACCTAATTTGGGAACCGGAAGAGGTAAGGAGTCCGAAATGTACCTCTGTGACTCCACATTGTGGAAACTCACTTGTAGTGTATAAGATGAACTAGATGGACCCATACTTACCCAAACATGGATTAATAGGTTCTACACATGACTATGAGGACAAACATGAGTGAAACGGTCTCAATCCAAGGGAGGAACATCAAATGGACCTAATTTGGGAACCGGAAGAGGTAAGGAGTCCGAAATGTACCTCTGTGACTCCACATTGTGGAAACTCACTTGTAGTGTATAAGATGAACTAGATGGACCCATACTTACCCAAACATGGATTAATAGGTTCTACACATGACTATGAGGACAAACATGAGTGAAACGGTCTCAATCCAAGGGAGGAACATCAAATGGACCTAATTTGGGAACCGGAAGAGGTAAGGAGTCCGAAATGTACCTCTGTGACTCCACATTGTGGAAACTCACTTGTAGTGTATAAGATGAACTAGATGGACCCATACTTACCCAAACATGGATTAATAGGTTCTACACATGACTATGAGGACAAACATGAGTGAAACGGTCTCAATCCAAGGGAGGAACATCAAATGGACCTAATTTGGGAACCGGAAGAGGTAAGGAGTCCGAAATGTACCTCTGTGACTCCACATTGTGGAAACTCACTTGTAGTGTATAAGATGAACTAGATGGACCCATACTTATCCAAACATGGATTAATAGGTTCTACACATGACTATGAGGACAAACATGAGTGAAACGGTCTCAATCCAAGGGAGGAACATCAAATGGACCTAATTTGGGAACCGGAAGAGGTAAGGAGTCCGAAATGTACCTCTGTGACTCCACATTGTGGAAACTCACTTGTAGTGTATAAGATGAACTAGATGGACCCATACTTACCCAAACATGGATTAATAGGTTCTACACATGACTATGAGGACAAACATGAGTGAAACGGTCTCAATCCAAGGGAGGAACATCAAATGGACCTAATTTGGGAACCGGAAGAGGTAAGGAGTCCGAAATGTACCTCTGTGACTCCAGATTGTGGAAACTCACTTGTAGTGTATAAGATGAACTAGATGGACCCATACTTACCCAAACATGGATTAATAGGTTCTCCACATGACTATGAGGACAAACATGAGTGAAACGGTCTCAATCCAAGGGAGGAACATCAAATGGACCTAATTTGGGAACCGGAAGAGGTAAGGAGTCCGAAATGTACCTCTGTGACTCCACATTGTGGAAACTCACTTGTAGTGTATAAGATGAACTAGATGGACCCATACTTATCCAAACATGGATTAATAGGTTCTACACATGACTATGAGGACAAACATGAGTGAAACGGTCTCAATCCAAGGGAGGAACATCAAATGGACCTAATTTGGGAACCGGAAGAGGTAAGGAGTCCGAAATGTACCTCTGTGACTCCACATTGTGGAAACTCACTTGTAGTGTATAAGATGAACTAGATGGACCCATACTTATCCAAACATGGATTAATAGGTTCTCCACATGACTATGAGGACAAACATGAGTGAAACGGTCTCAATCCAAGGGAGGAACATCAAATGGACCTAATTTGGGAACCGGAAGAGGTAAGGAGTCCGAAATGTACCTCTGTGACTCCACATTGTGGAAACTCACTTGTAGTGTATAAGATGAACTAGATGGACCCATACTTACCCAAACATGGATTAATAGGTTCTCCACATGACTATGAGGACAAACATGAGTGAAACGGTCTCAATCCAAGGGAGGAACATCAAATGGACCTAATTTGGGAACCGGAAGAGGTAAGGAGTCCGAAATGTACCTCTGTGACTCCACATTGTGGAAACTCACTTGTAGTGTATAAGATGAACTAGATGGACCCATACTTATCCAAACATGGATTAATAGGTTCTACACATGACTATGAGGACAAACATGAGTGAAACGGTCTCAATCCAAGGGAGGAACATCAAATGGACCTAATTTGGGAACCGGAAGAGGTAAGGAGTCCGAAATGTACCTCTGTGACTCCAGATTGAGGAAACTCACTTGTAGTGTATAAGATGAACTAGATGGACCCATACTTACCCAAACATGGATTAATAGGTTCTCCACATGACTATGAGGACAAACATGAGTGAAACGGTCTCAATCCAAGGGAGGAACATCAAATGGACCTAATTTGGGAACCGGAAGAGGTAAGGAGTCCGAAATGTACCTCTGTGACTCCACATTGAGGAAACTCACTTGTAGTGTATAAGATGAACTAGATGGACCCATACTTATCCAAACATGGATTAATAGGTTCTACACATGACTATGAGGACAAACATGAGTGAAACGGTCTCAATCCAAGGGAGGAACATCAAATGGACCTAATTTGGGAACCGGAAGAGGTAAGGAGTCCGAAATGTACCTCTGTGACTCCAGATTGGAAACTCACTTGTAGTGTATAAGATGAACTAGATGGACCCATACTTACCCAAACATGGATTAATAGGTTCTACACATGACTATGAGGACAAACATGAGTGAAACGGTCTCAATCCAAGGGAGGAACATCAAATGGACCTAATTTGGGAACCGGAAGAGGTAAGGAGTCCGAAATGTACCTCTGTGACTCCAGATTGTGGAAACTCACTTGTAGTGTATAAGATGAACTAGATGGACCCATACTTACCCAAACATGGATTAATAGGTTCTACACATGACTATGAGGACAAACATGAGTGAAACGGTCTCAATCCAAGGGAGGAACATCAAATGGACCTAATTTGGGAACCGGAAGAGGTAAGGAGTCCGAAATGTACCTCTGTGACTCCACATTGTGGAAACTCACTTGTAGTGTATAAGATGAACTAGATGGACCCATACTTACCCAAACATGGATTAATAGGTTCTACACATGACTATGAGGACAAACATGAGTGAAACGGTCTCAATCCAAGGGAGGAACATCAAATGGACTAATTTGGGAACCGGAAGAGGTAAGGAGTCCGAAATGTACCTCTGTCTCCACATTGTGGAAACTCACTTGTAGTGTATAAGATGAACTAGATGGACCCATACTTACCCAAACATGGATTAATAGGTTCTACACATGACTATGAGGACAAACATGAGTGAAACGGTCTCAATCCAAGGGAGGAACATCAAATGGACCTAAATTTG
>CACVBM020000046.1:0-16948 GCA_902728155.2 Microthlaspi erraticum
GAAGTGGCTCAAAGGGGCCCATGAAGTCGATGCCCCATACATCAAACACTTCCACCTCAAGTATCGGGTTTTGTGGCATTTCATTGCGCTTGGAAATGCTCCCTTCTCGTTGGCATCTATCACACCTTGCAATGAAGTCGTGAGTGTCTTTGAAAAGGCTTGGCCACCAGAATCCGGCTTGAAGAACCTTGGAAGCTGTTTTGAAAGTCGCAAAGTGACCTCCGTAGCTTGATCCGTGACAATGCTCGAGTATTCCTTCTACTTCCTCCTGAGCTATGCACCTCCTGAGAACAGATCCCATGTCCCTGGCACTTCTCCACACACCAAGTAGTTGGCGTAATCTGCATACCAAGGCGCTTCCTTTTCCTCAACTGCCTTCAACTGCTCTAACCGAACTGCCAAACCTACGCTTTTCCCAGACTTTCCACCAAGAGCAACTGTTCCTCAGGCAGAGTATCGTCGATAGGTGCGGTCCATTGACCCTCATCCTTGAGAGATGATCCGCAACTCCGTTCTCAACCCCTTTCTTATCCAAAATTTCGAGATCGAATTCCTGGAGAAGAAGTATCCATCTCAGGAGCCTTGGCTTGGTGTCCTTCTTTGCCAACAGATGTCTCAAGGCTGCATGATCAGTGTAGACTATCACCTTTGAACCCACGAGATAACTTCTGAACTTCTCGAACGCAAAGACTACTGCCAAGAGCTCTTTCTCAGTTGTTGCGTATCGTCCATGGTTCTGCTTGCGTAATATATCACGTGGAGCTTTCTTGTCTATCCTCTGGCCAAGCACAGCTCCCACGGCGTAGTCACTAGCGTCACACATGATCTCGAAAGGGTAGTCCCAGTTTGGTGCTTGCACAATCGGGGCCGTGACCAAGGCAGTCTTGATCATCTCAAATGCCTTAAGGCACTCCTCGTCAAACAGGAACTCAGTCTCCTTGCACAAGAGGCGTGTCAAAGGACGAGCTATTTTGGAGAAGTCCTTGATAAATCTCCGATAGAAACCAGCGTGCCCAAGGAAACTTCTCACGTCCTTGACTGTCTTTGGTGGAGCAAGCTGACTCATCACCTCAATCTTTGCTTGATCAACCTCTATCCCCTTTTCTGATATCTTGTGTCCCAAGACGATCCCTTCCCTGACCATAAAGTGACACTTCTCCCAATTGAGCACTAGGTTCGTCTCCTCGCAGCGCTTGAGAACCCTGCACAAGTTGGACAAACAAGACACAAAAGAACTGCCATAGACAGAGAAGTCATCCATAAACACCTCAACAGTGTCTCAATCAAGTCCGAAAAGATGACGTCATGCACCTTTGGAAAGTCGCCGGAGCGTTACACAATCCAAAGGGCATACGTTTATAGGCAAAAGTTCCATAGGGACATGTGAAGGTGTTTTCTCTTGGTCATTAGGGTGGATGGGGATTTGAAAGAATCCCGAATAGCCATCAAGGAAGCAATAGAAAGGATGGTTTGCCAACCGCTCAAGCATCTGATCGATGAAAGGCAGTGGAAAATGATCCTTCCTAGTCGCCGCATTGAGCTTTCGGTAATCTATGCACATTCGGTGACCGGTTATGGTTCTGGTTGGGATCATTTCGTCTTTTTCGTTCTTGACTACTGTGATTCCACCTTTCTTGGGCACACAGTGTACCGGCGAGACCCAAGTACTATCCGAGATAGGGTAGATCACGCCGGCGTCAAGCAACTTAAGGATTTCCTTTTTCACCACCTCTTTGAGGTTGGGATTTAAGCGTCTTTGGTGTTCAATAGATCCCTTAGATTCGTTATCAAGGTGAATGCGATGAGTACAAAGCTCAGGAGATATGCCTTTGATGTCCTCTAAAGAGTAACCAATTGCTCTCCTGAACTTCCTCAACTCATTAAGGAGGGAGGTTAATTGGGGTGGGGTAAGTTCTTGGTTCACAATTACGGGATAAGTTGAATTTGGTCCAAGAAATGCGTACCTTAGCCCATCTGGTAAGGTCTTGAGGTCCACCTTTGGGGCTTTGAGCTCGCTCCAGTCATCGTCTGAAGGTTGCTCGAGGTCGTGCTCTGCCTCTACCTTGTGGATTTCCTCAACTCTCACGGAGCGTCCTATGATTTCCTCAACCACGTCATTGGGAACAGTCCCTCTGTGGGAGTCTAAGAGTCGAGCATACTCCAAGGATTCGGTGTTGAAGTAGCTCTTTTCCTCTGCTTTCTCAGTCAAGGTTAGCTGAAGCTGGTCCTCTGTGGCTAACTCCTCTAGATACTCGTCTGCCAACTGATCCAAAGTCTCTACCCAGAAGAGCTGTCCATCAATGGTTGGTTTCTTCATCGATCTCTTGATGTCGAAGCTGAGCTTGAAGTCATCTCCAAAGTTTAGCTCAATCTTCCCTCTCTGAACATCGATGATAGCTCCAGCGGTTGCCAAAAAGGGCCTTCCCAAGATCAGCGGATCCTTGGGTTCTTCATCCATCTCAAGGATAACAAAGTCAGTGGGTATCTCCACGTTTCCTACTCGCACAGGCAAGTCCTCGAGCATACCCACTGGGATGCGTACTGATCTATCCGCAAGTACCAAGGAAACGTCGCACTTTTGATACTTCTCGAACCCAAGCCTTTTAGCTACTGTGAGTGGCATTACAGATACGCCTGCTCCAAGATCACATAAGCTTCGGTTGAATGCCAGAGGACCAATAGAACAAGGAAGAGTGAAACTGCCTGGATCCTCAAACTTCTTCCCAACCACTTTCCTAGTGATGATTGCGCTACATTCCTGAGAAAGAACGACCATACCCTGAACCTCTTTTCTTCTCTCGGTTACAGCGTCCTTGAGAAATTTCTGATAGGGAGGGATGAGCATACATGCGTCCAAGAAGGGCATTGTAATATCAATCTCCTTTATTTGCTTATCAAACAGGCTCTGGCTTTCTCAAGCTGTTGTTTCTTGAATCGAACAGGAAAGGGAAGTTGCGGTTTGTAAGGAGGAGGAACGAAAGCTGGGGCTTTCTTCTTCTTTTGCACTTCCTCTGGTGCTTTCTCTTTCTCTTGAACTGGTGGTTCCTCTTCAGTCACAGGTGCTGGGGCTTCAGTTTCAACTGAAATCTCCTCCTCTTGTTCCTCAATGTCCTCATTGACTGGTGCGGGTCCTGTTCTTGGAGGTAAAGCGCGTCCACTTCTCAATGTAATTGCTTGTACGTATTCCTTGGGATTCTGCTCTGCTTTACCCGGAAGTTGACCTTGCGTTCTGGATGAGGAAGCTGTTCCGCCTTTGTGTTCAAGCTGATGGATTCTACTTGTGAGAGCTTCAATCTTAGTCTGAAGGTCGTGGTGCGAGAAGTCGATTCTCCCATTGATCTCAGATAGTCGCTTGTTGAGATCCACGTTTCCGGTAGACTGTCCCTGAAGTAGTTGCTGAAGCATCTGCTTGACTCCAGGTTCTTGTGGACCTTGCTTAGCCTCGAATCCAGGTGGAACAGAGGTGTTTTTCTGATAGCCTCCTTGGAATTTTTGTTGTACCCATCACGTGGTTTAGTTGGGTACATCTTTCCTTGACCAGACGTGTTGGCTTGAGGAGGATAGACTTGGTCCTGGGGGTTCTCTACATTCGTGCTTCGATAGGACATATTGGGGTTGTTCTTGTAGTAACCCTGGCTATGAATGTAGTTGACGTCCTCAGTGTAAACTCCTCCTCTTGATCGTCATCACGTTCCTCCAGCATGTGTACCGACTGTTTTTGCTGGACTATAAGCAGTTTGTCAAGCTTGTCGTTCAGCACCTTCAGTTCCTTCTTGTGCTTTTCCTCTGCTTCGACGGATCCTCTGTTTGTGCGGTCATGTCTTCGCCGTATGTACCATTGCTCATTGCCATGTTTTCCACCAAAAACAGACCGTCGTCACGTCTCTGGCCAAGAAGTTGCCTTGGCTTGCTGTGTCAAGCATCTGCCTAAGCGAGGCAGTACACCACGGTATAGAGTGCTTAAGAGTGACTCTTGAGAGAAACCGTGGTGTGGGCACTTCGACTGATATCCTTTGAAGCGTTCCCAGGCGTCTGTGAAACTCTCGCCGTGCTTTTGTGCGAAGCTTGAGATGTTGGTTCTGAAGCTTGCAGTTCTGACTGAGGAGAAGAACTTAGCCAAGAAGGCTTTCTTGCACTGATCCCAGCTTGTGATGGACCCTCGAGGTATCGTCTTTTCCCATTGGCGAGCTTTGCCATCAAGTGAGAATGGGAATAAACGAAGTTTGGTTGCGTCTTCGCTTACCCCATTCTGTGTGATCAAATCACATGCTCTGTCAAACTCGTCAAGATGGTCCAACGGGTCTTCCTCAGGTAGACCGTGATAGATCTTTTGTTGGACTTGATGCAGAATGTGCGGTTTGATTTCGAAGTTGTTGTGCACATTCGGCGGGGCTATGCCTTGACGGTTTTCGTGAGTGTTAGGTGCATCGCCGGCACCTATTTGACGGTGAGGTCGCAGAGGTGGATTGTTTCGCTGACCACCTTGTTGTTCCGGTCCGGGTGGGAATCCTTCCTGTTGGGGTTGGGCTGCCATGTCCGGAACCTCTTGTCTTCTGGTTCGCGAAGTAACTCTGCGTGACCGTTTGTTTTGCTCTGCTTTGTCAAGATCGCTTGTACTTAGGAGGTTGTCTCGTCCTTTGGATCTGGTGTGCATACACCTGAGGTCAAAGATGAGAGGTTTCACAGAAAGTTAGCGACTTTAGGCAAGATAGAGCAAAACCGACTTAATCTAAGGTTTTTCTTGAAAACGAAATGCTTAAAAGTCTCCACTTTGGCAACGGCGCCAAGTTGATAAGTAGGATTTTTGTATCAACTATCTCAATCCATACCACTCATGTCATTGTAGTACTTGAGATGTCAATCCAAGTGGAGATTTAAACTTATCGAAATAAAGAAAAGGCAAAGATCAAGTTTCGATAAAAGATTGGGTTTTGTTTTGTAAAGATCTATGCTTTAAGCTAACAAGATGAAATAAAGATTTAAACTTTAACAATAAAAGATAAAGGAGGCGTCTTGGGTGAGACTTAGTTGGGATCAAACGAGCTCAACCTTCCTTTCTCAACACACCAAGACTCAAGCTTTGTGCTTAGACTTTGGGTAAATCTGCCACTCTCGTGGTCAGATCGCTTTGCAAGCTGAGAATCCAAAGCTAGCTCTCACTAGTGGACTCAAAGTTACAAGCTTTCACAAGATCTAGTCTAAAAGTGCACAAGATACATCCCAACAACCAATCTCTTAGGTTGGGAATGTTTCTCTCTATCGCTAGCTCTCTTAGGCATTAACGCAAACACCTTCTAGGTGTACTAGCCTAGATTCGCGACTTCAAGTGATCAAGAAGAAGCCGAGATATAAAGCTCTAGCTAAAGAAAAGCTGGTCAAGGGAGATTAAGGAAGAGGTTAACAGGAAGCTAAAGCTCTGACCTTTCCTAATCTCACCCTCGAAACCTCTAAAGAACTACTCGCTACTCATACTCGAACCGAAAGCAAAGAGGTAAAGAAAGCTAGAAATCATCATTAAGACAAGATTAGCAAACTAAGTACTTCTTAAACTTAAAAGATTCAAAGTAAAAGCTTACAAAAGATCTCCAAGAACAAACTGTTTTTCTTGGAGAGAAACTGGTTACAAGATAAAGATTGCCTAAAATTAGGTCTTAAAGGTTTATATAGAGAAGGGAAAAGTGTATCCTTTGGTCAACGTTTTTGCTTTGACTTCACAGATGCGCGCAGCTTGAGCAACTTCCTCAAGCACTCTGTTTCCTTTTGCTCAAGGCTCTGTTCCGTCTTGCTTGTTTTGCCATCCGATTACTCCGATCTCCTTCTGGTCCATCTCCGATCATCACCTCCGGTCCCTCCTTCGCCATAAGCTCCGAATACCTGATAAATGCACCCCAAATGCAATGGAAATGCAAAATGCTATCCTAAAGGCTAAATGATCCTAAGTAGACTAAAGCTACACTAAATGTTATGAAATGGGACTCAATTATACACAGAACTATGCAGTATGAGAGGCTAAATGTATGCAAATGTTGAGTACATCAGTCAGCTCTTGATCCAATCCGTTTATGCACCTCTGCACTTGCTTCGCATCCACTCCTGAAGCTTATACTCTCTCTCAGTAGTTGGTGTTGCAGCCGGGTTCGTTCAAGTCAGTTTCGTCTCCATTGAGCATCTCAATGTCTCCGTCTGATTGGTTTGGACAATTCTTGTCTCTCATGAGCAGCTGGGTGTCTCTCCCTGACAGACTAGGTCTTCTTGGAGCTTATCCACGCTCTCTCTCTTCCTTAGCAGTTGGTGTCGTTGCCCAATTGGTTTAGGCTTGCTTCGTCTTCATTCAGTAGCTGGATGTTGCTACATGATTGGCTGAATGGTTTTGGCTCCATTGAGTAGCTGAGTGTCTTCTCCATACTGGTTATGATCATCCTTATCTTCCCAAGTAGCTGGTGTCACCACTTGATTGGCTTAGAACAAGATTGCTCCAAATGTACGTTTCCTCGTCCAGAGGGTTTCGTACGTTTCCCTGTCTGGAGGGTTTCGTCCCCGTCGTGCTTGAGAATTAAAATCTCCTATTTTAATCCTTCTCTCATTTCCATGTTTCTGAGCTTCCACATAGTTGCTTGGAAATGTGCGGAATACCTCCATCCCGAACATTTACGTTTCTTGCAGTCGTTGCGGGATAGATCTTGGGCGTTCGTCCCATCTCTCAATCTGCTCGTCCGATTTGCATTCTGCTTCGACCAAACTTCTTAGAATGTCTCTTATGTCGTCCAAGCTCTTCTCTTCTTGATTTGGAGAACTTTGATATTTTGTCGTCCTGTCGACTCTTCCCATGTTCGCACAATGATCGTCCCACCTGGACAATCTTGCTGTATCTTCACTTCTGCTCGATCGTTCTTGATCCTGTCTTGATCCAAGTCTTCGTTGTGATCTCTGGATTAGATCCCACGTCTTTGTCTTCCAATCCCAGAGTGTTGATCTTCCCATCCCGGCCTTTGGGATGTTTTAGGTCTTGATACGGGGTATCACATTCTCCCCCCCCTTAATAGAATTCGTCCCCGAATTCCAGTTGTAGAGAGTAGGAACGTTCCATTGTTCCGGTGTCTCTCCCCATCTTTTAAGATGCCTTGCCTCCTCTTACTCTGTCTTCACGTTGTCCCCTTGCAGACTCCTCTTACTCTGTCTTCACGTTGTCCCCTTGCAGACTCCTCTTCCACTGATCTCCTCTGATCCTCCTTGCTCAAATCTCCATTCCCATAACCATCCATCCCGGCTTTAACTATGGGTTATCTAATGTCAAAACCGTACCTTAACCAACACTTCCCTTGTTGGTCTTGATCCCGGTCTGACCACTCTAGCGAGGTTCTCCTAACTTCGCTAACCACCTAACCTCTTACTCAAGGATTTCCGTCCTAGCTTTATTTCCCTCTTGGAAACAGCATTCACGGAATTTCCTTCTATTAACACATCGCTTCCCTTTAAGGGTTCCTACTCGATGTGCTAATACCCAAAACTACTTTACCAGAACCAACTTGGTTCCAAGGATATCCGCTCTAGTTTCATTTCCCCCTGGAAATAGAAACATCGGAATCTCCTTTCACCACATCGTTTCCCAAAACATGGGTTTCCTAAACGATGTCTCTACCAAACTCAACTTAAACCACCAAACAATCCTACTTACTATACCAAGCAAGCAAGAAAATAAACCATTCAAAGATTGAGTTAGAACCCGAAAAATACCTTTTCTCGGCATGTGGTTTAGGGTTCCTAGACTCTATCTTACATTCTACGGCTTCCACTCCCTGGTCGCCTCTCTCTCCTTGTGGTTGAGCGGGTGGGTTGACTAGTACTGGGGCAGTTCCTTGGACAGTCTGCTGAGAAATGGCCTTTCTCTCCACAAGTAAGGCAAATGTTCTGCCTTTCATTCATCCTTGATCTAGCTCGCACATTGGGACATGCTCGGCTATGATGTCCCGTCCCTCCACATTGATCGCATGGTAGCGTGACTTGAGACGGTGCTGGGACTCTCATCCTCGCGAGTCTTCTGGGAGGCCTTCCCCTTTGGCGTGACACATTTGCTCTGGCCATTACCCTCTGTTCTGAGATTCTCCAATTCTGTGGCGATTATCTCATCCCACCTTCTTGCTAGGTTAAGACCTTCATCATCTTGTGGCCATTCATTCTCTCCGGTACCTTCCTCCGTGGTTTGGTTAAGATCCGGTATTTGATATTGATCATTGCCTGCCACCGAGTTTGGTGCATCTTGTTCTCCATACATTGTACACCATATCGCATTAGCTTCTCCTTGATCTTGAGGTATGCTTCCTTCTCCATGCTCCATTGATGATGTGTATCCAGCGATCTCGTTGAGTTTCCTTGTCCAGTACGTGGGTGATACGTTCTGGTGTCCAAGATAATCCTCCCATGTTGGTTCCGGCGTATCCGGTTCTTCAGGTTGGTTTCTGAAGACTTCACTATTGACTTGAACTGCAACGGCTGGATCATTGCTTTCTACGCCAGTGGTAATGAACGGGTACATGTAGTCCGTTGGATTATCCTCCGTTGGCATGTACGGGTATACTCCACCTCCGGTGCAAATACATGCGGCATTGGTATATGCGGTAGAACACTTGGTGGACTATCTCTATCCCAAGAGTTTGGTGTAGTCTCGCCTGAACTGATCTCTATGATCTGAGTAGATGGAACCATTCTCTCCTCCTCAGGGTAATGTACTGGCCATGTCATGTGTTCGCCATACTCATTCACCGTTGTGCTGGGCTGCACGTTGTCTCTCGGCATAAGATATACGTCCTCGTCCCAATCACTGCTGCTATCATGATCTGTTAGTGTCTGCTGTTCCAAGTCCGTCACTACGATCCAGTGCTCCGAATTGCTCGACGGTTCTGAACTCGACGATCCAGACTCAGCTGTCCATACTTGCCCAGTACTAAACCACGACCCCTCATCATCCACAAACCAGTCACTCATGACTTCAAGCTATCACCACAAAGCAAACATTAGGGTTCCTATTCAACACAATCTATCCCATGGATGATCCGCATCCATCTATTCTATGGATGATCAACACCCATAGACACCTCAAATATGGCTTACCACATTGCATAATGTTACCATAACCTCTATACTGACCATGCAACAATCAAACAAGAACATGCATGATCAATCAGAAATTATAAGCAACATCAAGCAATGCTTAATAATTTAGAGATGTACCTGATGGATGT
The DNA here is from genome assembly GCA_902728155.2 of Microthlaspi erraticum. Classification (NCBI taxonomy): domain Eukaryota; kingdom Viridiplantae; phylum Streptophyta; class Magnoliopsida; order Brassicales; family Brassicaceae; genus Microthlaspi; species Microthlaspi erraticum. The sequence continues at coordinate 9,240 of CACVBM020000046.1, forward strand.
TGTGACTGCATACCTATATGGCTCACTTGATAGTGAGATATATATGAAAATTCCTGAGGGATTTAAGATCCCAAAAGGATCAAAGATGCTTGAAGCATCTAAAGAGCTTTGTTCGGTCAAACTCCAGCGATCACTTTATGGATTAAAACAATCCGGCCGCATGTGGTACAATCGCTTAAGTGAATACTTGTTGAGTAAAGGTTACGTCAACAATATTTGTCCATGCGTGTTCATAAAGAAATCCTCAACGGGTTTTGTGATCATTGCTGTGTATGTTGATGACCTGAACATGATTGGAACTCAAAAGGAGATTGATGATGCAAGAACTCATATGAAAGATGAGTTCGAAATGAAAGATCTTGGAAAGACAAAGTTTTGTCTTGGGCTCCAGATAGAGCATTTCCAAGATGGAATATTTTTGCATCAATCAAATTACACCAAAAGGGTGTTAAAGCGCTTTTATATGGATAAAGCGACTCCTTTGAGTAGTCCAATGGTCAATAGATCGCTTGATGTTAACAAGGATCCATTTCGACCTATTGAAGATTCTGAAGAAATGTTAGGTCCTGAAGTACCTTACATGAGCGCCATCGGGGCACTTATGTATCTTGCAAATTGCACAAGACCAGATATAGCTTTTGCTACTAATCTGCTTGCAAGATACAGCTCATCGCCTACCAGAAGACATTGGAACGGAATAAAACATATATTCCGTTATCTTCAAGGTACGATTGAGTTTGGATTATATTATTCAAGAAACCCCGAGGTTGGTTTAGTTGGTTTTGCAGATGCTGGCTACTTGTCTGATCCGCATAAAGCTCGATCGCAAACCGGTTATGTTTTCACTACGGTGGAACCGCGATCTCTGGCGTTCCCAAAAACAAACTTTGGTTGCAACGTCTTCAAATTATGCGGAGAATCATTGCTCTCATGAAGCATGTAGAGAGTGTGTATGGTTGAGATCTTTGATCCAACATATACAAGAAGCCAGCGAGTATCTACAAAGAAAGAGCCAACAACCATCTACGAAGACAATTGCATGTGTCACTCAACTCAAAGAAGGCTATATCAAGAGCGACAGGACAAAGCACATCCCTCCAAGATTTTTCTCTTACACTCAAGAATCGAGAAAGAATCAAGAAGTGGATATTCAGTATGTTCGCTCAAGTGACAATGCAGCTGATCTCTTCACAAAGGTGCTTCCCACTACATGTTCAAGAAGCATGTTCAGAGTATTGGAATGCGTCGTCTACAAGATTTGTGAAGAGAAGACCATATCTATTTTTCCAGGGGGAGTTTGCATTCGGTACTCTTTTTCCTTATCGTAGGTTTTTATCCCATTGGGTTTTTCCATGTTAAGGTTTTAATGAGGCCGTATGCAATACTGATGATGAGTCAAGGGGGAGTGTTGAGATAATAACAAAAAGTGATGACTCATCACATGAGATAACTATCTCCTTCACCGACTCATAGGTGTCACAATATCATTGATTCACCCTCCCTATATAAAGGGGTCAGTTTTTGTTGTACAACACACACAACCAACGAAACATTAATAAAGAAAAAGATATTTCTCCCTTCTCTCTCATACTCATCTCTCGTCTCTCTCCTCTCCGGTGGTCCCCACCACCTTTTTTTATTTTATTTGTTATTTCAAAATATTATAAAATATTGCTTTAAAGGTGAGAATAAATAAAATAAAAGAGTAAGAAAGGTGGTGGGACCACTGGGCAGGAGAGAGACGAGAGAGGAATGATATGAGGAGTGAGAGAGTAACTTTTTTCTATTGAGTTGTGTTGTAGGAATGAATTTCTCTACAGAGATTAGTACCCTTTATATAGGGGACCACACAAGTAGAATTGTGACACCTAAAGTCGGTTTACAAAAGATATTTCTCAGCTGATGATGAGTCATCGTGATTGGTCTTATCACAACACTCCCCCTTGATTTATCATCAGTATAGAGTTGTATATGGCCTCATTAAAATCTTATCATGGAAAAACCCATTGGGATAAAAACCATGAGAAGAAAAAAGAGTACCGATAAGCAAACTCCCCCTGAAAAATAGATATGGTCTTCTCTTCACAAATCTTGCAGACGGCGTATTCCAATACTTTGAACATGCTTCTTGAACACTGTAGTGGGAAGCGCCTTTGTGAAGAGATCAGCGGCATTGTCACTTGAGCGAGCATACTGAATATCCACTTCTTGATTCTTTTCGGATTCTTGAGTGTAAGAGAAATATCTTGGAGGAATGTGTTTCGTCATGTCGCTATTGATATAACCTTCTTTGAGCTGAGTGACACATGCAGAATTGACTTCATAGATAGTCGTTGGCTCTTTCTTTGTAGATACTCCACTGGCTTCTTGTATATGTTGGATCAAAGATCTCAACCATACACTCTCTCTACATGCTTCATGGAGAGCAATGATTTCTGCATAATTTGAAGACGTTGCAACCAAAGTTTGTTTTTGGGAACGCCAGGAGATCGCAGTTCCACCATATGTAAAAACATAACCGGTTTGCGATCGAGCCTTATGCGGATCAGACAAGTAGCCAGCATCTGCAAAACCAACTAAACCAACCTCGGGGTTTCTTGAATAATATAATCCAAACTCAATCGTACCTTGAAGATAATGGAATATATGTTTTATTTCGTTCCAATGTCTTCTGGTAGGCGATGAGCTGTATCTTGCAAGCAGATTAGTAGCAAAAGCTATATATGGTCTTGTGCAATTTGCAAGATCCATAAGTGCCCCGATGGCGCTCATGTAAGGTACTTCAGGACCTAACATTTCTTCAGAATCTTCTTGAGGTCGAAATGGATCCTTGTTAACATCAAGCGATCTATTGACCATTGGACAACTCAAAGGAGTCGCTTTATCCATATAAAAGCGCTTTAACACCCTTTTGGTGTAATTTGATTGATGCAAAAATATTCCATCTTGGAAATACTTTATCTGGAGCCCAAGACAAAACTTTGTCTTTCCAAGATCTTTCATTTCGAACTCATCTTTCATATGAGTTCTTGCATCATCAATTTCCTTTTGAGTTCCAATCATGTTCAGGTCATCAACATACACAGCAATGATCACAAAACCCGTTGAGAATTTCTTTATGAACACACATGGACATATCGCATTGTTGACGTAACCTTTACTCAACAAGTATTCACTTAAGCGATTGTACCACATGCGGCCGGATTGTTTTAATCCGTAAAGTGATCGCTGGAGTTTGACCGAACAAAGCCCTTTAGATGCTTCAAGCATCTTTGATCCTTTCGGGATCTTAAATCCCTCAGGTTCGTCATCTTGACGAACCTCTTTATCAGGTTCTACAAGAACCTGTTCGGAAATGTCTTGAAGACATTTCGGTTCATCAGGAACCTTTACTCCACAATTCTTTTTTTTTCGGGGATATTTATCCTTTGATCCTTTAGGCCTCCCGCGCTTTAATTGAACCGGTTCACTTGCTCTATTCACATCAAAATGTTCATGAGGAACTTCTATTTTTGATGGAGCATTAGCAGCGGGGATATATGACTTCGTCACCCTTTTCGTATCTGTGAATCACCTAGCGTTGATTAAAAGGAGGATCAAGATAAGCCAAAGAGTGTGTACACCAGGTGATATCATTTGGTGATTCTCTCAACCCTCCCCCTAACGCAGGGAATTCATTTTCATCAAAGTGGCTATCAGCAAATCGTGCCGTAAACATGTCACCAGTTGCCGGTTCAAGATACCTTATTATACTAGGGGACGAATACCCGACATATATTCCCAATCTCCTCTGTGGTCCCATTTTTGATCTCTGTGGTGGCGCTATTGGGATATAGACCGCACACCTAAATACCCGGAGATGGAATATATTTGGAATATTTCCAAATGCCAACTGTATGGGCGAAAATTCATTATAAGCACTTGGTCTCACTTGAACCAAGGCTCCCGCATGAAATATTGCATGTCCCCATACAGTTATTGGGAATTTTGTTCTCAAGATTAACGGTCTTGCAATTAACTGCAACCACTTTATTAATGACTCAGCCATGTCATTTTGCGTATGAACGTGCGGAACCGGATGTTTAACATCGATTCCCACACATACAAAAGTCATTAAAGGCTGCTGAAGTGAATTCACCAGCATTATCAAGCCTGACTTTCTTTATGGCATAATTAGGGAAATGCGCTCTCAACCTGATTATTTGGGCAATAAATCTTGCGAAAGCCATATTTCTTGTGGTCAAAAGACTCACATTTGACCATCTACTAGATGCGTCAATCAATACCATAAAATATCGAAATGGCCCGCACGGTGGGTTAATAGGCCCACATATATCACCATGTATTCTCTCTAAGAATACAGGATTCATTCCCAACTTTGGCTGGCGAGGGCCTAATTATGAGTTTCCTTGAGAACATGTTTTACATGAAAACTCCCCCGATTGAAAAATCTTTTCATTTTTCAATGGGTGGCCACTCGTATTTTGCACAATTCTTCTCATCATGACTAAACCCGGGTGGCCAAGTCTTTCATGCCACACCCTAAAAGTGCTAGTAAACATCTGGTTTACTGCAACGTAAGATTCAGTCATGTTGATTTTTGTGCAATATAAACCAGAAGACATCATTGGTAATTACTTCCAATGTTTGTTTCCTCTCCGTTGTAATGCAAAGATATTCAATGCCATTTTTGTTTATAGTCTCAATATGATATCCATTTTTGCGAATATCTCGGAAACTTAATAAGTTCCGGTGAGACTCCAGGGAATATAGTGCATCTCGCACTTCAAATTTCGTTCCCCTTGGCAATGAAAAACTTGCACTCCCAGAGCCAAGTATTATTTTTGCACTACCACATATAGTACTCACGCTTTCAGCGGAGTCTTTCATTTTGAGACAGGAGAAATACTTCTTATCTTTGAGTATTGTATGTGTCGTAGCACTGTCTGCTAGACAAGTATCTTTATCCTTAATCTCAAAAGGTGGCACCATCTGGGCCACGAAATTCATAAAATATGAAACATTTTATATTACACATTGCTAATATATTACATCAAAAATTTTTAGCAAAAGATATATTATACAATACAAGAAAAACGATTAAGAGATTGTTATTCTTGTCTTCTTTACGAAGACACTATCATTGATTTAACTTTCTTTGGCTCAGTTGATTCTTCAGGATCAACGAGATAGTCGGCGACATCCAGATGAAAATCATCACTTAAGCCATCAAAGGATGGACCAGGTTCATCAGAGATGAAGTTTGTCTTTGCATCCTTATTTTTGGCTTGTTGTGATGCCCTGTACAGATCGGCTAAATGTTTGGGCGTACGACATGTACGCTCAAAGTGATTATTCATGCCACATCTGTAACAGGTGCGTTCATCCTTTCTTTTTACCGCTCGATCATCATCACTTTCTCTTCCACGTCCACGACCTCGACCGCGACACGGCCTTTGCCGTGTCTGCGTTCATGTTCAGGCTTTTTAGTGTGACTGGATGACGCAACATTCGCTTCAGGGAATGGCGCAGATCCAGTTGGACGGAGCTGATGGTTTAACATCACAAGCTGATTATTTTTTTCAGCCACAAGGAGGATTTGCATCAACTCCGAGTACGAGGTGAATTCTCTTGCCCGGTATCGTTGCTGCAGGATTATATTTTCAGGATGAAAAGTTGAGAGTTTTTTCCAACATATCAAATTCACTGATATTCTCTCCACACATTTTCATCCTGGAAGTGATGTTGTACATAATGGAATTGTACTCAGCAACACTTTTATAATCCTGGAACCGGAGGTTCAACCACTCGTACCTCGCTTGCGGTAAGATCATATATTTTTTATGATCAAACTGAACTTTAAGCGTGTTCCATAGATCCACATGATCTTCTTTTGTGATGTATTCATCATTTAAACCATCATGTATATGGTGGCGTAAATAGATCATGGCTTTCGCCTTTTGCTCATCGGACGTCTTTCCAGACTTATCGATAGTGCTCAAGAGACCATTTCCTTTTAGGTGCAACTTTGCACCTACCGTCCAAGACAAATAGTTATTACCACTAATGTCCAGGGCTTTGTCAAATTCGACATTATAACTGAATAACAAAAACTTAAACTTTTGAAAATTTCAGCATAATAACGGTATATAAAAGCATAAATTGAAATAGCAAGAAAATAAATGACTGAATTTAAGAGCATAATATAAAGACAGAAATTTAGATCTGGGAGGAGATAGCGTTTGCGGTTTGATTGGTTCTCCCGCTACCACCCGCAAACGCAGCGTTTGCGGTTCGTAGCGGTTTTCGGCGGTTTATAACAATCACGACAACCGCTTTGAATCGCTCTATACCACTCTGTACCGCTCTATATCGCTGAAAATCAAAAGCTCCTTTCCGCAAGCGTTTGCGGTTGCGGGCGGTTGCGGGTGGATAATTAAAAAAAAAAAAACACAAACTTATATAAAATCCGAAAATAAATAATAATATTTATTAAAAAATAAGATTTGGATAATAAAATCACAATATAAATAAAAAATTAGTACTTTTAGTCAATATTCATTAAAATCATATAATACTTATATATTTATAAGTTCTACAAATCAAAATTCTCTTCATAAATATTCTTTTCATACTAATACATATATATCTAATAAATAAAATTGTAAAATAAATTTAATTTTCACATTAAATATATATTTTGAAAATAAAATCACATTTTTATTTAAATTATAGAAATTAAAAGATAGACGTAAGTATTATACACATATTATTATTTATAAAAAAATATTTTTAATTATGTTGAACCATAAATTTAAAATTTTCATTATAAAATATTTTTGATATTTTTATAATTATATAATGTGTTTATATTATTAATTTATTGTTTAACCGCTATTGCATCCGCAAGTGAACCAGTCATAAGTAACCCGCAAACGCATCCATTTTCAATTGTTATGCCAGTCGTACAAACCGCTTAATAACGCTACTAATCACAACCGCCCGCTTCTGCAAACTCCCGCACCCGCAACCGCAACCGCAGCGGTTAAACCAGTCAGACCCATAGTCATCAACTCCGCTACATGGAAGAGGTTTTCACCATCAACTCCGGAGGAGGATTTCCCTACCACTCCATATATATGATCTGAGGAGACATAGTCTACCATGTGATCATTTGCTCGGAGTAGGCAGAGTCTAGCTTTCCGGCTTTAATTTATTTGATCGAGGAGGCAGAGCCATCCATGACGATCAGCTCGGAGTAGGCATGGCCTAGCATCCCGGCAGAACATACAAATAATAGAATTTAAAATTAAAATAATTTAGACAGAATTTAGTTTCACCTTTTTAGTATAAGGATAGATCTGGATAGATCTAGGCTCGTAGAGGCAGTTGTGCTGATAACGTATTATAAAATATTGCTTAAAGGTGAGAATAAATAAAATAAAAGAGTAAGAAAGGTGGTGGGACCACTGGACAGGAGAGAGACAAGAGAGGAATGATATGAGGAGTGAGAGAATAACTTTTTTCTATTGACTTGTGTTGTACGAATGAATTTCTCTACAGAGATTAGTACCCTTTATATAGAGGGACCACACAAGTAGAATTGTGACACCTAATGTCGGTTTACAAAAGATATTTCTCAGCTGATGATGAGTCATCGTGATTGGTCTTATCACAACACTTCCTCTTAGTATAAATAGGGGGTCTTG
>CACVBM020000047.1:0-16944 GCA_902728155.2 Microthlaspi erraticum
CTCTTCCGGTTCCCAAATTTGGTCCATTTGATGTTCCTCCCTTGGATTGAGACCGTTTCACTCATGTTTGTCCTCATAGTCATGTGTAGAAGCTATTAATCCATGTTTTGGTAAGTATGGGTCCATCTAGTTCATCTTATACACTACAAGTGAGTTTCCACAATGTGGAGGCACAGAGGTACATTTCGGACTCCTTACCTCTTCCGGTTCCCAAATTTGGTCCATTTGATGTTCCTCCCTTGGATTGAGACCGTTTCACTCATGTTTGTCCTCATAGTCATGTGTAGAAGCTATTAATCCATGTTTTGGTAAGTATGGGTCCATCTAGTTCATCTTATACACTACAAGTGAGTTTCCACAATGTGGAGGCACAGAGGTACATTTCGGACTCCTTACCTCTTCCGGTTCCCAAATTTGGTCCATTTGATGTTCCTCCCTTGGATTGAGACCGTTTCACTCATGTTTGTCCTCATAGTCATGTGTAGAAGCTATTAATCCATGTTTTGGTAAGTATGGGTCCATCTAGTTCATCTTATACACTACAAGTGAGTTTCCACAATGTGGAGGCACAGAGGTACATTTCGGACTCCTTACCTCTTCCGGTTCCCAAATTTGGTCCATTTGATGTTCCTCCCTTGGATTGAGACCGTTTCACTCATGTTTGTCCTCATAGTCATGTGTAGAAGCTATTAATCCATGTTTTGGTAAGTATGGGTCCATCTAGTTCATCTTATACACTACAAGTGAGTTTCCACAATGTGGAGGCACAGAGGTACATTTCGGACTCCTTACCTCTTCCGGTTCCCAAATTTGGTCCATTTGATGTTCCTCCCTTGGATTGAGACCGTTTCACTCATGTTTGTCCTCATAGTCATGTGTAGAAGCTATTAATCCATGTTTTGGTAAGTATGGGTCCATCTAGTTCATCTTATACACTACAAGTGAGTTTCCACAATGTGGAGGCACAGAGGTACATTTCGGACTCCTTACCTCTTCCGGTTCCCAAATTTGGTCCATTTGATGTTCCTCCCTTGGATTGAGACCGTTTCACTCATGTTTGTCCTCATAGTCATGTGTAGAAGCTATTAATCCATGTTTTGGTAAGTATGGGTCCATCTAGTTCATCTTATACACTACAAGTGAGTTTCCACAATGTGGAGGCACAGAGGTACATTTCGGACTCCTTACCTCTTCCGGTTCCCAAATTTGGTCCATTTGATGTTCCTCCCTTGGATTGAGACCGTTTCACTCATGTTTGTCCTCATAGTCATGTGTAGAAGCTATTAATCCATGTTTTGGTAAGTATGGGTCCATCTAGTTCATCTTATACACTACAAGTGAGTTTCCACAATGTGGAGGCACAGAGGTACATTTCGGACTCCTTACCTCTTCCGGTTCCCAAATTTGGTCCATTTGATGTTCCTCCCTTGGATTGAGACCGTTTCACTCATGTTTGTCCTCATAGTCATGTGTAGAAGCTATTAATCCATGTTTTGGTAAGTATGGGTCCATCTAGTTCATCTTATACACTACAAGTGAGTTTCCACAATGTGGAGGCACAGAGGTACATTTCGGACTCCTTACCTCTTCCGGTTCCCAAATTTGGTCCATTTGATGTTCCTCCCTTGGATTGAGACCGTTTCACTCATGTTTGTCCTCATAGTCATGTGTAGAAGCTATTAATCCATGTTTTGGTAAGTATGGGTCCATCTAGTTCATCTTATACACTACAAGTGAGTTTCCACAATGTGGAGGCACAGAGGTACATTTCGGACTCCTTACCTCTTCCGGTTCCCAAATTTGGTCCATTTGATGTTCCTCCCTTGGATTGAGACCGTTTCACTCATGTTTGTCCTCATAGTCATGTGTAGAAGCTATTAATCCATGTTTTGGTAAGTATGGGTCCATCTAGTTCATCTTATACACTACAAGTGAGTTTCCACAATGTGGAGGCACAGAGGTACATTTCGGACTCCTTACCTCTTCCGGTTCCCAAATTTGGTCCATTTGATGTTCCTCCCTTGGATTGAGACCGTTTCACTCATGTTTGTCCTCATAGTCATGTGTAGAAGCTATTAATCCATGTTTTGGTAAGTATGGGTCCATCTAGTTCATCTTATACACTACAAGTGAGTTTCCACAATGTGGAGGCACAGAGGTACATTTCGGACTCCTTACCTCTTCCGGTTCCCAAATTTGGTCCATTTGATGTTCCTCCCTTGGATTGAGACCGTTTCACTCATGTTTGTCCTCATAGTCATGTGTAGAAGCTATTAATCCATGTTTTGGTAAGTATGGGTCCATCTAGTTCATCTTATACACTACAAGTGAGTTTCCACAATGTGGAGGCACAGAGGTACATTTCGGACTCCTTACCTCTTCCGGTTCCCAAATTTGGTCCATTTGATGTTCCTCCCTTGGATTGAGACCGTTTCACTCATGTTTGTCCTCATAGTCATGTGTAGAAGCTATTAATCCATGTTTTGGTAAGTATGGGTCCATCTAGTTCATCTTATACACTACAAGTGAGTTTCCACAATGTGGAGGCACAGAGGTACATTTCGGACTCCTTACCTCTTCCGGTTCCCAAATTTGGTCCATTTGATGTTCCTCCCTTGGATTGAGACCGTTTCACTCATGTTTGTCCTCATAGTCATGTGTAGAAGCTATTAATCCATGTTTTGGTAAGTATGGGTCCATCTAGTTCATCTTATACACTACAAGTGAGTTTCCACAATGTGGAGGCACAGAGGTACATTTCGGACTCCTTACCTCTTCCGGTTCCCAAATTTGGTCCATTTGATGTTCCTCCCTTGGATTGAGACCGTTTCACTCATGTTTGTCCTCATAGTCATGTGTAGAAGCTATTAATCCATGTTTTGGTAAGTATGGGTCCATCTAGTTCATCTTATACACTACAAGTGAGTTTCCACAATGTGGAGGCACAGAGGTACATTTCGGACTCCTTACCTCTTCCGGTTCCCAAATTTGGTCCATTTGATGTTCCTCCCTTGGATTGAGACCGTTTCACTCATGTTTGTCCTCATAGTCATGTGTAGAAGCTATTAATCCATGTTTTGGTAAGTATGGGTCCATCTAGTTCATCTTATACACTACAAGTGAGTTTCCACAATGTGGAGGCACAGAGGTACATTTCGGACTCCTTACCTCTTCCGGTTCCCAAATTTGGTCCATTTGATGTTCCTCCCTTGGATTGAGACCGTTTCACTCATGTTTGTCCTCATAGTCATGTGTAGAAGCTATTAATCCATGTTTTGGTAAGTATGGGTCCATCTAGTTCATCTTATACACTACAAGTGAGTTTCCACAATGTGGAGGCACAGAGGTACATTTCGGACTCCTTACCTCTTCCGGTTCCCAAATTTGGTCCATTTGATGTTCCTCCCTTGGATTGAGACCGTTTCACTCATGTTTGTCCTCATAGTCATGTGTAGAAGCTATTAATCCATGTTTTGGTAAGTATGGGTCCATCTAGTTCATCTTATACACTACAAGTGAGTTTCCACAATGTGGAGGCACAGAGGTACATTTCGGACTCCTTACCTCTTCCGGTTCCCAAATTTGGTCCATTTGATGTTCCTCCCTTGGATTGAGACCGTTTCACTCATGTTTGTCCTCATAGTCATGTGTAGAAGCTATTAATCCATGTTTTGGTAAGTATGGGTCCATCTAGTTCATCTTATACACTACAAGTGAGTTTCCACAATGTGGAGGCACAGAGGTACATTTCGGACTCCTTACCTCTTCCGGTTCCCAAATTTGGTCCATTTGATGTTCCTCCCTTGGATTGAGACCGTTTCACTCATGTTTGTCCTCATAGTCATGTGTAGAAGCTATTAATCCATGTTTTGGTAAGTATGGGTCCATCTAGTTCATCTTATACACTACAAGTGAGTTTCCACAATGTGGAGGCACAGAGGTACATTTCGGACTCCTTACCTCTTCCGGTTCCCAAATTTGGTCCATTTGATGTTCCTCCCTTGGATTGAGACCGTTTCACTCATGTTTGTCCTCATAGTCATGTGTAGAAGCTATTAATCCATGTTTTGGTAAGTATGGGTCCATCTAGTTCATCTTATACACTACAAGTGAGTTTCCACAATGTGGAGGCACAGAGGTACATTTCGGACTCCTTACCTCTTCCGGTTCCCAAATTTGGTCCATTTGATGTTCCTCCCTTGGATTGAGACCGTTTCACTCATGTTTGTCCTCATAGTCATGTGTAGAAGCTATTAATCCATGTTTTGGTAAGTATGGGTCCATCTAGTTCATCTTATACACTACAAGTGAGTTTCCACAATGTGGAGGCACAGAGGTACATTTCGGACTCCTTACCTCTTCCGGTTCCCAAATTTGGTCCATTTGATGTTCCTCCCTTGGATTGAGACCGTTTCACTCATGTTTGTCCTCATAGTCATGTGTAGAAGCTATTAATCCATGTTTTGGTAAGTATGGGTCCATCTAGTTCATCTTATACACTACAAGTGAGTTTCCACAATGTGGAGGCACAGAGGTACATTTCGGACTCCTTACCTCTTCCGGTTCCCAAATTTGGTCCATTTGATGTTCCTCCCTTGGATTGAGACCGTTTCACTCATGTTTGTCCTCATAGTCATGTGTAGAAGCTATTAATCCATGTTTTGGTAAGTATGGGTCCATCTAGTTCATCTTATACACTACAAGTGAGTTTCCACAATGTGGAGGCACAGAGGTACATTTCGGACTCCTTACCTCTTCCGGTTCCCAAATTTGGTCCATTTGATGTTCCTCCCTTGGATTGAGACCGTTTCACTCATGTTTGTCCTCATAGTCATGTGTAGAAGCTATTAATCCATGTTTTGGTAAGTATGGGTCCATCTAGTTCATCTTATACACTACAAGTGAGTTTCCACAATGTGGAGGCACAGAGGTACATTTCGGACTCCTTACCTCTTCCGGTTCCCAAATTTGGTCCATTTGATGTTCCTCCCTTGGATTGAGACCGTTTCACTCATGTTTGTCCTCATAGTCATGTGTAGAAGCTATTAATCCATGTTTTGGTAAGTATGGGTCCATCTAGTTCATCTTATACACTACAAGTGAGTTTCCACAATGTGGAGGCACAGAGGTACATTTCGGACTCCTTACCTCTTCCGGTTCCCAAATTTGGTCCATTTGATGTTCCTCCCTTGGATTGAGACCGTTTCACTCATGTTTGTCCTCATAGTCATGTGTAGAAGCTATTAATCCATGTTTTGGTAAGTATGGGTCCATCTAGTTCATCTTATACACTACAAGTGAGTTTCCACAATGTGGAGGCACAGAGGTACATTTCGGACTCCTTACCTCTTCCGGTTCCCAAATTTGGTCCATTTGATGTTCCTCCCTTGGATTGAGACCGTTTCACTCATGTTTGTCCTCATAGTCATGTGTAGAAGCTATTAATCCATGTTTTGGTAAGTATGGGTCCATCTAGTTCATCTTATACACTACAAGTGAGTTTCCACAATGTGGAGGCACAGAGGTACATTTCGGACTCCTTACCTCTTCCGGTTCCCAAATTTGGTCCATTTGATGTTCCTCCCTTGGATTGAGACCGTTTCACTCATGTTTGTCCTCATAGTCATGTGTAGAAGCTATTAATCCATGTTTTGGTAAGTATGGGTCCATCTAGTTCATCTTATACACTACAAGTGAGTTTCCACAATGTGGAGGCACAGAGGTACATTTCGGACTCCTTACCTCTTCCGGTTCCCAAATTTGGTCCATTTGATGTTCCTCCCTTGGATTGAGACCGTTTCACTCATGTTTGTCCTCATAGTCATGTGTAGAAGCTATTAATCCATGTTTTGGTAAGTATGGGTCCATCTAGTTCATCTTATACACTACAAGTGAGTTTCCACAATGTGGAGGCACAGAGGTACATTTCGGACTCCTTACCTCTTCCGGTTCCCAAATTTGGTCCATTTGATGTTCCTCCCTTGGATTGAGACCGTTTCACTCATGTTTGTCCTCATAGTCATGTGTAGAAGCTATTAATCCATGTTTTGGTAAGTATGGGTCCATCTAGTTCATCTTATACACTACAAGTGAGTTTCCACAATGTGGAGGCACAGAGGTACATTTCGGACTCCTTACCTCTTCCGGTTCCCAAATTTGGTCCATTTGATGTTCCTCCCTTGGATTGAGACCGTTTCACTCATGTTTGTCCTCATAGTCATGTGTAGAAGCTATTAATCCATGTTTTGGTAAGTATGGGTCCATCTAGTTCATCTTATACACTACAAGTGAGTTTCCACAATGTGGAGGCACAGAGGTACATTTCGGACTCCTTACCTCTTCCGGTTCCCAAATTTGGTCCATTTGATGTTCCTCCCTTGGATTGAGACCGTTTCACTCATGTTTGTCCTCATAGTCATGTGTAGAAGCTATTAATCCATGTTTTGGTAAGTATGGGTCCATCTAGTTCATCTTATACACTACAAGTGAGTTTCCACAATGTGGAGGCACAGAGGTACATTTCGGACTCCTTACCTCTTCCGGTTCCCAAATTTGGTCCATTTGATGTTCCTCCCTTGGATTGAGACCGTTTCACTCATGTTTGTCCTCATAGTCATGTGTAGAAGCTATTAATCCATGTTTTGGTAAGTATGGGTCCATCTAGTTCATCTTATACACTACAAGTGAGTTTCCACAATGTGGAGGCACAGAGGTACATTTCGGACTCCTTACCTCTTCCGGTTCCCAAATTTGGTCCATTTGATGTTCCTCCCTTGGATTGAGACCGTTTCACTCATGTTTGTCCTCATAGTCATGTGTAGAAGCTATTAATCCATGTTTTGGTAAGTATGGGTCCATCTAGTTCATCTTATACACTACAAGTGAGTTTCCACAATGTGGAGGCACAGAGGTACATTTCGGACTCCTTACCTCTTCCGGTTCCCAAATTTGGTCCATTTGATGTTCCTCCCTTGGATTGAGACCGTTTCACTCATGTTTGTCCTCATAGTCATGTGTAGAAGCTATTAATCCATGTTTTGGTAAGTATGGGTCCATCTAGTTCATCTTATACACTACAAGTGAGTTTCCACAATGTGGAGGCACAGAGGTACATTTCGGACTCCTTACCTCTTCCGGTTCCCAAATTTGGTCCATTTGATGTTCCTCCCTTGGATTGAGACCGTTTCACTCATGTTTGTCCTCATAGTCATGTGTAGAAGCTATTAATCCATGTTTTGGTAAGTATGGGTCCATCTAGTTCATCTTATACACTACAAGTGAGTTTCCACAATGTGGAGGCACAGAGGTACATTTCGGACTCCTTACCTCTTCCGGTTCCCAAATTTGGTCCATTTGATGTTCCTCCCTTGGATTGAGACCGTTTCACTCATGTTTGTCCTCATAGTCATGTGTAGAAGCTATTAATCCATGTTTTGGTAAGTATGGGTCCATCTAGTTCATCTTATACACTACAAGTGAGTTTCCACAATGTGGAGGCACAGAGGTACATTTCGGACTCCTTACCTCTTCCGGTTCCCAAATTTGGTCCATTTGATGTTCCTCCCTTGGATTGAGACCGTTTCACTCATGTTTGTCCTCATAGTCATGTGTAGAAGCTATTAATCCATGTTTTGGTAAGTATGGGTCCATCTAGTTCATCTTATACACTACAAGTGAGTTTCCACAATGTGGAGGCACAGAGGTACATTTCGGACTCCTTACCTCTTCCGGTTCCCAAATTTGGTCCATTTGATGTTCCTCCCTTGGATTGAGACCGTTTCACTCATGTTTGTCCTCATAGTCATGTGTAGAAGCTATTAATCCATGTTTTGGTAAGTATGGGTCCATCTAGTTCATCTTATACACTACAAGTGAGTTTCCACAATGTGGAGGCACAGAGGTACATTTCGGACTCCTTACCTCTTCCGGTTCCCAAATTTGGTCCATTTGATGTTCCTCCCTTGGATTGAGACCGTTTCACTCATGTTTGTCCTCATAGTCATGTGTAGAAGCTATTAATCCATGTTTTGGTAAGTATGGGTCCATCTAGTTCATCTTATACACTACAAGTGAGTTTCCACAATGTGGAGGCACAGAGGTACATTTCGGACTCCTTACCTCTTCCGGTTCCCAAATTTGGTCCATTTGATGTTCCTCCCTTGGATTGAGACCGTTTCACTCATGTTTGTCCTCATAGTCATGTGTAGAAGCTATTAATCCATGTTTTGGTAAGTATGGGTCCATCTAGTTCATCTTATACACTACAAGTGAGTTTCCACAATGTGGAGGCACAGAGGTACATTTCGGACTCCTTACCTCTTCCGGTTCCCAAATTTGGTCCATTTGATGTTCCTCCCTTGGATTGAGACCGTTTCACTCATGTTTGTCCTCATAGTCATGTGTAGAAGCTATTAATCCATGTTTTGGTAAGTATGGGTCCATCTAGTTCATCTTATACACTACAAGTGAGTTTCCACAATGTGGAGGCACAGAGGTACATTTCGGACTCCTTACCTCTTCCGGTTCCCAAATTTGGTCCATTTGATGTTCCTCCCTTGGATTGAGACCGTTTCACTCATGTTTGTCCTCATAGTCATGTGTAGAAGCTATTAATCCATGTTTTGGTAAGTATGGGTCCATCTAGTTCATCTTATACACTACAAGTGAGTTTCCACAATGTGGAGGCACAGAGGTACATTTCGGACTCCTTACCTCTTCCGGTTCCCAAATTTGGTCCATTTGATGTTCCTCCCTTGGATTGAGACCGTTTCACTCATGTTTGTCCTCATAGTCATGTGTAGAAGCTATTAATCCATGTTTTGGTAAGTATGGGTCCATCTAGTTCATCTTATACACTACAAGTGAGTTTCCACAATGTGGAGGCACAGAGGTACATTTCGGACTCCTTACCTCTTCCGGTTCCCAAATTTGGTCCATTTGATGTTCCTCCCTTGGATTGAGACCGTTTCACTCATGTTTGTCCTCATAGTCATGTGTAGAAGCTATTAATCCATGTTTTGGTAAGTATGGGTCCATCTAGTTCATCTTATACACTACAAGTGAGTTTCCACAATGTGGAGGCACAGAGGTACATTTCGGACTCCTTACCTCTTCCGGTTCCCAAATTTGGTCCATTTGATGTTCCTCCCTTGGATTGAGACCGTTTCACTCATGTTTGTCCTCATAGTCATGTGTAGAAGCTATTAATCCATGTTTTGGTAAGTATGGGTCCATCTAGTTCATCTTATACACTACAAGTGAGTTTCCACAATGTGGAGGCACAGAGGTACATTTCGGACTCCTTACCTCTTCCGGTTCCCAAATTTGGTCCATTTGATGTTCCTCCCTTGGATTGAGACCGTTTCACTCATGTTTGTCCTCATAGTCATGTGTAGAAGCTATTAATCCATGTTTTGGTAAGTATGGGTCCATCTAGTTCATCTTATACACTACAAGTGAGTTTCCACAATGTGGAGGCACAGAGGTACATTTCGGACTCCTTACCTCTTCCGGTTCCCAAATTTGGTCCATTTGATGTTCCTCCCTTGGATTGAGACCGTTTCACTCATGTTTGTCCTCATAGTCATGTGTAGAAGCTATTAATCCATGTTTTGGTAAGTATGGGTCCATCTAGTTCATCTTATACACTACAAGTGAGTTTCCACAATGTGGAGGCACAGAGGTACATTTCGGACTCCTTACCTCTTCCGGTTCCCAAATTTGGTCCATTTGATGTTCCTCCCTTGGATTGAGACCGTTTCACTCATGTTTGTCCTCATAGTCATGTGTAGAAGCTATTAATCCATGTTTTGGTAAGTATGGGTCCATCTAGTTCATCTTATACACTACAAGTGAGTTTCCACAATGTGGAGGCACAGAGGTACATTTCGGACTCCTTACCTCTTCCGGTTCCCAAATTTGGTCCATTTGATGTTCCTCCCTTGGATTGAGACCGTTTCACTCATGTTTGTCCTCATAGTCATGTGTAGAAGCTATTAATCCATGTTTTGGTAAGTATGGGTCCATCTAGTTCATCTTATACACTACAAGTGAGTTTCCACAATGTGGAGGCACAGAGGTACATTTCGGACTCCTTACCTCTTCCGGTTCCCAAATTTGGTCCATTTGATGTTCCTCCCTTGGATTGAGACCGTTTCACTCATGTTTGTCCTCATAGTCATGTGTAGAAGCTATTAATCCATGTTTTGGTAAGTATGGGTCCATCTAGTTCATCTTATACACTACAAGTGAGTTTCCACAATGTGGAGGCACAGAGGTACATTTCGGACTCCTTACCTCTTCCGGTTCCCAAATTTGGTCCATTTGATGTTCCTCCCTTGGATTGAGACCGTTTCACTCATGTTTGTCCTCATAGTCATGTGTAGAAGCTATTAATCCATGTTTTGGTAAGTATGGGTCCATCTAGTTCATCTTATACACTACAAGTGAGTTTCCACAATGTGGAGGCACAGAGGTACATTTCGGACTCCTTACCTCTTCCGGTTCCCAAATTTGGTCCATTTGATGTTCCTCCCTTGGATTGAGACCGTTTCACTCATGTTTGTCCTCATAGTCATGTGTAGAAGCTATTAATCCATGTTTTGGTAAGTATGGGTCCATCTAGTTCATCTTATACACTACAAGTGAGTTTCCACAATGTGGAGGCACAGAGGTACATTTCGGACTCCTTACCTCTTCCGGTTCCCAAATTTGGTCCATTTGATGTTCCTCCCTTGGATTGAGACCGTTTCACTCATGTTTGTCCTCATAGTCATGTGTAGAAGCTATTAATCCATGTTTTGGTAAGTATGGGTCCATCTAGTTCATCTTATACACTACAAGTGAGTTTCCACAATGTGGAGGCACAGAGGTACATTTCGGACTCCTTACCTCTTCCGGTTCCCAAATTTGGTCCATTTGATGTTCCTCCCTTGGATTGAGACCGTTTCACTCATGTTTGTCCTCATAGTCATGTGTAGAAGCTATTAATCCATGTTTTGGTAAGTATGGGTCCATCTAGTTCATCTTATACACTACAAGTGAGTTTCCACAATGTGGAGGCACAGAGGTACATTTCGGACTCCTTACCTCTTCCGGTTCCCAAATTTGGTCCATTTGATGTTCCTCCCTTGGATTGAGACCGTTTCACTCATGTTTGTCCTCATAGTCATGTGTAGAAGCTATTAATCCATGTTTTGGTAAGTATGGGTCCATCTAGTTCATCTTATACACTACAAGTGAGTTTCCACAATGTGGAGGCACAGAGGTACATTTCGGACTCCTTACCTCTTCCGGTTCCCAAATTTGGTCCATTTGATGTTCCTCCCTTGGATTGAGACCGTTTCACTCATGTTTGTCCTCATAGTCATGTGTAGAAGCTATTAATCCATGTTTTGGTAAGTATGGGTCCATCTAGTTCATCTTATACACTACAAGTGAGTTTCCACAATGTGGAGGCACAGAGGTACATTTCGGACTCCTTACCTCTTCCGGTTCCCAAATTTGGTCCATTTGATGTTCCTCCCTTGGATTGAGACCGTTTCACTCATGTTTGTCCTCATAGTCATGTGTAGAAGCTATTAATCCATGTTTTGGTAAGTATGGGTCCATCTAGTTCATCTTATACACTACAAGTGAGTTTCCACAATGTGGAGGCACAGAGGTACATTTCGGACTCCTTACCTCTTCCGGTTCCCAAATTTGGTCCATTTGATGTTCCTCCCTTGGATTGAGACCGTTTCACTCATGTTTGTCCTCATAGTCATGTGTAGAAGCTATTAATCCATGTTTTGGTAAGTATGGGTCCATCTAGTTCATCTTATACACTACAAGTGAGTTTCCACAATGTGGAGGCACAGAGGTACATTTCGGACTCCTTACCTCTTCCGGTTCCCAAATTTGGTCCATTTGATGTTCCTCCCTTGGATTGAGACCGTTTCACTCATGTTTGTCCTCATAGTCATGTGTAGAAGCTATTAATCCATGTTTTGGTAAGTATGGGTCCATCTAGTTCATCTTATACACTACAAGTGAGTTTCCACAATGTGGAGGCACAGAGGTACATTTCGGACTCCTTACCTCTTCCGGTTCCCAAATTTGGTCCATTTGATGTTCCTCCCTTGGATTGAGACCGTTTCACTCATGTTTGTCCTCATAGTCATGTGTAGAAGCTATTAATCCATGTTTTGGTAAGTATGGGTCCATCTAGTTCATCTTATACACTACAAGTGAGTTTCCACAATGTGGAGGCACAGAGGTACATTTCGGACTCCTTACCTCTTCCGGTTCCCAAATTTGGTCCATTTGATGTTCCTCCCTTGGATTGAGACCGTTTCACTCATGTTTGTCCTCATAGTCATGTGTAGAAGCTATTAATCCATGTTTTGGTAAGTATGGGTCCATCTAGTTCATCTTATACACTACAAGTGAGTTTCCACAATGTGGAGGCACAGAGGTACATTTCGGACTCCTTACCTCTTCCGGTTCCCAAATTTGGTCCATTTGATGTTCCTCCCTTGGATTGAGACCGTTTCACTCATGTTTGTCCTCATAGTCATGTGTAGAAGCTATTAATCCATGTTTTGGTAAGTATGGGTCCATCTAGTTCATCTTATACACTACAAGTGAGTTTCCACAATGTGGAGGCACAGAGGTACATTTCGGACTCCTTACCTCTTCCGGTTCCCAAATTTGGTCCATTTGATGTTCCTCCCTTGGATTGAGACCGTTTCACTCATGTTTGTCCTCATAGTCATGTGTAGAAGCTATTAATCCATGTTTTGGTAAGTATGGGTCCATCTAGTTCATCTTATACACTACAAGTGAGTTTCCACAATGTGGAGGCACAGAGGTACATTTCGGACTCCTTACCTCTTCCGGTTCCCAAATTTGGTCCATTTGATGTTCCTCCCTTGGATTGAGACCGTTTCACTCATGTTTGTCCTCATAGTCATGTGTAGAAGCTATTAATCCATGTTTTGGTAAGTATGGGTCCATCTAGTTCATCTTATACACTACAAGTGAGTTTCCACAATGTGGAGGCACAGAGGTACATTTCGGACTCCTTACCTCTTCCGGTTCCCAAATTTGGTCCATTTGATGTTCCTCCCTTGGATTGAGACCGTTTCACTCATGTTTGTCCTCATAGTCATGTGTAGAAGCTATTAATCCATGTTTTGGTAAGTATGGGTCCATCTAGTTCATCTTATACACTACAAGTGAGTTTCCACAATGTGGAGGCACAGAGGTACATTTCGGACTCCTTACCTCTTCCGGTTCCCAAATTTGGTCCATTTGATGTTCCTCCCTTGGATTGAGACCGTTTCACTCATGTTTGTCCTCATAGTCATGTGTAGAAGCTATTAATCCATGTTTTGGTAAGTATGGGTCCATCTAGTTCATCTTATACACTACAAGTGAGTTTCCACAATGTGGAGGCACAGAGGTACATTTCGGACTCCTTACCTCTTCCGGTTCCCAAATTTGGTCCATTTGATGTTCCTCCCTTGGATTGAGACCGTTTCACTCATGTTTGTCCTCATAGTCATGTGTAGAAGCTATTAATCCATGTTTTGGTAAGTATGGGTCCATCTAGTTCATCTTATACACTACAAGTGAGTTTCCACAATGTGGAGGCACAGAGGTACATTTCGGACTCCTTACCTCTTCCGGTTCCCAAATTTGGTCCATTTGATGTTCCTCCCTTGGATTGAGACCGTTTCACTCATGTTTGTCCTCATAGTCATGTGTAGAAGCTATTAATCCATGTTTTGGTAAGTATGGGTCCATCTAGTTCATCTTATACACTACAAGTGAGTTTCCACAATGTGGAGGCACAGAGGTACATTTCGGACTCCTTACCTCTTCCGGTTCCCAAATTTGGTCCATTTGATGTTCCTCCCTTGGATTGAGACCGTTTCACTCATGTTTGTCCTCATAGTCATGTGTAGAAGCTATTAATCCATGTTTTGGTAAGTATGGGTCCATCTAGTTCATCTTATACACTACAAGTGAGTTTCCACAATGTGGAGGCACAGAGGTACATTTCGGACTCCTTACCTCTTCCGGTTCCCAAATTTGGTCCATTTGATGTTCCTCCCTTGGATTGAGACCGTTTCACTCATGTTTGTCCTCATAGTCATGTGTAGAAGCTATTAATCCATGTTTTGGTAAGTATGGGTCCATCTAGTTCATCTTATACACTACAAGTGAGTTTCCACAATGTGGAGGCACAGAGGTACATTTCGGACTCCTTACCTCTTCCGGTTCCCAAATTTGGTCCATTTGATGTTCCTCCCTTGGATTGAGACCGTTTCACTCATGTTTGTCCTCATAGTCATGTGTAGAACCTATTAATCCATGTTTTGGTAAGTATGGGTCCATCTAGTTCATCTTATACACTACAAGTGAGTTTCCACAATGTGGAGGCACAGAGGTACATTTCGGACTCCTTACCTCTTCCGGTTCCCAAATTTGGTCCATTTGATGTTCCTCCCTTGGATTGAGACCGTTTCACTCATGTTTGTCCTCATAGTCATGTGTAGAAGCTATTAATCCATGTTTTGGTAAGTATGGGTCCATCTAGTTCATCTTATACACTACAAGTGAGTTTCCACAATGTGGAGGCACAGAGGTACATTTCGGACTCCTTACCTCTTCCGGTTCCCAAATTTGGTCCATTTGATGTTCCTCCCTTGGATTGAGACCGTTTCACTCATGTTTGTCCTCATAGTCATGTGTAGAAGCTATTAATCCATGTTTTGGTAAGTATGGGTCCATCTAGTTCATCTTATACACTACAAGTGAGTTTCCACAATGTGGAGGCACAGAGGTACATTTCGGACTCCTTACCTCTTCCGGTTCCCAAATTTGGTCCATTTGATGTTCCTCCCTTGGATTGAGACCGTTTCACTCATGTTTGTCCTCATAGTCATGTGTAGAAGCTATTAATCCATTTTGGTAAGTATGGGTCCATCTAGTTCATCTTATACACTACAAGTGAGTTTCCACAATGTGGAGGCACAGAGGTACATTTCGGACTCCTTACCTCTTCCGGTTCCCAAATTTGGTCCATTTGATGTTCCTCCCTTGGATTGAGACCGTTTCACTCATGTTTGTCCTCATAGTCATGTGTAGAACCTATTAATCCATGTTTGGTAAGTATGGGTCCATCTAGTTCATCTTATACACTACAAGTGAGTTTCCACAATGTGGAGGCACAGAGGTACATTTCGGACTCCTTACCTCTTCCGGTTCCCAAATTTGGTCCATTTGATGTTCCTCCCTTGGATTGAGACCGTTTCACTCATGTTTGTCCTCATAGTCATGTGTAGAACCTATTAATCCATGTTTGGTAAGTATGGGTCCATCTAGTTCATCTTATACACTACAAGTGAGTTTCCACAATGTGGAGGCACAGAGGTACATTTCGGACTCCTTACCTCTTCCGGTTCCCAAATTTGGTCCATTTGATGTTCCTCCCTTGGATTGAGACCGTTTCACTCATGTTTGTCCTCATAGTCATGTGTAGAACCTATTAATCCATTTTGGTAAGTATGGGTCCATCTAGTTCATCTTATACACTACAAGTGAGTTTCCACAATGTGGAGGCACAGAGGTACATTTCGGACTCCTTACCTCTTCCGGTTCCCAAATTTGGTCCATTTGATGTTCCTCCCTTGGATTGAGACCGTTTCACTCATGTTTGTCCTCATAGTCATGTGTAGAAGCTATTAATCCATGTTTTGGTAAGTATGGGTCCATCTAGTTCATCTTATACACTACAAGTGAGTTTCCACAATGTGGAGGCACAGAGGTACATTTCGGACTCCTTACCTCTTCCGGTTCCCAAATTTGGTCCATTTGATGTTCCTCCCTTGGATTGAGACCGTTTCACTCATGTTTGTCCTCATAGTCATGTGTAGAACCTATTAATCCATGTTTTGGTAAGTATGGGTCCATCTAGTTCATCTTATACACTACAAGTGAGTTTCCACAATGTGGAGGCACAGAGGTACATTTCGGACTCCTTACCTCTTCCGGTTCCCAAATTTGGTCCATTTGATGTTCCTCCCTTGGATTGAGACCGTTTCACTCATGTTTGTCCTCATAGTCATGTGTAGAAGCTATTAATCCATGTTTGGTAAGTATGGGTCCATCTAGTTCATCTTATACACTACAAGTGAGTTTCCACAATGTGGAGGCACAGAGGTACATTTCGGACTCCTTACCTCTTCCGGTTCCCAAATTTGGTCCATTTGATGTTCCTCCCTTGGATTGAGACCGTTTCACTCATGTTTGTCCTCATAGTCATGTGTAGAAGCTATTAATCCATGTTTGGTAAGTATGGGTCCATCTAGTTCATCTTATACACTACAAGTGAGTTTCCACAATGTGGAGGCACAGAGGTACATTTCGGACTCCTTACCTCTTCCGGTTCCCAAATTTGGTCCATTTGATGTTCCTCCCTTGGATTGAGACCGTTTCACTCATGTTTGTCCTCATAGTCATGTGTAGAACCTATTAATCCATGTTTGGTAAGTATGGGTCCATCTAGTTCATCTTATACACTACAAGTGAGTTTCCACAATGTGGAGGCACAGAGGTACATTTCGGACTCCTTACCTCTTCCGGTTCCCAAATTTGGTCCATTTGATGTTCCTCCCTTGGATTGAGACCGTTTCACTCATGTTTGTCCTGTAGAAGCTATTAATCCATGTTTGGTAAGTATGGGTCCATCTAGTTCATCTTATACACTACAAGTGAGTTTCCACAATGTGGAGGCACAGAGGTACATTTCGGACTCCTTACCTCTTCCGGTTCCCAAATTTGGTCCATTTGATGTTCCTCCCTTGGATTGAGACCGTTTCACTCATGTTTGTCCTCATAGTCATGTGTAGAACCTATTAATCCATGTTTGGTAAGTATGGGTCCATCTAGTTCATC
>CACVBM020000048.1:0-16941 GCA_902728155.2 Microthlaspi erraticum
GGAAACTCACTTGTAGTGCATAAGATGAACTAGATGAACTAGATGGACCCATACTTACCCAAACATGGATTAATAGGTTCTCACATGACTATGAGGACAAACATGAGTGAAACGGTCTCAATCCAAGGGAGGAACATCAAATGGACCTAATTTGGGAACCGGAAGAGGTAAGGAGTCCGAAATGTACCTCTGTGACTCCACATTGTGGAAACTCACTTGTAGTGTATAAGATGAACTAGATGGACCCATACTTACCCAAACATGGATTAATAGGTTCTACACATGACTATGAGGACAAACATGAGTGAAACGGTCTCAATCCAAGGGAGGAACATCAAATGGACCTAATTTGGGAACCGGAAGAGGTAAGGAGTCCGAAATGTACCTCTGTGACTCCACATTGTGGAAACTCACTTGTAGTGTATAAGATGAACTAGATGGACCCATACTTACCCAAACATGGATTAATAGGTTCTACACATGACTATGAGGACAAACATGAGTGAAACGGTCTCAATCCAAGGGAGGAACATCAAATGGACCTAATTTGGGAACCGGAAGAGGTAAGGAGTCCGAAATGTACCTCTGTGACTCCACATTGTGGAAACTCACTTGTAGTGTATAAGATGAACTAGATGGACCCATACTTACCCAAACATGGATTAATAGGTTCTACACATGACTATGAGGACAAACATGAGTGAAACGGTCTCAATCCAAGGGAGGAACATCAAATGGACCTAATTTGGGAACCGGAAGAGGTAAGGAGTCCGAAATGTACCTCTGTGACTCCACATTGTGGAAACTCACTTGTAGTGTATAAGATGAACTAGATGGACCCATACTTACCCAAACATGGATTAATAGGTTCTACACATGACTATGAGGACAAACATGAGTGAAACGGTCTCAATCCAAGGGAGGAACATCAAATGGACCTAATTTGGGAACCGGAAGAGGTAAGGAGTCCGAAATGTACCTCTGTGACTCCACATTGTGGAAACTCACTTGTAGTGTATAAGATGAACTAGATGGACCCATACTTACCCAAACATGGATTAATAGGTTCTACACATGACTATGAGGACAAACATGAGTGAAACGGTCTCAATCCAAGGGAGGAACATCAAATGGACCTAATTTGGGAACCGGAAGAGGTAAGGAGTCCGAAATGTACCTCTGTGACTCCACATTGTGGAAACTCACTTGTAGTGTATAAGATGAACTAGATGGACCCATACTTACCCAAACATGGATTAATAGGTTCTACACATGACTATGAGGACAAACATGAGTGAAACGGTCTCAATCCAAGGGAGGAACATCAAATGGACCTAATTTGGGAACCGGAAGAGGTAAGGAGTCCGAAATGTACCTCTGTGACTCCACATTGTGGAAACTCACTTGTAGTGTATAAGATGAACTAGATGGACCCATACTTACCCAAACATGGATTAATAGGTTCTACACATGACTATGAGGACAAACATGAGTGAAACGGTCTCAATCCAAGGGAGGAACATCAAATGGACCTAATTTGGGAACCGGAAGAGGTAAGGAGTCCGAAATGTACCTCTGTGACTCCACATTGTGGAAACTCACTTGTAGTGTATAAGATGAACTAGATGGACCCATACTTACCCAAACATGGATTAATAGGTTCTACACATGACTATGAGGACAAACATGAGTGAAACGGTCTCAATCCAAGGGAGGAACATCAAATGGACCTAATTTGGGAACCGGAAGAGGTAAGGAGTCCGAAATGTACCTCTGTGACTCCACATTGTGGAAACTCACTTGTAGTGTATAAGATGAACTAGATGGACCCATACTTACCCAAACATGGATTAATAGGTTCTACACATGACTATGAGGACAAACATGAGTGAAACGGTCTCAATCCAAGGGAGGAACATCAAATGGACCTAATTTGGGAACCGGAAGAGGTAAGGAGTCCGAAATGTACCTCTGTGACTCCACATTGTGGAAACTCACTTGTAGTGTATAAGATGAACTAGATGGACCCATACTTACCCAAACATGGATTAATAGGTTCTACACATGACTATGAGGACAAACATGAGTGAAACGGTCTCAATCCAAGGGAGGAACATCAAATGGACCTAATTTGGGAACCGGAAGAGGTAAGGAGTCCGAAATGTACCTCTGTGACTCCACATTGTGGAAACTCACTTGTAGTGTATAAGATGAACTAGATGGACCCATACTTACCCAAACATGGATTAATAGGTTCTACACATGACTATGAGGACAAACATGAGTGAAACGGTCTCAATCCAAGGGAGGAACATCAAATGGACCTAATTTGGGAACCGGAAGAGGTAAGGAGTCCGAAATGTACCTCTGTGACTCCACATTGTGGAAACTCACTTGTAGTGTATAAGATGAACTAGATGGACCCATACTTACCCAAACATGGATTAATAGGTTCTACACATGACTATGAGGACAAACATGAGTGAAACGGTCTCAATCCAAGGGAGGAACATCAAATGGACCTAATTTGGGAACCGGAAGAGGTAAGGAGTCCGAAATGTACCTCTGTGACTCCACATTGTGGAAACTCACTTGTAGTGTATAAGATGAACTAGATGGACCCATACTTACCCAAACATGGATTAATAGGTTCTACACATGACTATGAGGACAAACATGAGTGAAACGGTCTCAATCCAAGGGAGGAACATCAAATGGACCTAATTTGGGAACCGGAAGAGGTAAGGAGTCCGAAATGTACCTCTGTGACTCCACATTGTGGAAACTCACTTGTAGTGTATAAGATGAACTAGATGGACCCATACTTACCCAAACATGGATTAATAGGTTCTACACATGACTATGAGGACAAACATGAGTGAAACGGTCTCAATCCAAGGGAGGAACATCAAATGGACCTAATTTGGGAACCGGAAGAGGTAAGGAGTCCGAAATGTACCTCTGTGACTCCACATTGTGGAAACTCACTTGTAGTGTATAAGATGAACTAGATGGACCCATACTTACCCAAACATGGATTAATAGGTTCTACACATGACTATGAGGACAAACATGAGTGAAACGGTCTCAATCCAAGGGAGGAACATCAAATGGACCTAATTTGGGAACCGGAAGAGGTAAGGAGTCCGAAATGTACCTCTGTGACTCCACATTGTGGAAACTCACTTGTAGTGTATAAGATGAACTAGATGGACCCATACTTACCCAAACATGGATTAATAGGTTCTACACATGACTATGAGGACAAACATGAGTGAAACGGTCTCAATCCAAGGGAGGAACATCAAATGGACCTAATTTGGGAACCGGAAGAGGTAAGGAGTCCGAAATGTACCTCTGTGACTCCACATTGTGGAAACTCACTTGTAGTGTATAAGATGAACTAGATGGACCCATACTTACCCAAACATGGATTAATAGGTTCTACACATGACTATGAGGACAAACATGAGTGAAACGGTCTCAATCCAAGGGAGGAACATCAAATGGACCTAATTTGGGAACCGGAAGAGGTAAGGAGTCCGAAATGTACCTCTGTGACTCCACATTGTGGAAACTCACTTGTAGTGTATAAGATGAACTAGATGGACCCATACTTACCCAAACATGGATTAATAGGTTCTACACATGACTATGAGGACAAACATGAGTGAAACGGTCTCAATCCAAGGGAGGAACATCAAATGGACCTAATTTGGGAACCGGAAGAGGTAAGGAGTCCGAAATGTACCTCTGTGACTCCACATTGTGGAAACTCACTTGTAGTGTATAAGATGAACTAGATGGACCCATACTTACCCAAACATGGATTAATAGGTTCTACACATGACTATGAGGACAAACATGAGTGAAACGGTCTCAATCCAAGGGAGGAACATCAAATGGACCTAATTTGGGAACCGGAAGAGGTAAGGAGTCCGAAATGTACCTCTGTGACTCCACATTGTGGAAACTCACTTGTAGTGTATAAGATGAACTAGATGGACCCATACTTACCCAAACATGGATTAATAGGTTCTACACATGACTATGAGGACAAACATGAGTGAAACGGTCTCAATCCAAGGGAGGAACATCAAATGGACCTAATTTGGGAACCGGAAGAGGTAAGGAGTCCGAAATGTACCTCTGTGACTCCACATTGTGGAAACTCACTTGTAGTGTATAAGATGAACTAGATGGACCCATACTTACCCAAACATGGATTAATAGGTTCTACACATGACTATGAGGACAAACATGAGTGAAACGGTCTCAATCCAAGGGAGGAACATCAAATGGACCTAATTTGGGAACCGGAAGAGGTAAGGAGTCCGAAATGTACCTCTGTGACTCCACATTGTGGAAACTCACTTGTAGTGTATAAGATGAACTAGATGGACCCATACTTACCCAAACATGGATTAATAGGTTCTACACATGACTATGAGGACAAACATGAGTGAAACGGTCTCAATCCAAGGGAGGAACATCAAATGGACCTAATTTGGGAACCGGAAGAGGTAAGGAGTCCGAAATGTACCTCTGTGACTCCACATTGTGGAAACTCACTTGTAGTGTATAAGATGAACTAGATGGACCCATACTTACCCAAACATGGATTAATAGGTTCTACACATGACTATGAGGACAAACATGAGTGAAACGGTCTCAATCCAAGGGAGGAACATCAAATGGACCTAATTTGGGAACCGGAAGAGGTAAGGAGTCCGAAATGTACCTCTGTGACTCCACATTGTGGAAACTCACTTGTAGTGTATAAGATGAACTAGATGGACCCATACTTACCCAAACATGGATTAATAGGTTCTACACATGACTATGAGGACAAACATGAGTGAAACGGTCTCAATCCAAGGGAGGAACATCAAATGGACCTAATTTGGGAACCGGAAGAGGTAAGGAGTCCGAAATGTACCTCTGTGACTCCACATTGTGGAAACTCACTTGTAGTGTATAAGATGAACTAGATGGACCCATACTTACCCAAACATGGATTAATAGGTTCTACACATGACTATGAGGACAAACATGAGTGAAACGGTCTCAATCCAAGGGAGGAACATCAAATGGACCTAATTTGGGAACCGGAAGAGGTAAGGAGTCCGAAATGTACCTCTGTGACTCCACATTGTGGAAACTCACTTGTAGTGTATAAGATGAACTAGATGGACCCATACTTACCCAAACATGGATTAATAGGTTCTACACATGACTATGAGGACAAACATGAGTGAAACGGTCTCAATCCAAGGGAGGAACATCAAATGGACCTAATTTGGGAACCGGAAGAGGTAAGGAGTCCGAAATGTACCTCTGTGACTCCACATTGTGGAAACTCACTTGTAGTGTATAAGATGAACTAGATGGACCCATACTTACCCAAACATGGATTAATAGGTTCTACACATGACTATGAGGACAAACATGAGTGAAACGGTCTCAATCCAAGGGAGGAACATCAAATGGACCTAATTTGGGAACCGGAAGAGGTAAGGAGTCCGAAATGTACCTCTGTGACTCCACATTGTGGAAACTCACTTGTAGTGTATAAGATGAACTAGATGGACCCATACTTACCCAAACATGGATTAATAGGTTCTACACATGACTATGAGGACAAACATGAGTGAAACGGTCTCAATCCAAGGGAGGAACATCAAATGGACCTAATTTGGGAACCGGAAGAGGTAAGGAGTCCGAAATGTACCTCTGTGACTCCACATTGTGGAAACTCACTTGTAGTGTATAAGATGAACTAGATGGACCCATACTTACCCAAACATGGATTAATAGGTTCTACACATGACTATGAGGACAAACATGAGTGAAACGGTCTCAATCCAAGGGAGGAACATCAAATGGACCTAATTTGGGAACCGGAAGAGGTAAGGAGTCCGAAATGTACCTCTGTGACTCCACATTGTGGAAACTCACTTGTAGTGTATAAGATGAACTAGATGGACCCATACTTACCCAAACATGGATTAATAGGTTCTACACATGACTATGAGGACAAACATGAGTGAAACGGTCTCAATCCAAGGGAGGAACATCAAATGGACCTAATTTGGGAACCGGAAGAGGTAAGGAGTCCGAAATGTACCTCTGTGACTCCACATTGTGGAAACTCACTTGTAGTGTATAAGATGAACTAGATGGACCCATACTTACCCAAACATGGATTAATAGGTTCTACACATGACTATGAGGACAAACATGAGTGAAACGGTCTCAATCCAAGGGAGGAACATCAAATGGACCTAATTTGGGAACCGGAAGAGGTAAGGAGTCCGAAATGTACCTCTGTGACTCCACATTGTGGAAACTCACTTGTAGTGTATAAGATGAACTAGATGGACCCATACTTACCCAAACATGGATTAATAGGTTCTACACATGACTATGAGGACAAACATGAGTGAAACGGTCTCAATCCAAGGGAGGAACATCAAATGGACCTAATTTGGGAACCGGAAGAGGTAAGGAGTCCGAAATGTACCTCTGTGACTCCACATTGTGGAAACTCACTTGTAGTGTATAAGATGAACTAGATGGACCCATACTTACCCAAACATGGATTAATAGGTTCTACACATGACTATGAGGACAAACATGAGTGAAACGGTCTCAATCCAAGGGAGGAACATCAAATGGACCTAATTTGGGAACCGGAAGAGGTAAGGAGTCCGAAATGTACCTCTGTGACTCCACATTGTGGAAACTCACTTGTAGTGTATAAGATGAACTAGATGGACCCATACTTACCCAAACATGGATTAATAGGTTCTACACATGACTATGAGGACAAACATGAGTGAAACGGTCTCAATCCAAGGGAGGAACATCAAATGGACCTAATTTGGGAACCGGAAGAGGTAAGGAGTCCGAAATGTACCTCTGTGACTCCACATTGTGGAAACTCACTTGTAGTGTATAAGATGAACTAGATGGACCCATACTTACCCAAACATGGATTAATAGGTTCTACACATGACTATGAGGACAAACATGAGTGAAACGGTCTCAATCCAAGGGAGGAACATCAAATGGACCTAATTTGGGAACCGGAAGAGGTAAGGAGTCCGAAATGTACCTCTGTGACTCCACATTGTGGAAACTCACTTGTAGTGTATAAGATGAACTAGATGGACCCATACTTACCCAAACATGGATTAATAGGTTCTACACATGACTATGAGGACAAACATGAGTGAAACGGTCTCAATCCAAGGGAGGAACATCAAATGGACCTAATTTGGGAACCGGAAGAGGTAAGGAGTCCGAAATGTACCTCTGTGACTCCACATTGTGGAAACTCACTTGTAGTGTATAAGATGAACTAGATGGACCCATACTTACCCAAACATGGATTAATAGGTTCTACACATGACTATGAGGACAAACATGAGTGAAACGGTCTCAATCCAAGGGAGGAACATCAAATGGACCTAATTTGGGAACCGGAAGAGGTAAGGAGTCCGAAATGTACCTCTGTGACTCCACATTGTGGAAACTCACTTGTAGTGTATAAGATGAACTAGATGGACCCATACTTACCCAAACATGGATTAATAGGTTCTACACATGACTATGAGGACAAACATGAGTGAAACGGTCTCAATCCAAGGGAGGAACATCAAATGGACCTAATTTGGGAACCGGAAGAGGTAAGGAGTCCGAAATGTACCTCTGTGACTCCACATTGTGGAAACTCACTTGTAGTGTATAAGATGAACTAGATGGACCCATACTTACCCAAACATGGATTAATAGGTTCTACACATGACTATGAGGACAAACATGAGTGAAACGGTCTCAATCCAAGGGAGGAACATCAAATGGACCTAATTTGGGAACCGGAAGAGGTAAGGAGTCCGAAATGTACCTCTGTGACTCCACATTGTGGAAACTCACTTGTAGTGTATAAGATGAACTAGATGGACCCATACTTACCCAAACATGGATTAATAGGTTCTACACATGACTATGAGGACAAACATGAGTGAAACGGTCTCAATCCAAGGGAGGAACATCAAATGGACCTAATTTGGGAACCGGAAGAGGTAAGGAGTCCGAAATGTACCTCTGTGACTCCACATTGTGGAAACTCACTTGTAGTGTATAAGATGAACTAGATGGACCCATACTTACCCAAACATGGATTAATAGGTTCTACACATGACTATGAGGACAAACATGAGTGAAACGGTCTCAATCCAAGGGAGGAACATCAAATGGACCTAATTTGGGAACCGGAAGAGGTAAGGAGTCCGAAATGTACCTCTGTGACTCCACATTGTGGAAACTCACTTGTAGTGTATAAGATGAACTAGATGGACCCATACTTACCCAAACATGGATTAATAGGTTCTACACATGACTATGAGGACAAACATGAGTGAAACGGTCTCAATCCAAGGGAGGAACATCAAATGGACCTAATTTGGGAACCGGAAGAGGTAAGGAGTCCGAAATGTACCTCTGTGACTCCACATTGTGGAAACTCACTTGTAGTGTATAAGATGAACTAGATGGACCCATACTTACCCAAACATGGATTAATAGGTTCTACACATGACTATGAGGACAAACATGAGTGAAACGGTCTCAATCCAAGGGAGGAACATCAAATGGACCTAATTTGGGAACCGGAAGAGGTAAGGAGTCCGAAATGTACCTCTGTGACTCCACATTGTGGAAACTCACTTGTAGTGTATAAGATGAACTAGATGGACCCATACTTACCCAAACATGGATTAATAGGTTCTACACATGACTATGAGGACAAACATGAGTGAAACGGTCTCAATCCAAGGGAGGAACATCAAATGGACCTAATTTGGGAACCGGAAGAGGTAAGGAGTCCGAAATGTACCTCTGTGACTCCACATTGTGGAAACTCACTTGTAGTGTATAAGATGAACTAGATGGACCCATACTTACCCAAACATGGATTAATAGGTTCTACACATGACTATGAGGACAAACATGAGTGAAACGGTCTCAATCCAAGGGAGGAACATCAAATGGACCTAATTTGGGAACCGGAAGAGGTAAGGAGTCCGAAATGTACCTCTGTGACTCCACATTGTGGAAACTCACTTGTAGTGTATAAGATGAACTAGATGGACCCATACTTACCCAAACATGGATTAATAGGTTCTACACATGACTATGAGGACAAACATGAGTGAAACGGTCTCAATCCAAGGGAGGAACATCAAATGGACCTAATTTGGGAACCGGAAGAGGTAAGGAGTCCGAAATGTACCTCTGTGACTCCACATTGTGGAAACTCACTTGTAGTGTATAAGATGAACTAGATGGACCCATACTTACCCAAACATGGATTAATAGGTTCTACACATGACTATGAGGACAAACATGAGTGAAACGGTCTCAATCCAAGGGAGGAACATCAAATGGACCTAATTTGGGAACCGGAAGAGGTAAGGAGTCCGAAATGTACCTCTGTGACTCCACATTGTGGAAACTCACTTGTAGTGTATAAGATGAACTAGATGGACCCATACTTACCCAAACATGGATTAATAGGTTCTACACATGACTATGAGGACAAACATGAGTGAAACGGTCTCAATCCAAGGGAGGAACATCAAATGGACCTAATTTGGGAACCGGAAGAGGTAAGGAGTCCGAAATGTACCTCTGTGACTCCACATTGTGGAAACTCACTTGTAGTGTATAAGATGAACTAGATGGACCCATACTTACCCAAACATGGATTAATAGGTTCTACACATGACTATGAGGACAAACATGAGTGAAACGGTCTCAATCCAAGGGAGGAACATCAAATGGACCTAATTTGGGAACCGGAAGAGGTAAGGAGTCCGAAATGTACCTCTGTGACTCCACATTGTGGAAACTCACTTGTAGTGTATAAGATGAACTAGATGGACCCATACTTACCCAAACATGGATTAATAGGTTCTACACATGACTATGAGGACAAACATGAGTGAAACGGTCTCAATCCAAGGGAGGAACATCAAATGGACCTAATTTGGGAACCGGAAGAGGTAAGGAGTCCGAAATGTACCTCTGTGACTCCACATTGTGGAAACTCACTTGTAGTGTATAAGATGAACTAGATGGACCCATACTTACCCAAACATGGATTAATAGGTTCTACACATGACTATGAGGACAAACATGAGTGAAACGGTCTCAATCCAAGGGAGGAACATCAAATGGACCTAATTTGGGAACCGGAAGAGGTAAGGAGTCCGAAATGTACCTCTGTGACTCCACATTGTGGAAACTCACTTGTAGTGTATAAGATGAACTAGATGGACCCATACTTACCCAAACATGGATTAATAGGTTCTACACATGACTATGAGGACAAACATGAGTGAAACGGTCTCAATCCAAGGGAGGAACATCAAATGGACCTAATTTGGGAACCGGAAGAGGTAAGGAGTCCGAAATGTACCTCTGTGACTCCACATTGTGGAAACTCACTTGTAGTGTATAAGATGAACTAGATGGACCCATACTTACCCAAACATGGATTAATAGGTTCTACACATGACTATGAGGACAAACATGAGTGAAACGGTCTCAATCCAAGGGAGGAACATCAAATGGACCTAATTTGGGAACCGGAAGAGGTAAGGAGTCCGAAATGTACCTCTGTGACTCCACATTGTGGAAACTCACTTGTAGTGTATAAGATGAACTAGATGGACCCATACTTACCCAAACATGGATTAATAGGTTCTACACATGACTATGAGGACAAACATGAGTGAAACGGTCTCAATCCAAGGGAGGAACATCAAATGGACCTAATTTGGGAACCGGAAGAGGTAAGGAGTCCGAAATGTACCTCTGTGACTCCACATTGTGGAAACTCACTTGTAGTGTATAAGATGAACTAGATGGACCCATACTTACCCAAACATGGATTAATAGGTTCTACACATGACTATGAGGACAAACATGAGTGAAACGGTCTCAATCCAAGGGAGGAACATCAAATGGACCTAATTTGGGAACCGGAAGAGGTAAGGAGTCCGAAATGTACCTCTGTGACTCCACATTGTGGAAACTCACTTGTAGTGTATAAGATGAACTAGATGGACCCATACTTACCCAAACATGGATTAATAGGTTCTACACATGACTATGAGGACAAACATGAGTGAAACGGTCTCAATCCAAGGGAGGAACATCAAATGGACCAATTTGGGAACCGGAAGAGGTAAGGAGTCCGAAATGTACCTCTGTGACTCCACATTGTGGAAACTCACTTGTAGTGTATAAGATGAACTAGATGGACCCATACTTACCCAAACATGGATTAATAGGTTCTACACATGACTATGAGGACAAACATGAGTGAAACGGTCTCAATCCAAGGGAGGAACATCAAATGGACCTAATTTGGGAACCGGAAGAGGTAAGGAGTCCGAAATGTACCTCTGTGACTCCACATTGTGGAAACTCACTTGTAGTGTATAAGATGAACTAGATGGACCCATACTTACCCAAACATGGATTAATAGGTTCTACACATGACTATGAGGACAAACATGAGTGAAACGGTCTCAATCCAAGGGAGGAACATCAAATGGACCTAATTTGGGAACCGGAAGAGGTAAGGAGTCCGAAATGTACCTCTGTGACTCCACATTGTGGAAACTCACTTGTAGTGTATAAGATGAACTAGATGGACCCATACTTACCCAAACATGGATTAATAGGTTCTACACATGACTATGAGGACAAACATGAGTGAAACGGTCTCAATCCAAGGGAGGAACATCAAATGGACCTAATTTGGGAACCGGAAGAGGTAAGGAGTCCGAAATGTACCTCTGTGACTCCACATTGTGGAAACTCACTTGTAGTGTATAAGATGAACTAGATGGACCCATACTTACCCAAACATGGATTAATAGGTTCTACACATGACTATGAGGACAAACATGAGTGAAACGGTCTCAATCCAAGGGAGGAACATCAAATGGACCTAATTTGGGAACCGGAAGAGGTAAGGAGTCCGAAATGTACCTCTGTGACTCCACATTGTGGAAACTCACTTGTAGTGTATAAGATGAACTAGATGGACCCATACTTACCCAAACATGGATTAATAGGTTCTACACATGACTATGAGGACAAACATGAGTGAAACGGTCTCAATCCAAGGGAGGAACATCAAATGGACCAATTTGGGAACCGGAAGAGGTAAGGAGTCCGAAATGTACCTCTGTGACTCCACATTGTGGAAACTCACTTGTAGTGTATAAGATGAACTAGATGGACCCATACTTACCCAAACATGGATTAATAGGTTCTACACATGACTATGAGGACAAACATGAGTGAAACGGTCTCAATCCAAGGGAGGAACATCAAATGGACCTAATTTGGGAACCGGAAGAGGTAAGGAGTCCGAAATGTACCTCTGTGACTCCACATTGTGGAAACTCACTTGTAGTGTATAAGATGAACTAGATGGACCCATACTTACCCAAACATGGATTAATAGGTTCTACACATGACTATGAGGACAAACATGAGTGAAACGGTCTCAATCCAAGGGAGGAACATCAAATGGACCAAATTTGGGAACCGGAAGAGGTAAGGAGTCCGAAATGTACCTCTGTGACTCCACATTGTGGAAACTCACTTGTAGTGTATAAGATGAACTAGATGGACCCATACTTACCCAAACATGGATTAATAGGTTCTACACATGACTATGAGGACAAACATGAGTGAAACGGTCTCAATCCAAGGGAGGAACATCAAATGGACCTAATTTGGGAACCGGAAGAGGTAAGGAGTCCGAAATGTACCTCTGTGACTCCACATTGTGGAAACTCACTTGTAGTGTATAAGATGAACTAGATGGACCCATACTTACCCAAACATGGATTAATAGGTTCTACACATGACTATGAGGACAAACATGAGTGAAACGGTCTCAATCCAAGGGAGGAACATCAAATGGACCTAATTTGGGAACCGGAAGAGGTAAGGAGTCCGAAATGTACCTCTGTGACTCCACATTGTGGAAACTCACTTGTAGTGTATAAGATGAACTAGATGGACCCATACTTATCCAAACATGGATTAATAGGTTCTACACATGACTATGAGGACAAACATGAGTGAAACGGTCTCAATCCAAGGGAGGAACATCAAATGGACCTAATTTGGGAACCGGAAGAGGTAAGGAGTCCGAAATGTACCTCTGTGACTCCACATTGTGGAAACTCACTTGTAGTGTATAAGATGAACTAGATGGACCCATACTTACCCAAACATGGATTAATAGGTTCTACACATGACTATGAGGACAAACATGAGTGAAACGGTCTCAATCCAAGGGAGGAACATCAAATGGACCTAATTTGGGAACCGGAAGAGGTAAGGAGTCCGAAATGTACCTCTGTGACTCCACATTGTGGAAACTCACTTGTAGTGTATAAGATGAACTAGATGGACCCATACTTACCCAAACATGGATTAATAGGTTCTACACATGACTATGAGGACAAACATGAGTGAAACGGTCTCAATCCAAGGGAGGAACATCAAATGGACCTAATTTGGGAACCGGAAGAGGTAAGGAGTCCGAAATGTACCTCTGTGACTCCACATTGTGGAAACTCACTTGTAGTGTATAAGATGAACTAGATGGACCCATACTTACCCAAACATGGATTAATAGGTTCTACACATGACTATGAGGACAAACATGAGTGAAACGGTCTCAATCCAAGGGAGGAACATCAAATGGACCTAATTTGGGAACCGGAAGAGGTAAGGAGTCCGAAATGTACCTCTGTGACTCCACATTGAGGAAACTCACTTGTAGTGTATAAGATGAACTAGATGGACCCATACTTACCCAAACATGGATTAATAGGTTCTACACATGACTATGAGGACAAACATGAGTGAAACGGTCTCAATCCAAGGGAGGAACATCAAATGGACCAAATTTGGGAACCGGAAGAGGTAAGGAGTCCGAAATGTACCTCTGTGACTCCACATTGAGGAAACTCACTTGTAGTGTATAAGATGAACTAGATGGACCCATACTTACCCAAACATGGATTAATAGGTTCTACACATGACTATGAGGACAAACATGAGTGAAACGGTCTCAATCCAAGGGAGGAACATCAAATGGACCTAATTTGGGAACCGGAAGAGGTAAGGAGTCCGAAATGTACCTCTGTGACTCCACATTGTGGAAACTCACTTGTAGTGTATAAGATGAACTAGATGGACCCATACTTACCCAAACATGGATTAATAGGTTCTACACATGACTATGAGGACAAACATGAGTGAAACGGTCTCAATCCAAGGGAGGAACATCAAATGGACCTAATTTGGGAACCGGAAGAGGTAAGGAGTCCGAAATGTACCTCTGTGACTCCAGATTGAGGAAACTCACTTGTAGTGTATAAGATGAACTAGATGGACCCATACTTACCAAACATGGATTAATAGGTTCTACACATGACTATGAGGACAAACATGAGTGAAACGGTCTCAATCCAAGGGAGGAACATCAAATGGACCAAATTTGGGAACCGGAAGAGGTAAGGAGTCCGAAATGTACCTCTGTGACTCCACATTGGGAAACTCACTTGTAGTGTATAAGATGAACTAGATGGACCCATACTTACCCAAACATGGATTAATAGGTTCTCCACATTACTATGAGGACAAACATGAGTGAAACGGTCTCAATCCA
Source organism: Microthlaspi erraticum (assembly GCA_902728155.2). Classification (NCBI taxonomy): domain Eukaryota; kingdom Viridiplantae; phylum Streptophyta; class Magnoliopsida; order Brassicales; family Brassicaceae; genus Microthlaspi; species Microthlaspi erraticum. Next base: position 14,774 of record CACVBM020000048.1, read on the forward strand.
AGGGAGGAACATCAAATGGACCAAATTTGGGAACCGGAAGAGGTAAGGAGTCCGAAATGTACCTCTGTGACTCCAGATTGAGGAAACTCACTTGTAGTGTATAAGATGAACTAGATGGACCCATACTTACCCAAACATGGATTAATAGGTTCTCCACATGACTATGAGGACAAACATGACTGAAACGGTCTCAATCCAAGGGAGGAACATCAAATGGACCAAATTTGGGAACCGGAAGAGGTAAGGAGTCCGAAATGTACCTCTGTGACTCCACATTGAGGAAACTCACTTGTAGTGTATAAGATGAACTAGATGGACCCATACTTACCCAAACATGGATTAATAGGTTTCCACATTACTATGAGGACAAACATGAGTGAAACGGTCTCAATCCAAGGGAGGAACATCAAATGGACCTAATTTGGGAACCGGAAGAGGTAAGGAGTCCGAAATGTACCTCTGTGACTCCAGATTGAGGAAACTCACTTGTAGTGTATAAGATGAACTAGATGGACCCATACTTACCCAAACATGGATTAATAGGTTCTACACATGACTATGAGGACAAACATGAGTGAAACGGTCTCAATCCAAGGGAGGAACATCAAATGGACCAAATTTGGGAACCGGAAGAGGTAAGGAGTCCGAAATGTACCTCTGTGACTCCACATTGTGGAAACTCACTTGTAGTGTATAAGATGAACTAGATGGACCCATACTTATCCAAACATGGATTAATAGGTTCTACACATGACTATGAGGACAAACATGAGTGAAACGGTCTCAATCCAAGGGAGGAACATCAAATGGACCTAATTTGGGAACCGGAAGAGGTAAGGAGTCCGAAATGTACTCTGTGACTCCAGATTGAGGAAACTCACTTGTAGTGTATAAGATGAACTAGATGGACCCATACTTATCCAAACATGGATTAATAGGTTCTACACATGACTATGAGGACAAACATGAGTGAAACGGTCTCAATCCAAGGGAGGAACATCAAATGGACCTAATTTGGGAACCGGAAGAGGTAAGGAGTCCGAAATGTACCTCTGTGACTCCACATTGAGGAAACTCACTTGTAGTGTATAAGATGAACTAGATGGACCCATACTTATCCAAACATGGATTAATAGGTTCTCCACATGACTATGAGGACAAACATGAGTGAAACGGTCTCAATCCAAGGGAGGAACATCAAATGGACCTAATTTGGGAACCGGAAGAGGTAAGGAGTCCGAAATGTACCTCTGTGACTCCACATTGAGGAAACTCACTTGTAGTGTATAAGATGAACTAGATGGACCCATACTTATCCAAACATGGATTAATAGGTTCTACACATGACTATGAGGACAAACATGAGTGAAACGGTCTCAATCCAAGGGAGGAACATCAAATGGACCTAATTTGGGAACCGGAAGAGGTAAGGAGTCCGAAATGTACCTCTGTGACTCCACATTGAGGAAACTCACTTGTAGTGTATAAGATGAACTAGATGGACCCATACTTATCCAAACATGGATTAATAGGTTCTACACATGACTATGAGGACAAACATGAGTGAAACGGTCTCAATCCAAGGGAGGAACATCAAATGGACCTAATTTGGGAACCGGAAGAGGTAAGGAGTCCGAAATGTACATCTGTGACTCCAGATTGAGGAAACTCACTTGTAGTGTATAAGATGAACTAGATGGACCCATACTTATCCAAACATGGATTAATAGGTTCTACACATGACTATGAGGACAAACATGAGTGAAACGGTCTCAATCCAAGGGAGGAACATCAAATGGACCTAATTTGGGAACCGGAAGAGGTAAGGAGTCCGAAATGTACATCTGTGACTCCACATTGAGGAAACTCACTTGTAGTGTATAAGATGAACTAGATGGACCCATACTTATCCAAACATGGATTAATAGGTTCTACACATGACTATGAGGACAAACATGAGTGAAACGGTCTCAATCCAAGGGAGGAACATCAAATGGACCTAATTTGGGAACCGGAAGAGGTAAGGAGTCCGAAATGTACCTCTGTGACTCCACATTGTGGAAACTCACTTGTAGTGTATAAGATGAACTAGATGGACCCATACTTATCCAAACATGGATTAATAGGTTCTCCACATGACTATGAGGACAAACATGAGTGAAATCTCA
>CACVBM020000049.1:0-16933 GCA_902728155.2 Microthlaspi erraticum
TCCTGGATTAATAGGTGACTATGAGGACAAACATGAGTCTCAGGAACATCAAATGGACCTAATTTGGGAACCGGAAGAGGTAAGGAGTCCGAAATGTACCTCTGTGACTCCACATTGTGGAAACTCACTTGTAGTGTATAAGATGAACTAGATGGACCCATACTTACCCAAACATGGATTAATAGGTTCTACACATGACTATGAGGACAAACATGAGTGAAACGGTCTCAATCCAAGGGAGGAACATCAAATGGACCTAATTTGGGAACCGGAAGAGGTAAGGAGTCCGAAATGTACCTCTGTGACTCCACATTGTGGAAACTCACTTGTAGTGTATAAGATGAACTAGATGGACCCATACTTACCCAAACATGGATTAATAGGTTCTACACATGACTATGAGGACAAACATGAGTGAAACGGTCTCAATCCAAGGGAGGAACATCAAATGGACCTAATTTGGGAACCGGAAGAGGTAAGGAGTCCGAAATGTACCTCTGTGACTCCACATTGTGGAAACTCACTTGTAGTGTATAAGATGAACTAGATGGACCCATACTTACCCAAACATGGATTAATAGGTTCTACACATGACTATGAGGACAAACATGAGTGAAACGGTCTCAATCCAAGGGAGGAACATCAAATGGACCTAATTTGGGAACCGGAAGAGGTAAGGAGTCCGAAATGTACCTCTGTGACTCCACATTGTGGAAACTCACTTGTAGTGTATAAGATGAACTAGATGGACCCATACTTACCCAAACATGGATTAATAGGTTCTACACATGACTATGAGGACAAACATGAGTGAAACGGTCTCAATCCAAGGGAGGAACATCAAATGGACCTAATTTGGGAACCGGAAGAGGTAAGGAGTCCGAAATGTACCTCTGTGACTCCACATTGTGGAAACTCACTTGTAGTGTATAAGATGAACTAGATGGACCCATACTTACCCAAACATGGATTAATAGGTTCTACACATGACTATGAGGACAAACATGAGTGAAACGGTCTCAATCCAAGGGAGGAACATCAAATGGACCTAATTTGGGAACCGGAAGAGGTAAGGAGTCCGAAATGTACCTCTGTGACTCCACATTGTGGAAACTCACTTGTAGTGTATAAGATGAACTAGATGGACCCATACTTACCCAAACATGGATTAATAGGTTCTACACATGACTATGAGGACAAACATGAGTGAAACGGTCTCAATCCAAGGGAGGAACATCAAATGGACCTAATTTGGGAACCGGAAGAGGTAAGGAGTCCGAAATGTACCTCTGTGACTCCACATTGTGGAAACTCACTTGTAGTGTATAAGATGAACTAGATGGACCCATACTTACCCAAACATGGATTAATAGGTTCTACACATGACTATGAGGACAAACATGAGTGAAACGGTCTCAATCCAAGGGAGGAACATCAAATGGACCTAATTTGGGAACCGGAAGAGGTAAGGAGTCCGAAATGTACCTCTGTGACTCCACATTGTGGAAACTCACTTGTAGTGTATAAGATGAACTAGATGGACCCATACTTACCCAAACATGGATTAATAGGTTCTACACATGACTATGAGGACAAACATGAGTGAAACGGTCTCAATCCAAGGGAGGAACATCAAATGGACCTAATTTGGGAACCGGAAGAGGTAAGGAGTCCGAAATGTACCTCTGTGACTCCACATTGTGGAAACTCACTTGTAGTGTATAAGATGAACTAGATGGACCCATACTTACCCAAACATGGATTAATAGGTTCTACACATGACTATGAGGACAAACATGAGTGAAACGGTCTCAATCCAAGGGAGGAACATCAAATGGACCTAATTTGGGAACCGGAAGAGGTAAGGAGTCCGAAATGTACCTCTGTGACTCCACATTGTGGAAACTCACTTGTAGTGTATAAGATGAACTAGATGGACCCATACTTACCCAAACATGGATTAATAGGTTCTACACATGACTATGAGGACAAACATGAGTGAAACGGTCTCAATCCAAGGGAGGAACATCAAATGGACCTAATTTGGGAACCGGAAGAGGTAAGGAGTCCGAAATGTACCTCTGTGACTCCACATTGTGGAAACTCACTTGTAGTGTATAAGATGAACTAGATGGACCCATACTTACCCAAACATGGATTAATAGGTTCTACACATGACTATGAGGACAAACATGAGTGAAACGGTCTCAATCCAAGGGAGGAACATCAAATGGACCTAATTTGGGAACCGGAAGAGGTAAGGAGTCCGAAATGTACCTCTGTGACTCCACATTGTGGAAACTCACTTGTAGTGTATAAGATGAACTAGATGGACCCATACTTACCCAAACATGGATTAATAGGTTCTACACATGACTATGAGGACAAACATGAGTGAAACGGTCTCAATCCAAGGGAGGAACATCAAATGGACCTAATTTGGGAACCGGAAGAGGTAAGGAGTCCGAAATGTACCTCTGTGACTCCACATTGTGGAAACTCACTTGTAGTGTATAAGATGAACTAGATGGACCCATACTTACCCAAACATGGATTAATAGGTTCTACACATGACTATGAGGACAAACATGAGTGAAACGGTCTCAATCCAAGGGAGGAACATCAAATGGACCTAATTTGGGAACCGGAAGAGGTAAGGAGTCCGAAATGTACCTCTGTGACTCCACATTGTGGAAACTCACTTGTAGTGTATAAGATGAACTAGATGGACCCATACTTACCCAAACATGGATTAATAGGTTCTACACATGACTATGAGGACAAACATGAGTGAAACGGTCTCAATCCAAGGGAGGAACATCAAATGGACCTAATTTGGGAACCGGAAGAGGTAAGGAGTCCGAAATGTACCTCTGTGACTCCACATTGTGGAAACTCACTTGTAGTGTATAAGATGAACTAGATGGACCCATACTTACCCAAACATGGATTAATAGGTTCTACACATGACTATGAGGACAAACATGAGTGAAACGGTCTCAATCCAAGGGAGGAACATCAAATGGACCTAATTTGGGAACCGGAAGAGGTAAGGAGTCCGAAATGTACCTCTGTGACTCCACATTGTGGAAACTCACTTGTAGTGTATAAGATGAACTAGATGGACCCATACTTACCCAAACATGGATTAATAGGTTCTACACATGACTATGAGGACAAACATGAGTGAAACGGTCTCAATCCAAGGGAGGAACATCAAATGGACCTAATTTGGGAACCGGAAGAGGTAAGGAGTCCGAAATGTACCTCTGTGACTCCACATTGTGGAAACTCACTTGTAGTGTATAAGATGAACTAGATGGACCCATACTTACCCAAACATGGATTAATAGGTTCTACACATGACTATGAGGACAAACATGAGTGAAACGGTCTCAATCCAAGGGAGGAACATCAAATGGACCTAATTTGGGAACCGGAAGAGGTAAGGAGTCCGAAATGTACCTCTGTGACTCCACATTGTGGAAACTCACTTGTAGTGTATAAGATGAACTAGATGGACCCATACTTACCCAAACATGGATTAATAGGTTCTACACATGACTATGAGGACAAACATGAGTGAAACGGTCTCAATCCAAGGGAGGAACATCAAATGGACCTAATTTGGGAACCGGAAGAGGTAAGGAGTCCGAAATGTACCTCTGTGACTCCACATTGTGGAAACTCACTTGTAGTGTATAAGATGAACTAGATGGACCCATACTTACCCAAACATGGATTAATAGGTTCTACACATGACTATGAGGACAAACATGAGTGAAACGGTCTCAATCCAAGGGAGGAACATCAAATGGACCTAATTTGGGAACCGGAAGAGGTAAGGAGTCCGAAATGTACCTCTGTGACTCCACATTGTGGAAACTCACTTGTAGTGTATAAGATGAACTAGATGGACCCATACTTACCCAAACATGGATTAATAGGTTCTACACATGACTATGAGGACAAACATGAGTGAAACGGTCTCAATCCAAGGGAGGAACATCAAATGGACCTAATTTGGGAACCGGAAGAGGTAAGGAGTCCGAAATGTACCTCTGTGACTCCACATTGTGGAAACTCACTTGTAGTGTATAAGATGAACTAGATGGACCCATACTTACCCAAACATGGATTAATAGGTTCTACACATGACTATGAGGACAAACATGAGTGAAACGGTCTCAATCCAAGGGAGGAACATCAAATGGACCTAATTTGGGAACCGGAAGAGGTAAGGAGTCCGAAATGTACCTCTGTGACTCCACATTGTGGAAACTCACTTGTAGTGTATAAGATGAACTAGATGGACCCATACTTACCCAAACATGGATTAATAGGTTCTACACATGACTATGAGGACAAACATGAGTGAAACGGTCTCAATCCAAGGGAGGAACATCAAATGGACCTAATTTGGGAACCGGAAGAGGTAAGGAGTCCGAAATGTACCTCTGTGACTCCACATTGTGGAAACTCACTTGTAGTGTATAAGATGAACTAGATGGACCCATACTTACCCAAACATGGATTAATAGGTTCTACACATGACTATGAGGACAAACATGAGTGAAACGGTCTCAATCCAAGGGAGGAACATCAAATGGACCTAATTTGGGAACCGGAAGAGGTAAGGAGTCCGAAATGTACCTCTGTGACTCCACATTGTGGAAACTCACTTGTAGTGTATAAGATGAACTAGATGGACCCATACTTACCCAAACATGGATTAATAGGTTCTACACATGACTATGAGGACAAACATGAGTGAAACGGTCTCAATCCAAGGGAGGAACATCAAATGGACCTAATTTGGGAACCGGAAGAGGTAAGGAGTCCGAAATGTACCTCTGTGACTCCACATTGTGGAAACTCACTTGTAGTGTATAAGATGAACTAGATGGACCCATACTTACCCAAACATGGATTAATAGGTTCTACACATGACTATGAGGACAAACATGAGTGAAACGGTCTCAATCCAAGGGAGGAACATCAAATGGACCTAATTTGGGAACCGGAAGAGGTAAGGAGTCCGAAATGTACCTCTGTGACTCCACATTGTGGAAACTCACTTGTAGTGTATAAGATGAACTAGATGGACCCATACTTACCCAAACATGGATTAATAGGTTCTACACATGACTATGAGGACAAACATGAGTGAAACGGTCTCAATCCAAGGGAGGAACATCAAATGGACCTAATTTGGGAACCGGAAGAGGTAAGGAGTCCGAAATGTACCTCTGTGACTCCACATTGTGGAAACTCACTTGTAGTGTATAAGATGAACTAGATGGACCCATACTTACCCAAACATGGATTAATAGGTTCTACACATGACTATGAGGACAAACATGAGTGAAACGGTCTCAATCCAAGGGAGGAACATCAAATGGACCTAATTTGGGAACCGGAAGAGGTAAGGAGTCCGAAATGTACCTCTGTGACTCCACATTGTGGAAACTCACTTGTAGTGTATAAGATGAACTAGATGGACCCATACTTACCCAAACATGGATTAATAGGTTCTACACATGACTATGAGGACAAACATGAGTGAAACGGTCTCAATCCAAGGGAGGAACATCAAATGGACCTAATTTGGGAACCGGAAGAGGTAAGGAGTCCGAAATGTACCTCTGTGACTCCACATTGTGGAAACTCACTTGTAGTGTATAAGATGAACTAGATGGACCCATACTTACCCAAACATGGATTAATAGGTTCTACACATGACTATGAGGACAAACATGAGTGAAACGGTCTCAATCCAAGGGAGGAACATCAAATGGACCTAATTTGGGAACCGGAAGAGGTAAGGAGTCCGAAATGTACCTCTGTGACTCCACATTGTGGAAACTCACTTGTAGTGTATAAGATGAACTAGATGGACCCATACTTACCCAAACATGGATTAATAGGTTCTACACATGACTATGAGGACAAACATGAGTGAAACGGTCTCAATCCAAGGGAGGAACATCAAATGGACCTAATTTGGGAACCGGAAGAGGTAAGGAGTCCGAAATGTACCTCTGTGACTCCACATTGTGGAAACTCACTTGTAGTGTATAAGATGAACTAGATGGACCCATACTTACCCAAACATGGATTAATAGGTTCTACACATGACTATGAGGACAAACATGAGTGAAACGGTCTCAATCCAAGGGAGGAACATCAAATGGACCTAATTTGGGAACCGGAAGAGGTAAGGAGTCCGAAATGTACCTCTGTGACTCCACATTGTGGAAACTCACTTGTAGTGTATAAGATGAACTAGATGGACCCATACTTACCCAAACATGGATTAATAGGTTCTACACATGACTATGAGGACAAACATGAGTGAAACGGTCTCAATCCAAGGGAGGAACATCAAATGGACCTAATTTGGGAACCGGAAGAGGTAAGGAGTCCGAAATGTACCTCTGTGACTCCACATTGTGGAAACTCACTTGTAGTGTATAAGATGAACTAGATGGACCCATACTTACCCAAACATGGATTAATAGGTTCTACACATGACTATGAGGACAAACATGAGTGAAACGGTCTCAATCCAAGGGAGGAACATCAAATGGACCTAATTTGGGAACCGGAAGAGGTAAGGAGTCCGAAATGTACCTCTGTGACTCCACATTGTGGAAACTCACTTGTAGTGTATAAGATGAACTAGATGGACCCATACTTACCCAAACATGGATTAATAGGTTCTACACATGACTATGAGGACAAACATGAGTGAAACGGTCTCAATCCAAGGGAGGAACATCAAATGGACCTAATTTGGGAACCGGAAGAGGTAAGGAGTCCGAAATGTACCTCTGTGACTCCACATTGTGGAAACTCACTTGTAGTGTATAAGATGAACTAGATGGACCCATACTTACCCAAACATGGATTAATAGGTTCTACACATGACTATGAGGACAAACATGAGTGAAACGGTCTCAATCCAAGGGAGGAACATCAAATGGACCTAATTTGGGAACCGGAAGAGGTAAGGAGTCCGAAATGTACCTCTGTGACTCCACATTGTGGAAACTCACTTGTAGTGTATAAGATGAACTAGATGGACCCATACTTACCCAAACATGGATTAATAGGTTCTACACATGACTATGAGGACAAACATGAGTGAAACGGTCTCAATCCAAGGGAGGAACATCAAATGGACCTAATTTGGGAACCGGAAGAGGTAAGGAGTCCGAAATGTACCTCTGTGACTCCACATTGTGGAAACTCACTTGTAGTGTATAAGATGAACTAGATGGACCCATACTTACCCAAACATGGATTAATAGGTTCTACACATGACTATGAGGACAAACATGAGTGAAACGGTCTCAATCCAAGGGAGGAACATCAAATGGACCTAATTTGGGAACCGGAAGAGGTAAGGAGTCCGAAATGTACCTCTGTGACTCCACATTGTGGAAACTCACTTGTAGTGTATAAGATGAACTAGATGGACCCATACTTACCCAAACATGGATTAATAGGTTCTACACATGACTATGAGGACAAACATGAGTGAAACGGTCTCAATCCAAGGGAGGAACATCAAATGGACCTAATTTGGGAACCGGAAGAGGTAAGGAGTCCGAAATGTACCTCTGTGACTCCACATTGTGGAAACTCACTTGTAGTGTATAAGATGAACTAGATGGACCCATACTTACCCAAACATGGATTAATAGGTTCTACACATGACTATGAGGACAAACATGAGTGAAACGGTCTCAATCCAAGGGAGGAACATCAAATGGACCTAATTTGGGAACCGGAAGAGGTAAGGAGTCCGAAATGTACCTCTGTGACTCCACATTGTGGAAACTCACTTGTAGTGTATAAGATGAACTAGATGGACCCATACTTACCCAAACATGGATTAATAGGTTCTACACATGACTATGAGGACAAACATGAGTGAAACGGTCTCAATCCAAGGGAGGAACATCAAATGGACCTAATTTGGGAACCGGAAGAGGTAAGGAGTCCGAAATGTACCTCTGTGACTCCACATTGTGGAAACTCACTTGTAGTGTATAAGATGAACTAGATGGACCCATACTTACCCAAACATGGATTAATAGGTTCTACACATGACTATGAGGACAAACATGAGTGAAACGGTCTCAATCCAAGGGAGGAACATCAAATGGACCTAATTTGGGAACCGGAAGAGGTAAGGAGTCCGAAATGTACCTCTGTGACTCCACATTGTGGAAACTCACTTGTAGTGTATAAGATGAACTAGATGGACCCATACTTACCCAAACATGGATTAATAGGTTCTACACATGACTATGAGGACAAACATGAGTGAAACGGTCTCAATCCAAGGGAGGAACATCAAATGGACCTAATTTGGGAACCGGAAGAGGTAAGGAGTCCGAAATGTACCTCTGTGACTCCACATTGTGGAAACTCACTTGTAGTGTATAAGATGAACTAGATGGACCCATACTTACCCAAACATGGATTAATAGGTTCTACACATGACTATGAGGACAAACATGAGTGAAACGGTCTCAATCCAAGGGAGGAACATCAAATGGACCTAATTTGGGAACCGGAAGAGGTAAGGAGTCCGAAATGTACCTCTGTGACTCCACATTGTGGAAACTCACTTGTAGTGTATAAGATGAACTAGATGGACCCATACTTACCCAAACATGGATTAATAGGTTCTACACATGACTATGAGGACAAACATGAGTGAAACGGTCTCAATCCAAGGGAGGAACATCAAATGGACCTAATTTGGGAACCGGAAGAGGTAAGGAGTCCGAAATGTACCTCTGTGACTCCACATTGTGGAAACTCACTTGTAGTGTATAAGATGAACTAGATGGACCCATACTTATCCCAAACATGGATTAATAGGTTCTACACATGACTATGAGGACAAACATGAGTGAAACGGTCTCAATCCAAGGGAGGAACATCAAATGGACCTAATTTGGGAACCGGAAGAGGTAAGGAGTCCGAAATGTACCTCTGTGACTCCACATTGTGGAAACTCACTTGTAGTGTATAAGATGAACTAGATGGACCCATACTTATCCAAACATGGATTAATAGGTTCTACACATGACTATGAGGACAAACATGAGTGAAACGGTCTCAATCCAAGGGAGGAACATCAAATGGACCTAATTTGGGAACCGGAAGAGGTAAGGAGTCCGAAATGTACCTCTGTGACTCCACATTGTGGAAACTCACTTGTAGTGTATAAGATGAACTAGATGGACCCATACTTACCCAAACATGGATTAATAGGTTCTACACATGACTATGAGGACAAACATGAGTGAAACGGTCTCAATCCAAGGGAGGAACATCAAATGGACCTAATTTGGGAACCGGAAGAGGTAAGGAGTCCGAAATGTACCTCTGTGACTCCACATTGTGGAAACTCACTTGTAGTGTATAAGATGAACTAGATGGACCCATACTTATCCCAAACATGGATTAATAGGTTCTACACATGACTATGAGGACAAACATGAGTGAAACGGTCTCAATCCAAGGGAGGAACATCAAATGGACCTAATTTGGGAACCGGAAGAGGTAAGGAGTCCGAAATGTACCTCTGTGACTCCACATTGTGGAAACTCACTTGTAGTGTATAAGATGAACTAGATGGACCCATACTTACCCAAACATGGATTAATAGGTTCTACACATGACTATGAGGACAAACATGAGTGAAACGGTCTCAATCCAAGGGAGGAACATCAAATGGACCTAATTTGGGAACCGGAAGAGGTAAGGAGTCCGAAATGTACCTCTGTGACTCCACATTGTGGAAACTCACTTGTAGTGTATAAGATGAACTAGATGGACCCATACTTACCCAAACATGGATTAATAGGTTCTACACATGACTATGAGGACAAACATGAGTGAAACGGTCTCAATCCAAGGGAGGAACATCAAATGGACCTAATTTGGGAACCGGAAGAGGTAAGGAGTCCGAAATGTACCTCTGTGACTCCACATTGTGGAAACTCACTTGTAGTGTATAAGATGAACTAGATGGACCCATACTTATCCAAACATGGATTAATAGGTTCTACACATGACTATGAGGACAAACATGAGTGAAACGGTCTCAATCCAAGGGAGGAACATCAAATGGACCTAATTTGGGAACCGGAAGAGGTAAGGAGTCCGAAATGTACCTCTGTGACTCCACATTGTGGAAACTCACTTGTAGTGTATAAGATGAACTAGATGGACCCATACTTATCCAAACATGGATTAATAGGTTCTACACATGACTATGAGGACAAACATGAGTGAAACGGTCTCAATCCAAGGGAGGAACATCAAATGGACCTAATTTGGGAACCGGAAGAGGTAAGGAGTCCGAAATGTACCTCTGTGACTCCACATTGTGGAAACTCACTTGTAGTGTATAAGATGAACTAGATGGACCCATACTTACCCAAACATGGATTAATAGGTTCTACACATGACTATGAGGACAAACATGAGTGAAACGGTCTCAATCCAAGGGAGGAACATCAAATGGACCTAATTTGGGAACCGGAAGAGGTAAGGAGTCCGAAATGTACCTCTGTGACTCCACATTGTGGAAACTCACTTGTAGTGTATAAGATGAACTAGATGGACCCATACTTATCCCAAACATGGATTAATAGGTTCTACACATGACTATGAGGACAAACATGAGTGAAACGGTCTCAATCCAAGGGAGGAACATCAAATGGACCTAATTTGGGAACCGGAAGAGGTAAGGAGTCCGAAATGTACCTCTGTGACTCCACATTGTGGAAACTCACTTGTAGTGTATAAGATGAACTAGATGGACCCATACTTACCCAAACATGGATTAATAGGTTCTACACATGACTATGAGGACAAACATGAGTGAAACGGTCTCAATCCAAGGGAGGAACATCAAATGGACCTAATTTGGGAACCGGAAGAGGTAAGGAGTCCGAAATGTACCTCTGTGACTCCACATTGTGGAAACTCACTTGTAGTGTATAAGATGAACTAGATGGACCCATACTTATCCCAAACATGGATTAATAGGTTCTACACATGACTATGAGGACAAACATGAGTGAAACGGTCTCAATCCAAGGGAGGAACATCAAATGGACCTAATTTGGGAACCGGAAGAGGTAAGGAGTCCGAAATGTACCTCTGTGACTCCACATTGTGGAAACTCACTTGTAGTGTATAAGATGAACTAGATGGACCCATACTTACCCAAACATGGATTAATAGGTTCTACACATGACTATGAGGACAAACATGAGTGAAACGGTCTCAATCCAAGGGAGGAACATCAAATGGACCTAATTTGGGAACCGGAAGAGGTAAGGAGTCCGAAATGTACCTCTGTGACTCCACATTGTGGAAACTCACTTGTAGTGTATAAGATGAACTAGATGGACCCATACTTATCCCAAACATGGATTAATAGGTTCTACACATGACTATGAGGACAAACATGAGTGAAACGGTCTCAATCCAAGGGAGGAACATCAAATGGACCTAATTTGGGAACCGGAAGAGGTAAGGAGTCCGAAATGTACCTCTGTGACTCCACATTGTGGAAACTCACTTGTAGTGTATAAGATGAACTAGATGGACCCATACTTACCCAAACATGGATTAATAGGTTCTACACATGACTATGAGGACAAACATGAGTGAAACGGTCTCAATCCAAGGGAGGAACATCAAATGGACCTAATTTGGGAACCGGAAGAGGTAAGGAGTCCGAAATGTACCTCTGTGACTCCACATTGTGGAAACTCACTTGTAGTGTATAAGATGAACTAGATGGACCCATACTTATCCAAACATGGATTAATAGGTTCTACACATGACTATGAGGACAAACATGAGTGAAACGGTCTCAATCCAAGGGAGGAACATCAAATGGACCTAATTTGGGAACCGGAAGAGGTAAGGAGTCCGAAATGTACCTCTGTGACTCCACATTGTGGAAACTCACTTGTAGTGTATAAGATGAACTAGATGGACCCATACTTATCCAAACATGGATTAATAGGTTCTACACATGACTATGAGGACAAACATGAGTGAAACGGTCTCAATCCAAGGGAGGAACATCAAATGGACCTAATTTGGGAACCGGAAGAGGTAAGGAGTCCGAAATGTACCTCTGTGACTCCACATTGTGGAAACTCACTTGTAGTGTATAAGATGAACTAGATGGACCCATACTTATCCCAAACATGGATTAATAGGTTCTACACATGACTATGAGGACAAACATGAGTGAAACGGTCTCAATCCAAGGGAGGAACATCAAATGGACCTAATTTGGGAACCGGAAGAGGTAAGGAGTCCGAAATGTACCTCTGTGACTCCACATTGTGGAAACTCACTTGTAGTGTATAAGATGAACTAGATGGACCCATACTTATCCCAAACATGGATTAATAGGTTCTACACATGACTATGAGGACAAACATGAGTGAAACGGTCTCAATCCAAGGGAGGAACATCAAATGGACCTAATTTGGGAACCGGAAGAGGTAAGGAGTCCGAAATGTACCTCTGTGACTCCACATTGTGGAAACTCACTTGTAGTGTATAAGATGAACTAGATGGACCCATACTTATCCCAAACATGGATTAATAGGTTCTACACATGACTATGAGGACAAACATGAGTGAAACGGTCTCAATCCAAGGGAGGAACATCAAATGGACCTAATTTGGGAACCGGAAGAGGTAAGGAGTCCGAAATGTACCTCTGTGACTCCACATTGTGGAAACTCACTTGTAGTGTATAAGATGAACTAGATGGACCCATACTTATCCCAAACATGGATTAATAGGTTCTACACATGACTATGAGGACAAACATGAGTGAAACGGTCTCAATCCAAGGGAGGAACATCAAATGGACCTAATTTGGGAACCGGAAGAGGTAAGGAGTCCGAAATGTACCTCTGTGACTCCACATTGTGGAAACTCACTTGTAGTGTATAAGATGAACTAGATGGACCCATACTTATCCAAACATGGATTAATAGGTTCTACACATGACTATGAGGACAAACATGAGTGAAACGGTCTCAATCCAAGGGAGGAACATCAAATGGACCTAATTTGGGAACCGGAAGAGGTAAGGAGTCCGAAATGTACCTCTGTGACTCCACATTGTGGAAACTCACTTGTAGTGTATAAGATGAACTAGATGGACCCATACTTATCCCAAACATGGATTAATAGGTTCTACACATGACTATGAGGACAAACATGAGTGAAACGGTCTCAATCCAAGGGAGGAACATCAAATGGACCTAATTTGGGAACCGGAAGAGGTAAGGAGTCCGAAATGTACCTCTGTGACTCCACATTGTGGAAACTCACTTGTAGTGTATAAGATGAACTAGATGGACCCATACTTATCCAAACATGGATTAATAGGTTCTACACATGACTATGAGGACAAACATGAGTGAAACGGTCTCAATCCAAGGGAGGAACATCAAATGGACCTAATTTGGGAACCGGAAGAGGTAAGGAGTCCGAAATGTACCTCTGTGACTCCACATTGTGGAAACTCACTTGTAGTGTATAAGATGAACTAGATGGACCCATACTTACCCAAACATGGATTAATAGGTTCTACACATGACTATGAGGACAAACATGAGTGAAACGGTCTCAATCCAAGGGAGGAACATCAAATGGACCTAATTTGGGAACCGGAAGAGGTAAGGAGTCCGAAATGTACCTCTGTGACTCCACATTGTGGAAACTCACTTGTAGTGTATAAGATGAACTAGATGGACCCATACTTATCCCAAACATGGATTAATAGGTTCTACACATGACTATGAGGACAAACATGAGTGAAACGGTCTCAATCCAAGGGAGGAACATCAAATGGACCTAATTTGGGAACCGGAAGAGGTAAGGAGTCCGAAATGTACCTCTGTGACTCCACATTGTGGAAACTCACTTGTAGTGTATAAGATGAACTAGATGGACCCATACTTATCCCAAACATGGATTAATAGGTTCTACACATGACTATGAGGACAAACATGAGTGAAACGGTCTCAATCCAAGGGAGGAACATCAAATGGACCTAATTTGGGAACCGGAAGAGGTAAGGAGTCCGAAATGTACCTCTGTGACTCCACATTGTGGAAACTCACTTGTAGTGTATAAGATGAACTAGATGGACCCATACTTACCCAAACATGGATTAATAGGTTCTACACATGACTATGAGGACAAACATGAGTGAAACGGTCTCAATCCAAGGGAGGAACATCAAATGGACCTAATTTGGGAACCGGAAGAGGTAAGGAGTCCGAAATGTACCTCTGTGACTCCACATTGTGGAAACTCACTTGTAGTGTATAAGATGAACTAGATGGACCCATACCCAAACATGGATTAATAGGTTCTACACATGACTATGAGGACAAACATGAGTGAAACGGTCTCAATCCAAGGGAGGAACATCAAATGGACCTAATTTGGGAACCGGAAGAGGTAAGGAGTCCGAAATGTACCTCTGTGACTCCACATTGTGGAAACTCACTTGTAGTGTATAAGATGAACTAGATGGACCCATACTTACCCAAACATGGATTAATAGGTTCTACACATGACTATGAGGACAAACATGAGTGAAACGGTCTCAATCCAAGGGAGGAACATCAAATGGACCTAATTTGGGAACCGGAAGAGGTAAGGAGTCCGAAATGTACCTCTGTGACTCCACATTGTGGAAACTCACTTGTAGTGTATAAGATGAACTAGATGGACCCATACTTACCCAAACATGGATTAATAGGTTCTACACATGACTATGAGGACAAACATGAGTGAAACGGTCTCAATCCAAGGGAGGAACATCAAATGGACCTAATTTGGGAACCGGAAGAGGTAAGGAGTCCGAAATGTACCTCTGTGACTCCACATTGTGGAAACTCACTTGTAGTGTATAAGATGAACTAGATGGACCCATACTTATCCCAAACATGGATTAATAGGTTCTACACATGACTATGAGGACAAACATGAGTGAAACGGTCTCAATCCAAGGGAGGAACATCAAATGGACCTAATTTGGGAACCGGAAGAGGTAAGGAGTCCGAAATGTACCTCTGTGACTCCACATTGTGGAAACTCACTTGTAGTGTATAAGATGAACTAGATGGACCCATACTTACCCAAACATGGATTAATAGGTTCTACACATGACTATGAGGACAAACATGAGTGAAACGGTCTCAATCCAAGGGAGGAACATCAAATGGACCTAATTTGGGAACCGGAAGAGGTAAGGAGTCCGAAATGTACCTCTGTGACTCCACATTGTGGAAACTCACTTGTAGTGTATAAGATGAACTAGATGGACCCATACTTATCCCAAACATGGATTAATAGGTTCTACACATGACTATGAGGACAAACATGAGTGAAACGGTCTCAATCCAAGGGAGGAACATCAAATGGACCTAATTTGGGAACCGGAAGAGGTAAGGAGTCCGAAATGTACCTCTGTGACTCCACATTGTGGAAACTCACTTGTAGTGTATAAGATGAACTAGATGGACCCATACTTATCCAAACATGGATTAATAGGTTCTACACATGACTATGAGGACAAACATGAGTGAAACGGTCTCAATCCAAGGGAGGAACATCAAATGGACCTAATTTGGGAACCGGAAGAGGTAAGGAGTCCGAAATGTACCTCTGTGACTCCACATTGTGGAAACTCACTTGTAGTGTATAAGATGAACTAGATGGACCCATACTTATCCCAAACATGGATTAATAGGTTCTACACATGACTATGAGGACAAACATGAGTGAAACGGTCTCAATCCAAGGGAGGAACATCAAATGGACCTAATTTGGGAACCGGAAGAGGTAAGGAGTCCGAAATGTACCTCTGTGACTCCACATTGTGGAAACTCACTTGTAGTGTATAAGATGAACTAGATGGACCCATACTTACCCAAACATGGATTAATAGGTTCTACACATGACTATGAGGACAAACATGAGTGAAACGGTCTCAATCCAAGGGAGGAACATCAAATGGACCTAATTTGGGAACCGGAAGAGGTAAGGAGTCCGAAATGTACCTCTGTGACTCCACATTGTGGAAACTCACTTGTAGTGTATAAGATGAACTAGATGGACCCATACTTATCCAAACATGGATTAATAGGTTCTACACATGACTATGAGGACAAACATGAGTGAAACGGTCTCAATCCAAGGGAGGAACATCAAATGGACCTAATTTGGGAACCGGAAGAGGTAAGGAGTCCGAAATGTACCTCTGTGACTCCACATTGTGGAAACTCACTTGTAGTGTATAAGATGAACTAGATGGACCCATACTACCCAAACATGGATTAATAGGTTCTACACATGACTATGAGGACAAACATGAGTGAAACGGTCTCAATCCAAGGGAGGAACATCAAATGGACCTAATTTGGGAACCGGAAGAGGTAAGGAGTCCGAAATGTACCTCTGTGACTCCACATTGTGGAAACTCACTTGTAGTGTATAAGATGAACTAGATGGACCCATACTTATCCCAAACATGGATTAATAGGTTCTACACATGACTATGAGGACAAACATGAGTGAAACGGTCTCAATCCAAGGGAGGAACATCAAATGGACCTAATTTGGGAACCGGAAGAGGTAAGGAGTCCGAAATGTACCTCTGTGACTCCACATTGTGGAAACTCACTTGTAGTGTATAAGATGAACTAGATGGACCCATACTTACCCAAACATGGATTAATAGGTTCTACACATGACTATGAGGACAAACATGAGTGAAACGGTCTCAATCCAAGGGAGGAACATCAAATGGACCTAATTTGGGAACCGGAAGAGGTAAGGAGTCCGA
>CACVBM020000050.1:0-16904 GCA_902728155.2 Microthlaspi erraticum
TCAATTTATATTATTTTGTTTCAAAATTTTATCATTATTAAAATATAATATACTATAAAAACGCACATACAAAAGTACAAAACACACCCAAAACCATGCGTACTACTGTGGCGGAGCGGATTGTAGTTTTCCTTCACAAAAATGATCCGCAAATGAACTTTGATTTGTTTAATAATTTAATTACATAAAACGCACCGCAGATACAAAAACTTGTTGATTGGTGACAAATAAGTGGACCCCACTATAACATCACTAAAACCGCACCGCCTTTGCAAGAAACGCAGCTCCCATTCAAAGCCTTAATGTCTAGTACTAGTTGTATGTAGTTATTCATAACGATTTTTTTTTCTTTCTTACAGCTTTTTCTGAGATGCGCCTTTGACATTTATTTGGAATTAGTTATTAGCACTCAATTATAAATAAATAAAATGCAAAAGAGAGTAAAACTTATACAGAGTTGATGAGAGTTATAAGTTGGATTATATTACTCTCGTTCATTACAAAGTATATATACAATACTTATAGAGTTTGACTGTTTGAGTTATCCTTAGTCCTAATTAAACTTATAGATACTACTTGTAATTTGTAAACGTATATTCACAATACAAAGATACTAATCTTATGGATTTTCTTAATCTCTTGCTCCACAAATTCATGCAGCAACGACGGTTTGATATACTATTTTTTTGGACTTCATGTGTTGTGGTCCAAATTTTGGTCTTTATGAGAAGTTAGGCTAAAATTGGTTTGAGATTGTTCTTAAATTATCACTAGGTGTAGCGGCGACTAATTGCGGCCGTAAAGTATCAGAACGAGCTAGAGCAGGTTAGATTAATAATAGAAGAGATTGGCGAAACCGCTAATGGATCAAAGATTTGGTGACACAAGAAGAGAGGGAAAACGAAACTAAATCTATTAAAGAAGAAAACTATAGATAAAAAAAAATTATCAGAAAAAACTGATAAAAAGACAGATAATAAATGGATTAATCCAAAATCTTTTTTTTAAAAACTTTTACTGTCACACACTCGTTTTTACTTTACTTAAGTTTCCAGCTAAAATTAAACACCAGGTAGATAGTGAATTAACAGAGACGGTTAGAGCTATACCGGAAATTAAACGTAAACCGGAACCCTCGGAATGATTCAGAAGCTTAGTTTCAGTATCACAGCAGAAGCTAGGGGTGGGCATTTTATCCGGATCCGAAAATCCGACCCGATATTTACCCGAAAATATCCGATCCGGATCCGATCCGATTTTGAAAAATACCCATTTGGATCCTTTTCTTCTCTCCATTCGGGTACCGGGTAATACCCGATAATACCCGAGACCCGTAAACGTACCCGAAATATCCGCACAATCTAAACTGACCCTTACCTGCATTAGTCGATTCGATTCCACTATCTCCATTCCCCGCTATTTTCGTTTACATGATCTTCAATATCAAATCCCAAACTGAAAATCTGGAAACCCTCATTCGATTTTCTCATCCGTCTCCTCCATCAGAGACGTCAAGAAATCATTCAAAGGTGATCTCAAATTCTTTTCTCTTAATTCTTTTGATTAAGTCTGCTTTGATTTGCTTTCCGAATCCTGAGTTCATAATTTGTTTTTGAAAAATGTATTGTCATGTTTCTGGTTTTTATGTTCAGTTACTTAGCTTTTGTTTCTTTGATTCAATTCAGTTTGCATTGTCGATACTCGATGTTATTGGATTTATTTCTCAGCTTAGCTTATAATTTTTAGTTTAATTCCAAGTCTTCTTATGCTTAGTTAGTTTAGATCTTCTTCTCGTTCTGTCTCTGTACTTACTAATCTTGTTAACCCTTGTGATTTATTTTCTTGCTTAATTATGAGATGAGATTCAAAGTGATGTAT
The DNA here is from genome assembly GCA_902728155.2 of Microthlaspi erraticum. NCBI lineage: Eukaryota > Viridiplantae > Streptophyta > Magnoliopsida > Brassicales > Brassicaceae > Microthlaspi > Microthlaspi erraticum. The sequence goes on from CACVBM020000050.1 coordinate 1,879, forward strand.
CTGTTTGAGTTAATATGTGACGTTGATGTCTTGTCTTGTTCGAGTGAATATGTGAATTTAATACTTCTTAGTTTAAGGTTTTGGTTCTTAGTTCTTAAGACACGAACAAGTAACTAGTTATTAAAATAGTCAATATTTTTGAACAATGTTTATTTCTTGATCGGTTTGTTTCTGTTTTTGTCTTGTCTTGTTCTTAAGTTTTTTTTTTTTTAGCGTTATTGTGTCTTATCTCTCTGTAACTGTGTTTGTTTTTCTGGTTATTAGCTTATGTTTCTTAGTTTTTTTTTCTAATTGTCTTCATGTTTCTGTTATTTATCAGTTCGATATTGAGTATTATCTATCTGAATTATTATTTATGCTAACTGATTTTGTTTTATTGTAGATGGATTCTTCATCATTTCCCGATGGTGAAACTCAAGATACAGCAGAAACCTTTACCACACAGTCCACACCTAATCAAGGGAAAAGGAAGGAGACAAATGGAGATACTTCTGGTCAACCCAATGAAAAGAAAACAGCGGGTAAAAGGTCTAAAGTGTGGAAACATTTTGATCCACTTGAGGAGGACAAGGACAAATGCATTTGTCGTCATTGTAAAAGAGTTTACGGTTGTGCATCATCCAAAGGGACTTCTAACTTGGGGAAGCATATGTTAACCTGCAAGAAGTTGTTGGCATTTGAAGCAAGTAAGTCTGCAGATACGAGAGCTGTTACTAAGGATGGACGATTGGTGGAAGCAAAGGTTTCAGAGGATATCTTCAAAGTGGCGACTGATGAGTTGCTAGTGTTAGGAGAATTGCCACTTGCCTTCATTGAAAGCATGGCTTGGAGACACTTCTGTAGTCGAGTTAATCTCTACACACCGCATTCAAGAAGAACTGCTACCAGAAACATTGTGAAGATGTATGAGGAGAGGAGAGCGGGTCTTAAAGTTTGGATTGCAGCTAACAAGCAGCGAGTGTCACTTACTACTGACATATGGGTGGCTCAAGCAACAGGTGCTAGCTATATGGTGATTACAGCACATTTCATTGATGCAAATTGGGAAATGAGGAAGCTAATCATCGGGTTCAAGTACATCACGGATCATAAAGGGACCACTATAACAAGAGTCCTTATGGAGTGTTTGGCTGAATGGGGAATACAGAAGATATTCACCATCACGGTGGACAACGCCACCGCCAATACATCTGCCCTAAAGAGGTTTCAGACCCAATTCAGCTTAGTGAGCGATGAGGCATTGGTTTTAGATGGAGAGTTTATGCATATGAGGTGTTGTGCACATATTATCAACTTAATTGTCAAGGAAGGATTGCTAGAGTTAGTTGATAATGTGTGTGCCATTAGGAATGCCGTGACGTATGTGAGGGCGTCTACTAATAGGATCGACACTTTTGATAGCCGTGCTGATAATGCCAAGGTGACTACCAAGGGATCCCTTATATATGATGCAAGATGGATCTTGTTCTATCGTTGATCAGAGATTTCTCTATGAAAAATACGAATCGGAGTTTGAAGAAGGGGAAGGAGAAGGAGTCCTCGACCCGCAACAGATAGAGAGGATTTATTCAATCACATAGTTTGGGCTCCTAAAATATGGCGCCCTCGGGGCTTTTTATTTGATTGTATCGAAAGGCCTAATGAATTGGGATTTCCCTATTGCCGGGTCATTTCGGGGCAAGCGGATCATTTATGATGAAAAGTATGAGCTTCAAGAGAATGATTCGGAGTTCTTGCAGAGGAACCATGCAGTACCAGAGACGAGATAGGTCTTCCAAAGAACAAGGCTTTTTTAGAATAAGCCAATTCATTTGGGACCCCGCAGATCCACTCTTTTTCCTATTCAAAGATCAGCCCTTTGTCTCTGTGTTTTCACATCGAGAATTCTTTGCAGATGAAGAGATGTCAAAGGGGCTTCTTACTTCCCAAACAGATCCTCCTACATCTATATATAAACGCTGGTTTATCAAGAATACGCAAGAAAAGCACTTCGAATTGTTGATTCAGCGCCAGAAATGGCTTAGAACAAATAGTTCATTATCTAATGGATTTTTCCGTTCTAATACTCTATCCGAGAGTTATCAGTATTTATCAAATCTGTTCCTATCTAACGGAACGCTATTGGATCGAATGACAAAGACATTGTTGAAAAAAAGATGGCTTTTCCCGGATGAAATGAAAATAGGATTCATGTAATGTAACAGGAGAAAGGATTCCCATTACTTAGCCGGAAAGATATGTGGCCACGAAATAGAGATTAAGTGGAACGGAATTGACTGGGTGGTAGAGTTGTAGAAACACCTGTTTCTTCCACTTAGCTCCATGGAACAATATGCTACTACTGAAACATGGAAGAATTAAAATCTGAGATCAAAACACTATGTATGGATGGTATGAACTGCCTAAACAAGAATTCTTGAACAGCGAACAACCGGAGCTATTACTCACTACATAAAAAAAAATTTCCATTAATGAAGGATGGAAATCCATTGGAAAATCAAAAATACGCATGTCGGATGAAATTGTTGTTGCTATCTGTTCCAATAACGAATCAACTGAATAACTAAATAAAATAGATAGACCTTTCTCTTCGTCTCAGGTCGATGGATCTTCTCAATTGGAAGATCCCCTATATGGATAATACACATTCCAGTTGACCGAGCCTAATTCTAATTGTTTTGTTCCGAAGTAAAGATATCCACGGAGTGGTTCGCCCTATTCAGATATTCACGACCAAGAAGTACTGGATTCTCTTTAGGATAGGTCCTGAAAGGAGACGGAAGGCTGGAATGCCGCCAGGCGTCTATTATTGAATTCACCCGACCCGATAGTACCAATTTTGGTAACGCCCATCCAGTGCCAAAGTCACTGAATGGGTAAGTCACCAATCCCTAAAACGGACTATGTAATGTACTTTATCTGCTGGGTTACGGGGGCATTTTACCAGAGGTTTAGATTGTATCAATCTACCCTTGTGTGATTCCTGTTGAATCATATACTGCGGGGCGCAGGGCGGACGATTTCAAAGCGGACTCCCCTCCCCATTCATTAGATAGAGAAGATCGCCAAGATTTCGCGATCCGCTGCCGAACTTATTCCATTTCAATATTATGCCTTGAAGAGGACTCGAACCTCCACGCTTTTTAGCACGAGATTTTGAGTCTCGCGTGTCTACCATTTCACCACCAAGGCATCTTGAAAGTGAATCGTATTCCATAAATATGATATCTATCTAGTACGGTGTATTGAATATATGACAACAACATGAGTGAAACGGTCTCAATCCAAGGGAGGAACATCAAATGGACCTAATTTGGGAACCGGAAGAGGTAAGGAGTCCGAAATGTACCTCTGTGACTCCACATTGTGGAAACTCACTTGTAGTGTATAAGATGAACTAGATGGACCCATACTTACCCAAACATGGATTAATAGGTTCTACACATGACTATGAGGACAAACATGAGTGAAACGGTCTCAATCCAAGGGAGGAACATCAAATGGACCTAATTTGGGAACCGGAAGAGGTAAGGAGTCCGAAATGTACCTCTGTGACTCCACATTGTGGAAACTCACTTGTAGTGTATAAGATGAACTAGATGGACCCATACTTACCCAAACATGGATTAATAGGTTCTACACATGACTATGAGGACAAACATGAGTGAAACGGTCTCAATCCAAGGGAGGAACATCAAATGGACCTAATTTGGGAACCGGAAGAGGTAAGGAGTCCGAAATGTACCTCTGTGACTCCACATTGTGGAAACTCACTTGTAGTGTATAAGATGAACTAGATGGACCCATACTTACCCAAACATGGATTAATAGGTTCTACACATGACTATGAGGACAAACATGAGTGAAACGGTCTCAATCCAAGGGAGGAACATCAAATGGACCTAATTTGGGAACCGGAAGAGGTAAGGAGTCCGAAATGTACCTCTGTGACTCCACATTGTGGAAACTCACTTGTAGTGTATAAGATGAACTAGATGGACCCATACTTACCCAAACATGGATTAATAGGTTCTACACATGACTATGAGGACAAACATGAGTGAAACGGTCTCAATCCAAGGGAGGAACATCAAATGGACCTAATTTGGGAACCGGAAGAGGTAAGGAGTCCGAAATGTACCTCTGTGACTCCACATTGTGGAAACTCACTTGTAGTGTATAAGATGAACTAGATGGACCCATACTTACCCAAACATGGATTAATAGGTTCTACACATGACTATGAGGACAAACATGAGTGAAACGGTCTCAATCCAAGGGAGGAACATCAAATGGACCTAATTTGGGAACCGGAAGAGGTAAGGAGTCCGAAATGTACCTCTGTGACTCCACATTGTGGAAACTCACTTGTAGTGTATAAGATGAACTAGATGGACCCATACTTACCCAAACATGGATTAATAGGTTCTACACATGACTATGAGGACAAACATGAGTGAAACGGTCTCAATCCAAGGGAGGAACATCAAATGGACCTAATTTGGGAACCGGAAGAGGTAAGGAGTCCGAAATGTACCTCTGTGACTCCACATTGTGGAAACTCACTTGTAGTGTATAAGATGAACTAGATGGACCCATACTTACCCAAACATGGATTAATAGGTTCTACACATGACTATGAGGACAAACATGAGTGAAACGGTCTCAATCCAAGGGAGGAACATCAAATGGACCTAATTTGGGAACCGGAAGAGGTAAGGAGTCCGAAATGTACCTCTGTGACTCCACATTGTGGAAACTCACTTGTAGTGTATAAGATGAACTAGATGGACCCATACTTACCCAAACATGGATTAATAGGTTCTACACATGACTATGAGGACAAACATGAGTGAAACGGTCTCAATCCAAGGGAGGAACATCAAATGGACCTAATTTGGGAACCGGAAGAGGTAAGGAGTCCGAAATGTACCTCTGTGACTCCACATTGTGGAAACTCACTTGTAGTGTATAAGATGAACTAGATGGACCCATACTTACCCAAACATGGATTAATAGGTTCTACACATGACTATGAGGACAAACATGAGTGAAACGGTCTCAATCCAAGGGAGGAACATCAAATGGACCTAATTTGGGAACCGGAAGAGGTAAGGAGTCCGAAATGTACCTCTGTGACTCCACATTGTGGAAACTCACTTGTAGTGTATAAGATGAACTAGATGGACCCATACTTACCCAAACATGGATTAATAGGTTCTACACATGACTATGAGGACAAACATGAGTGAAACGGTCTCAATCCAAGGGAGGAACATCAAATGGACCTAATTTGGGAACCGGAAGAGGTAAGGAGTCCGAAATGTACCTCTGTGACTCCACATTGTGGAAACTCACTTGTAGTGTATAAGATGAACTAGATGGACCCATACTTACCCAAACATGGATTAATAGGTTCTACACATGACTATGAGGACAAACATGAGTGAAACGGTCTCAATCCAAGGGAGGAACATCAAATGGACCTAATTTGGGAACCGGAAGAGGTAAGGAGTCCGAAATGTACCTCTGTGACTCCACATTGTGGAAACTCACTTGTAGTGTATAAGATGAACTAGATGGACCCATACTTACCCAAACATGGATTAATAGGTTCTACACATGACTATGAGGACAAACATGAGTGAAACGGTCTCAATCCAAGGGAGGAACATCAAATGGACCTAATTTGGGAACCGGAAGAGGTAAGGAGTCCGAAATGTACCTCTGTGACTCCACATTGTGGAAACTCACTTGTAGTGTATAAGATGAACTAGATGGACCCATACTTACCCAAACATGGATTAATAGGTTCTACACATGACTATGAGGACAAACATGAGTGAAACGGTCTCAATCCAAGGGAGGAACATCAAATGGACCTAATTTGGGAACCGGAAGAGGTAAGGAGTCCGAAATGTACCTCTGTGACTCCACATTGTGGAAACTCACTTGTAGTGTATAAGATGAACTAGATGGACCCATACTTACCCAAACATGGATTAATAGGTTCTACACATGACTATGAGGACAAACATGAGTGAAACGGTCTCAATCCAAGGGAGGAACATCAAATGGACCTAATTTGGGAACCGGAAGAGGTAAGGAGTCCGAAATGTACCTCTGTGACTCCACATTGTGGAAACTCACTTGTAGTGTATAAGATGAACTAGATGGACCCATACTTACCCAAACATGGATTAATAGGTTCTACACATGACTATGAGGACAAACATGAGTGAAACGGTCTCAATCCAAGGGAGGAACATCAAATGGACCTAATTTGGGAACCGGAAGAGGTAAGGAGTCCGAAATGTACCTCTGTGACTCCACATTGTGGAAACTCACTTGTAGTGTATAAGATGAACTAGATGGACCCATACTTACCCAAACATGGATTAATAGGTTCTACACATGACTATGAGGACAAACATGAGTGAAACGGTCTCAATCCAAGGGAGGAACATCAAATGGACCTAATTTGGGAACCGGAAGAGGTAAGGAGTCCGAAATGTACCTCTGTGACTCCACATTGTGGAAACTCACTTGTAGTGTATAAGATGAACTAGATGGACCCATACTTACCCAAACATGGATTAATAGGTTCTACACATGACTATGAGGACAAACATGAGTGAAACGGTCTCAATCCAAGGGAGGAACATCAAATGGACCTAATTTGGGAACCGGAAGAGGTAAGGAGTCCGAAATGTACCTCTGTGACTCCACATTGTGGAAACTCACTTGTAGTGTATAAGATGAACTAGATGGACCCATACTTACCCAAACATGGATTAATAGGTTCTACACATGACTATGAGGACAAACATGAGTGAAACGGTCTCAATCCAAGGGAGGAACATCAAATGGACCTAATTTGGGAACCGGAAGAGGTAAGGAGTCCGAAATGTACCTCTGTGACTCCACATTGTGGAAACTCACTTGTAGTGTATAAGATGAACTAGATGGACCCATACTTACCCAAACATGGATTAATAGGTTCTACACATGACTATGAGGACAAACATGAGTGAAACGGTCTCAATCCAAGGGAGGAACATCAAATGGACCTAATTTGGGAACCGGAAGAGGTAAGGAGTCCGAAATGTACCTCTGTGACTCCACATTGTGGAAACTCACTTGTAGTGTATAAGATGAACTAGATGGACCCATACTTACCCAAACATGGATTAATAGGTTCTACACATGACTATGAGGACAAACATGAGTGAAACGGTCTCAATCCAAGGGAGGAACATCAAATGGACCTAATTTGGGAACCGGAAGAGGTAAGGAGTCCGAAATGTACCTCTGTGACTCCACATTGTGGAAACTCACTTGTAGTGTATAAGATGAACTAGATGGACCCATACTTACCCAAACATGGATTAATAGGTTCTACACATGACTATGAGGACAAACATGAGTGAAACGGTCTCAATCCAAGGGAGGAACATCAAATGGACCTAATTTGGGAACCGGAAGAGGTAAGGAGTCCGAAATGTACCTCTGTGACTCCACATTGTGGAAACTCACTTGTAGTGTATAAGATGAACTAGATGGACCCATACTTACCCAAACATGGATTAATAGGTTCTACACATGACTATGAGGACAAACATGAGTGAAACGGTCTCAATCCAAGGGAGGAACATCAAATGGACCTAATTTGGGAACCGGAAGAGGTAAGGAGTCCGAAATGTACCTCTGTGACTCCACATTGTGGAAACTCACTTGTAGTGTATAAGATGAACTAGATGGACCCATACTTACCCAAACATGGATTAATAGGTTCTACACATGACTATGAGGACAAACATGAGTGAAACGGTCTCAATCCAAGGGAGGAACATCAAATGGACCTAATTTGGGAACCGGAAGAGGTAAGGAGTCCGAAATGTACCTCTGTGACTCCACATTGTGGAAACTCACTTGTAGTGTATAAGATGAACTAGATGGACCCATACTTACCCAAACATGGATTAATAGGTTCTACACATGACTATGAGGACAAACATGAGTGAAACGGTCTCAATCCAAGGGAGGAACATCAAATGGACCTAATTTGGGAACCGGAAGAGGTAAGGAGTCCGAAATGTACCTCTGTGACTCCACATTGTGGAAACTCACTTGTAGTGTATAAGATGAACTAGATGGACCCATACTTACCCAAACATGGATTAATAGGTTCTACACATGACTATGAGGACAAACATGAGTGAAACGGTCTCAATCCAAGGGAGGAACATCAAATGGACCTAATTTGGGAACCGGAAGAGGTAAGGAGTCCGAAATGTACCTCTGTGACTCCACATTGTGGAAACTCACTTGTAGTGTATAAGATGAACTAGATGGACCCATACTTACCCAAACATGGATTAATAGGTTCTACACATGACTATGAGGACAAACATGAGTGAAACGGTCTCAATCCAAGGGAGGAACATCAAATGGACCTAATTTGGGAACCGGAAGAGGTAAGGAGTCCGAAATGTACCTCTGTGACTCCACATTGTGGAAACTCACTTGTAGTGTATAAGATGAACTAGATGGACCCATACTTACCCAAACATGGATTAATAGGTTCTACACATGACTATGAGGACAAACATGAGTGAAACGGTCTCAATCCAAGGGAGGAACATCAAATGGACCTAATTTGGGAACCGGAAGAGGTAAGGAGTCCGAAATGTACCTCTGTGACTCCACATTGTGGAAACTCACTTGTAGTGTATAAGATGAACTAGATGGACCCATACTTACCCAAACATGGATTAATAGGTTCTACACATGACTATGAGGACAAACATGAGTGAAACGGTCTCAATCCAAGGGAGGAACATCAAATGGACCTAATTTGGGAACCGGAAGAGGTAAGGAGTCCGAAATGTACCTCTGTGACTCCACATTGTGGAAACTCACTTGTAGTGTATAAGATGAACTAGATGGACCCATACTTACCCAAACATGGATTAATAGGTTCTACACATGACTATGAGGACAAACATGAGTGAAACGGTCTCAATCCAAGGGAGGAACATCAAATGGACCTAATTTGGGAACCGGAAGAGGTAAGGAGTCCGAAATGTACCTCTGTGACTCCACATTGTGGAAACTCACTTGTAGTGTATAAGATGAACTAGATGGACCCATACTTACCCAAACATGGATTAATAGGTTCTACACATGACTATGAGGACAAACATGAGTGAAACGGTCTCAATCCAAGGGAGGAACATCAAATGGACCTAATTTGGGAACCGGAAGAGGTAAGGAGTCCGAAATGTACCTCTGTGACTCCACATTGTGGAAACTCACTTGTAGTGTATAAGATGAACTAGATGGACCCATACTATACCCAAACATGGATTAATAGGTTCTACACATGACTATGAGGACAAACATGAGTGAAACGGTCTCAATCCAAGGGAGGAACATCAAATGGACCTAATTTGGGAACCGGAAGAGGTAAGGAGTCCGAAATGTACCTCTGTGACTCCACATTGTGGAAACTCACTTGTAGTGTATAAGATGAACTAGATGGACCCATACTTACCCAAACATGGATTAATAGGTTCTACACATGACTATGAGGACAAACATGAGTGAAACGGTCTCAATCCAAGGGAGGAACATCAAATGGACCTAATTTGGGAACCGGAAGAGGTAAGGAGTCCGAAATGTACCTCTGTGACTCCACATTGTGGAAACTCACTTGTAGTGTATAAGATGAACTAGATGGACCCATACTTACCCAAACATGGATTAATAGGTTCTACACATGACTATGAGGACAAACATGAGTGAAACGGTCTCAATCCAAGGGAGGAACATCAAATGGACCTAATTTGGGAACCGGAAGAGGTAAGGAGTCCGAAATGTACCTCTGTGACTCCACATTGTGGAAACTCACTTGTAGTGTATAAGATGAACTAGATGGACCCATACTTACCCAAACATGGATTAATAGGTTCTACACATGACTATGAGGACAAACATGAGTGAAACGGTCTCAATCCAAGGGAGGAACATCAAATGGACCTAATTTGGGAACCGGAAGAGGTAAGGAGTCCGAAATGTACCTCTGTGACTCCACATTGTGGAAACTCACTTGTAGTGTATAAGATGAACTAGATGGACCCATACTTACCCAAACATGGATTAATAGGTTCTACACATGACTATGAGGACAAACATGAGTGAAACGGTCTCAATCCAAGGGAGGAACATCAAATGGACCTAATTTGGGAACCGGAAGAGGTAAGGAGTCCGAAATGTACCTCTGTGACTCCACATTGTGGAAACTCACTTGTAGTGTATAAGATGAACTAGATGGACCCATACTTACCCAAACATGGATTAATAGGTTCTACACATGACTATGAGGACAAACATGAGTGAAACGGTCTCAATCCAAGGGAGGAACATCAAATGGACCTAATTTGGGAACCGGAAGAGGTAAGGAGTCCGAAATGTACCTCTGTGACTCCACATTGTGGAAACTCACTTGTAGTGTATAAGATGAACTAGATGGACCCATACTTATCCAAACATGGATTAATAGGTTCTACACATGACTATGAGGACAAACATGAGTGAAACGGTCTCAATCCAAGGGAGGAACATCAAATGGACCTAATTTGGGAACCGGAAGAGGTAAGGAGTCCGAAATGTACCTCTGTGACTCCACATTGTGGAAACTCACTTGTAGTGTATAAGATGAACTAGATGGACCCATACTTACCCAAACATGGATTAATAGGTTCTACACATGACTATGAGGACAAACATGAGTGAAACGGTCTCAATCCAAGGGAGGAACATCAAATGGACCTAATTTGGGAACCGGAAGAGGTAAGGAGTCCGAAATGTACCTCTGTGACTCCACATTGTGGAAACTCACTTGTAGTGTATAAGATGAACTAGATGGACCCATACTTACCCAAACATGGATTAATAGGTTCTACACATGACTATGAGGACAAACATGAGTGAAACGGTCTCAATCCAAGGGAGGAACATCAAATGGACCTAATTTGGGAACCGGAAGAGGTAAGGAGTCCGAAATGTACCTCTGTGACTCCACATTGTGGAAACTCACTTGTAGTGTATAAGATGAACTAGATGGACCCATACTTACCCAAACATGGATTAATAGGTTCTACACATGACTATGAGGACAAACATGAGTGAAACGGTCTCAATCCAAGGGAGGAACATCAAATGGACCTAATTTGGGAACCGGAAGAGGTAAGGAGTCCGAAATGTACCTCTGTGACTCCACATTGTGGAAACTCACTTGTAGTGTATAAGATGAACTAGATGGACCCATACTAACCCAAACATGGATTAATAGGTTCTACATCACTGAAAAACATGAAAACTTGAAGAATTATGATATGTTTGCTTTGAAAATATAATTTATATTTACAAAATTAACATAGTAGAAAATAATCAATGGTCATGAAGCTCATATGTTATCACAACAAAGTAGATATGTAAAAAGTATATATATTAATTTTTTTCATCTTATTTCGGGTGCAAATGCGATTTTATATTATGTTTACTAATTTTAACATTGAGCACCACGCAAGGGCGGGATTATTTGTGATAGTTAAAGTACTAGAGATGCATTTTTACAAACTTATTAAAGCGCTGAAAAATGATTGCGAGTGCAGAGTGGTATGACATTTTTTTTTTTAAGTTGGTTTCCCAAAGGCTTTCTAGGCCCAAGGACTAATCCAACCTGGCCTTGCATCCGGTTACGCGTTATTTCATCGTTAAGGACGCGGCTAGATGGTCAAGGCGACTTGAACCCGGGTGACGGTACTCACAGCTGTGAGTCCATTATCACTCGGCCAAGGCGAGTGCCGAGTGGTATGACATTGGTATACGCTTCTAGACAAAACAAAAAGTGATCGACATTTAATCAAAATGTATGGATTTGTATATTGTGATAGTTGATGAGCAGTTAGCTAATTGGTAAAATTCACAATATAAGCTTTCAAGTAAGTAAGAGGTTGCTTGAATTATAAAGTTTGTCGTTGCTTATGTGCAGTTTCTACTAACTTTTAACCCAATAAAACTTGCAAATAAAACACGTGTATGATACAAATCTATACATAATACATGTATATGATGTATATGATAATCTTATTCAAGAAAATATATATAGAGGTATTGTGAACATATGTATATGTATAGTATCAATGCATGCAAATGTTGGGGATCGTTTTGTTGGAACTAATTTTTTATAATATATTTATATGTTAAAAATGAAGTTGGTTTAAATGAGAAATGGAGGTCCAAATGGGTTGCTTGTATAGCATAAAATGTAACATTTATGAAATGTCCCATATTGGAAGTATGAGGTGAAATCCTCTTGTATTTTAAGTGGAGAAAAGAGATATCCGGGCTGAACTTGTTTCCGGGCCTCGGGATTTGGCAATCGGGCCAACAGTCTTTAAGATTATTCTTTTGACCATTGAATTTTGTTGTTGAAAAATAGTCAACAAAATATCAGTTCATTAATGTTGGTAACATGACAATTAAGTGAGAAAATCAATTGTGATTTTTGTAACTTATAAAACTAATTGCATGTTGAATTCATTTGGTGAAAATAAAGTTTTTCAACTCCACTTTAATGCTTTACGTTGGTTGAAAGCATGAGGCTATATAAAGCCATGTTCCTCCTCTTGTGATCATATTTTTAATCACACATTCATATAAGAAACAATCCTTTCACTTCTGGTCTTTTTGTTTTGTTTTTTCTTATGAGAGTACATCACAGAAAACATGGTTCGAAAGCTTATGTATTGAATGATGCAATCATAAGAAGTATGCAGTTTTATCATGGGATTCGGAACGCCATGCAACCATCACACTACAGGGCGTTTACAGAATTAAGGAAAGAGATCATATCTCGACTCTGCAAATCCGGTTTTGTTTTCTTAATTCTTGTTTATTTTATATCATTTTAATATTAAGTTATATTAATTTGTTCATATTAATACTTTACATTAATCAGTCGCCTATTGTAGAAATTGCGTTCTTACAATCTTAATTCTGTAAATTTTCGTTTTTGCTTATTGCACTAACGAAAACTGATTTTTGTGAAGTGTTTTTGTTATGTAAACAGGAACTGGAAATTCTGGATTAATTGGATTAATTTTCCAATTTTCTACAAATTTATTCTAATTGTTTTTTGCAGATTATCAGAATTTTAGGAAATTAATTTTCTGTTATTCAGAAATTATTCTGATTATTTTGTTTTTGCAGATTATTAGAGGAAGAATATACGGTTAATTCTTCTTATTTTCTGAAATTTATTTTAATTATTTTGCATAAATTTTCAGAATTATTTCAGTGTTTATATCTGAAAAAGTATTCTTCTATGCATTAATAATTTTTATATTTGTTAAGATTGATATGAACATATGTTCATGGAGGAATTATATTCTGGAATCTATATAATTAATAAGGTTTGGATACTTTCCTGCTTGTGACACGTGGCACTTTCTATTTTTTTTCCCTTCCACCGTCAAAACGACGTCGTTTTATGTTGTAACTTTTTTTTTAAAAAATTTTCGTCTTACACCAAAACGATGTCATTATGGGTCTTCCTTTTTCCCGAAAGTTTAAACCTAAAACCAAAACGGCGTTGTCTTGGATTGGTTTTACCTAGCTCCTACCATTTAAAAAAAAATTTAATCAAACAAAACAACTCGTCCTCTCCCCTTCCTTTCTTTCCCGATGAGGCGGCCGATTTGAAACACTTCCGGCGATTCCAGTTGTCATGGTTTCCGGTAACCCTCGCGCTCCACCACCGCCTTCATGTGCTTTCGAAGAGTTTCTCTTGGGTCTGACTGCGGAGAGCATCACCGTGCGCCTCCTGCGTATGTGGGGAACATGCCTTACCTTCTCGACCGCTTGATTGATTTTTTTCATTTCGACTGTCCCGGTTTCGTTGCATTCTTCAGATCCACGCAGAAGAAGTTACGGTTAATCTGAGGTATAAACGTTCTCTATTGTCTCCGTTTCCCTATTGATGCACCTCAATCTTCTCCTGCAATTTTAGATCGAATCCCTTATTTCGATTGTGTTGATGTCGTTCTAATCAGATTAAATTCCCGTGTTCGTAGTTATCTCAGATTTCGTTGATTTTCACTTTTCTTTTTGCTGTTTTCAAAATGGTTTGTCTCGAAACTTTATCATATAAACATGATGAGACTTTTTCTTAAACTCATTGATCAATCTCCACTCTGATGATGTTATCTCCTTATCTGCAACTCAATCCTAATCGTATGTTTCATGGATTGAATGATTTTGTGGTTTAAGAGCAAATTGGATATGGCACTGTCAGTGAAGCTCTATCATTCATGGTGCTTTTTGTCTTTGTATGCAGAGATTATTTCAATGAATAACCATTGCTCGAGGTTCAGCTATATCATTTCTGATGTAAGCTTCTCCTTCGTTTCCAGCTTTTATTGATTTTATAGTTTTGCGGATGTAGACTTGTGTTTAGCTTCTCTCTCTTGTGCAAATCTGAAAGTTTAGTTTTTGTTCTTCTTCGTTTGGTTTGGTTTTCGTTTTCAAATGGTTAACACAAGTGTAAACTAGAGGTTTTCAAATGTAGCTATTGAGGGTGAACTAGAGGTTGCTATATACAAGTCCGGTGGGATTCTAGATAGTAACTTTGAAATGTGTCTTTGATTGTCGTTTGTGTTTCAGGTTCATTCTCTGACAACGACAATATCGCTGAAAATGGAGATCCCTGAGACTGCTTGGAAGGATGATCCTCACAGCACTCTTCTTGCTATGCATCAGCAAACATCTTCCTCAAAATATCAGAGTTTTCAGCGTTTTACCATCACAAAGGTGAGTGACTCTATTATTATGGTGTGCAAATATGATTCTCTAATGTTTTGAAAAGGTGACAGACAGAGAGATATTTGCATCTTCAGAGGAGATTTGATCCTTGAAGGGAGTGTACACTTAAGATGTATTCTTATCTCCTTCCTGTTGAT
>CACVBM020000051.1:0-16881 GCA_902728155.2 Microthlaspi erraticum
CTATTAATCATGTTTTGGGTAAGTATGGGTCCATCTAGTTCATCTTATACACTACAAGTGAGTTTCCACAATGTGGAGGCACAGAGGTACATTTCGGACTCCTTACCTCTTCCGGTTCCCAAATTTGGTCCATTTGATGTTCCTCCCTTGGATTGAGACCGTTTCACTCATGTTTGTCCTCATAGTCATGTGTAGAACTATTAATCCATGTTTGGTAAGTATGGGTCCATCTAGTTCATCTTATACACTACAAGTGAGTTTCCACAATGTGGAGGCACAGAGGTACATTTCGGACTCCTTACCTCTTCCGGTTCCCAAATTTGGTCCATTTGATGTTCCTCCCTTGGATTGAGACCGTTTCACTCATGTTTGTCCTCATAGTCATGTGTAGAACTATTAATCCATGTTTGGGTAAGTATGGGTCCATCTAGTTCATCTTATACACTACAAGTGAGTTTCCACAATGTGGAGGCACAGAGGTACATTTCGGACTCCTTACCTCTTCCGGTTCCCAAATTTGGTCCATTTGATGTTCCTCCCTTGGATTGAGACCGTTTCACTCATGTTTGTCCTCATAGTCATGTGTAGAACTATTAATCCATGTTTGGGTAAGTATGGGTCCATCTAGTTCATCTTATACACTACAAGTGAGTTTCCACAATGTGGAGGCACAGAGGTACATTTCGGACTCCTTACCTCTTCCGGTTCCCAAATTTGGTCCATTTGATGTTCCTCCCTTGGATTGAGACCGTTTCACTCATGTTTGTCCTCATAGTCATGTGTAGAAGCTATTAATCCATGTTTGGGTAAGTATGGGTCCATCTAGTTCATCTTATACACTACAAGTGAGTTTCCACAATGTGGAGTCACAGAGGTACATTTCGGACTCCTTACCTCTTCCGGTTCCCAAATTTGGTCCATTTGATGTTCCTCCCTTGGATTGAGACCGTTTCACTCATGTTTGTCCTCATAGTCATGTGTAGAACCTATTAATCCATGTTTGGGTAAGTATGGGTCCATCTAGTTCATCTTATACACTACAAGTGAGTTTCCACAATGTGGAGGCACAGAGGTACATTTCGGACTCCTTACCTCTTCCGGTTCCCAAATTTGGTCCATTTGATGTTCCTCCCTTGGATTGAGACCGTTTCACTCATGTTTGTCCTCATAGTCATGTGTAGAACCTATTAATCCATGTTTGGGTAAGTATGGGTCCATCTAGTTCATCTTATACACTACAAGTGAGTTTCCACAATGTGGAGTCACAGAGGTACATTTCGGACTCCTTACCTCTTCCGGTTCCCAAATTTGGTCCATTTGATGTTCCTCCCTTGGATTGAGACCGTTTCACTCATGTTTGTCCTCATAGTCATGTGTAGAACCTATTAATCCATGTTTGGGTAAGTATGGGTCCATCTAGTTCATCTTATACACTACAAGTGAGTTTCCACAATGTGGAGGCACAGAGGTACATTTCGGACTCCTTACCTCTTCCGGTTCCCAAATTTGGTCCATTTGATGTTCCTCCCTTGGATTGAGACCGTTTCACTCATGTTTGTCCTCATAGTCATGTGTAGAAGCTATTAATCCATGTTTGGGTAAGTATGGGTCCATCTAGTTCATCTTATACACTACAAGTGAGTTTCCACAATGTGGAGGCACAGAGGTACATTTCGGACTCCTTACCTCTTCCGGTTCCCAAATTTGGTCCATTTGATGTTCCTCCCTTGGATTGAGACCGTTTCACTCATGTTTGTCCTCATAGTCATGTGTAGAACCTATTAATCCATGTTTGGGTAAGTATGGGTCCATCTAGTTCATCTTATACACTACAAGTGAGTTTCCACAATGTGGAGGCACAGAGGTACATTTCGGACTCCTTACCTCTTCCGGTTCCCAAATTTGGTCCATTTGATGTTCCTCCCTTGGATTGAGACCGTTTCACTCATGTTTGTCCTCATAGTCATGTGTAGAAGCTATTAATCCATGTTTGGGTAAGTATGGGTCCATCTAGTTCATCTTATACACTACAAGTGAGTTTCCACAATGTGGAGTCACAGAGGTACATTTCGGACTCCTTACCTCTTCCGGTTCCCAAATTTGGTCCATTTGATGTTCCTCCCTTGGATTGAGACCGTTTCACTCATGTTTGTCCTCATAGTCATGTGTAGAAGCTATTAATCCATGTTTGGGTAAGTATGGGTCCATCTAGTTCATCTTATACACTACAAGTGAGTTTCCACAATGTGGAGGCACAGAGGTACATTTCGGACTCCTTACCTCTTCCGGTTCCCAAATTTGGTCCATTTGATGTTCCTCCCTTGGATTGAGACCGTTTCACTCATGTTTGTCCTCATAGTCATGTGTAGAACCTATTAATCCATGTTTGGGTAAGTATGGGTCCATCTAGTTCATCTTATACACTACAAGTGAGTTTCCACAATGTGGAGGCACAGAGGTACATTTCGGACTCCTTACCTCTTCCGGTTCCCAAATTTGGTCCATTTGATGTTCCTCCCTTGGATTGAGACCGTTTCACTCATGTTTGTCCTCATAGTCATGTGTAGAACCTATTAATCCATGTTTGGGTAAGTATGGGTCCATCTAGTTCATCTTATACACTACAAGTGAGTTTCCACAATGTGGAGTCACAGAGGTACATTTCGGACTCCTTACCTCTTCCGGTTCCCAAATTTGGTCCATTTGATGTTCCTCCCTTGGATTGAGACCGTTTCACTCATGTTTGTCCTCATAGTCATGTGTAGAACTATTAATCCATGTTTGGGTAAGTATGGGTCCATCTAGTTCATCTTATACACTACAAGTGAGTTTCCACAATGTGGAGTCACAGAGGTACATTTCGGACTCCTTACCTCTTCCGGTTCCCAAATTTGGTCCATTTGATGTTCCTCCCTTGGATTGAGACCGTTTCACTCATGTTTGTCCTCATAGTCATGTGTAGAACTATTAATCCATGTTTGGGTAAGTATGGGTCCATCTAGTTCATCTTATACACTACAAGTGAGTTTCCACAATGTGGAGTCACAGAGGTACATTTCGGACTCCTTACCTCTTCCGGTTCCCAAATTTGGTCCATTTGATGTTCCTCCCTTGGATTGAGACCGTTTCACTCATGTTTGTCCTCATAGTCATGTGTAGAACCTATTAATCCATGTTTGGGTAAGTATGGGTCCATCTAGTTCATCTTATACACTACAAGTGAGTTTCCACAATGTGGAGTCACAGAGGTACATTTCGGACTCCTTACCTCTTCCGGTTCCCAAATTTGGTCCATTTGATGTTCCTCCCTTGGATTGAGACCGTTTCACTCATGTTTGTCCTCATAGTCATGTGTAGAACTATTAATCCATGTTTGGGTAAGTATGGGTCCATCTAGTTCATCTTATACACTACAAGTGAGTTTCCACAATGTGGAGTCACAGAGGTACATTTCGGACTCCTTACCTCTTCCGGTTCCCAAATTTGGTCCATTTGATGTTCCTCCCTTGGATTGAGACCGTTTCACTCATGTTTGTCCTCATAGTCATGTGTAGAACCTATTAATCCATGTTTGGGTAAGTATGGGTCCATCTAGTTCATCTTATACACTACAAGTGAGTTTCCACAATGTGGAGTCACAGAGGTACATTTCGGACTCCTTACCTCTTCCGGTTCCCAAATTTGGTCCATTTGATGTTCCTCCCTTGGATTGAGACCGTTTCACTCATGTTTGTCCTCATAGTCATGTGTAGAACTATTAATCCATGTTTGGGTAAGTATGGGTCCATCTAGTTCATCTTATACACTACAAGTGAGTTTCCACAATGTGGAGTCACAGAGGTACATTTCGGACTCCTTACCTCTTCCGGTTCCCAAATTTGGTCCATTTGATGTTCCTCCCTTGGATTGAGACCGTTTCACTCATGTTTGTCCTCATAGTCATGTGTAGAACCTATTAATCCATGTTTGGGTAAGTATGGGTCCATCTAGTTCATCTTATACACTACAAGTGAGTTTCCACAATGTGGAGTCACAGAGGTACATTTCGGACTCCTTACCTCTTCCGGTTCCCAAATTTGGTCCATTTGATGTTCCTCCCTTGGATTGAGACCGTTTCACTCATGTTTGTCCTCATAGTCATGTGTAGAAGCTATTAATCCATGTTTGGGTAAGTATGGGTCCATCTAGTTCATCTTATACACTACAAGTGAGTTTCCACAATGTGGAGTCACAGAGGTACATTTCGGACTCCTTACCTCTTCCGGTTCCCAAATTTGGTCCATTTGATGTTCCTCCCTTGGATTGAGACCGTTTCACTCATGTTTGTCCTCATAGTCATGTGTAGAACTATTAATCCATGTTTGGGTAAGTATGGGTCCATCTAGTTCATCTTATACACTACAAGTGAGTTTCCACAATGTGGAGGCACAGAGGTACATTTCGGACTCCTTACCTCTTCCGGTTCCCAAATTTGGTCCATTTGATGTTCCTCCCTTGGATTGAGACCGTTTCACTCATGTTTGTCCTCATAGTCATGTGTAGAACCTATTAATCCATGTTTGGGTAAGTATGGGTCCATCTAGTTCATCTTATACACTACAAGTGAGTTTCCACAATGTGGAGGCACAGAGGTACATTTCGGACTCCTTACCTCTTCCGGTTCCCAAATTTGGTCCATTTGATGTTCCTCCCTTGGATTGAGACCGTTTCACTCATGTTTGTCCTCATAGTCATGTGTAGAACCTATTAATCCATGTTTGGGTAAGTATGGGTCCATCTAGTTCATCTTATACACTACAAGTGAGTTTCCACAATGTGGAGTCACAGAGGTACATTTCGGACTCCTTACCTCTTCCGGTTCCCAAATTTGGTCCATTTGATGTTCCTCCCTTGGATTGAGACCGTTTCACTCATGTTTGTCCTCATAGTCATGTGTAGAACCTATTAATCCATGTTTGGGTAAGTATGGGTCCATCTAGTTCATCTTATACACTACAAGTGAGTTTCCACAATGTGGAGGCACAGAGGTACATTTCGGACTCCTTACCTCTTCCGGTTCCCAAATTTGGTCCATTTGATGTTCCTCCCTTGGATTGAGACCGTTTCACTCATGTTTGTCCTCATAGTCATGTGTAGAACCTATTAATCCATGTTTGGGTAAGTATGGGTCCATCTAGTTCATCTTATACACTACAAGTGAGTTTCCACAATGTGGAGGCACAGAGGTACATTTCGGACTCCTTACCTCTTCCGGTTCCCAAATTTGGTCCATTTGATGTTCCTCCCTTGGATTGAGACCGTTTCACTCATGTTTGTCCTCATAGTCATGTGTAGAAGCTATTAATCCATGTTTGGTAAGTATGGGTCCATCTAGTTCATCTTATACACTACAAGTGAGTTTCCACAATGTGGAGGCACAGAGGTACATTTCGGACTCCTTACCTCTTCCGGTTCCCAAATTTGGTCCATTTGATGTTCCTCCCTTGGATTGAGACCGTTTCACTCATGTTTGTCCTCATAGTCATGTGTAGAACCTATTAATCCATGTTTGGTAAGTATGGGTCCATCTAGTTCATCTTATACACTACAAGTGAGTTTCCACAATGTGGAGGCACAGAGGTACATTTCGGACTCCTTACCTCTTCCGGTTCCCAAATTTGGTCCATTTGATGTTCCTCCCTTGGATTGAGACCGTTTCACTCATGTTTGTCCTCATAGTCATGTGTAGAAGCTATTAA
Organism: Microthlaspi erraticum; assembly: GCA_902728155.2. NCBI lineage: Eukaryota > Viridiplantae > Streptophyta > Magnoliopsida > Brassicales > Brassicaceae > Microthlaspi > Microthlaspi erraticum. The sequence goes on from CACVBM020000051.1 coordinate 5,739, forward strand.
TCCATGTTTTGGTAAGTATGGGTCCATCTAGTTCATCTTATACACTACAAGTGAGTTTCCACAATGTGGAGGCACAGAGGTACATTTCGGACTCCTTACCTCTTCCGGTTCCCAAATTTGGTCCATTTGATGTTCCTCCCTTGGATTGAGACCGTTTCACTCATGTTTGTCCTCATAGTCATGTGTAGAAGCTATTAATCCATGTTTGGTAAGTATGGGTCCATCTAGTTCATCTTATACACTACAAGTGAGTTTCCACAATGTGGAGGCACAGAGGTACATTTCGGACTCCTTACCTCTTCCGGTTCCCAAATTTGGTCCATTTGATGTTCCTCCCTTGGATTGAGACCGTTTCACTCATGTTTGTCCTCATAGTCATGTGTAGAAGCTATTAATCCATGTTTGGTAAGTATGGGTCCATCTAGTTCATCTTATACACTACAAGTGAGTTTCCACAATGTGGAGGCACAGAGGTACATTTCGGACTCCTTACCTCTTCCGGTTCCCAAATTTGGTCCATTTGATGTTCCTCCCTTGGATTGAGACCGTTTCACTCATGTTTGTCCTCATAGTCATGTGTAGAACTATTAATCCATGTTTGGTAAGTATGGGTCCATCTAGTTCATCTTATACACTACAAGTGAGTTTCCACAATGTGGAGGCACAGAGGTACATTTCGGACTCCTTACCTCTTCCGGTTCCCAAATTTGGTCCATTTGATGTTCCTCCCTTGGATTGAGACCGTTTCACTCATGTTTGTCCTCATAGTCATGTGTAGAACTATTAATCCATGTTTGGTAAGTATGGGTCCATCTAGTTCATCTTATACACTACAAGTGAGTTTCCACAATGTGGAGGCACAGAGGTACATTTCGGACTCCTTACCTCTTCCGGTTCCCAAATTTGGTCCATTTGATGTTCCTCCCTTGGATTGAGACCGTTTCACTCATGTTTGTCCTCATAGTCATGTGTAGAACTATTAATCCATGTTTGGTAAGTATGGGTCCATCTAGTTCATCTTATACACTACAAGTGAGTTTCCACAATGTGGAGGCACAGAGGTACATTTCGGACTCCTTACCTCTTCCGGTTCCCAAATTTGGTCCATTTGATGTTCCTCCCTTGGATTGAGACCGTTTCACTCATGTTTGTCCTCATAGTCATGTGTAGAAGCTATTAATCCATGTTTGGTAAGTATGGGTCCATCTAGTTCATCTTATACACTACAAGTGAGTTTCCACAATGTGGAGGCACAGAGGTACATTTCGGACTCCTTACCTCTTCCGGTTCCCAAATTTGGTCCATTTGATGTTCCTCCCTTGGATTGAGACCGTTTCACTCATGTTTGTCCTCATAGTCATGTGTAGAAGCTATTAATCCATGTTTGGTAAGTATGGGTCCATCTAGTTCATCTTATACACTACAAGTGAGTTTCCACAATGTGGAGGCACAGAGGTACATTTCGGACTCCTTACCTCTTCCGGTTCCCAAATTTGGTCCATTTGATGTTCCTCCCTTGGATTGAGACCGTTTCACTCATGTTTGTCCTCATAGTCATGTGTAGAAGCTATTAATCCATGTTTGGGTAAGTATGGGTCCATCTAGTTCATCTTATACACTACAAGTGAGTTTCCACAATGTGGAGGCACAGAGGTACATTTCGGACTCCTTACCTCTTCCGGTTCCCAAATTTGGTCCATTTGATGTTCCTCCCTTGGATTGAGACCGTTTCACTCATGTTTGTCCTCATAGTCATGTGTAGAAGCTATTAATCCATGTTTGGTAAGTATGGGTCCATCTAGTTCATCTTATACACTACAAGTGAGTTTCCACAATGTGGAGGCACAGAGGTACATTTCGGACTCCTTACCTCTTCCGGTTCCCAAATTTGGTCCATTTGATGTTCCTCCCTTGGATTGAGACCGTTTCACTCATGTTTGTCCTCATAGTCATGTGTAGAACTATTAATCCATGTTTGGTAAGTATGGGTCCATCTAGTTCATCTTATACACTACAAGTGAGTTTCCACAATGTGGAGGCACAGAGGTACATTTCGGACTCCTTACCTCTTCCGGTTCCCAAATTTGGTCCATTTGATGTTCCTCCCTTGGATTGAGACCGTTTCACTCATGTTTGTCCTCATAGTCATGTGTAGAACTATTAATCCATGTTTGGTAAGTATGGGTCCATCTAGTTCATCTTATACACTACAAGTGAGTTTCCACAATGTGGAGGCACAGAGGTACATTTCGGACTCCTTACCTCTTCCGGTTCCCAAATTTGGTCCATTTGATGTTCCTCCCTTGGATTGAGACCGTTTCACTCATGTTTGTCCTCATAGTCATGTGTAGAACTATTAATCCATGTTTGGTAAGTATGGGTCCATCTAGTTCATCTTATACACTACAAGTGAGTTTCCACAATGTGGAGGCACAGAGGTACATTTCGGACTCCTTACCTCTTCCGGTTCCCAAATTTGGTCCATTTGATGTTCCTCCCTTGGATTGAGACCGTTTCACTCATGTTTGTCCTCATAGTCATGTGTAGAAGCTATTAATCCATGTTTGGTAAGTATGGGTCCATCTAGTTCATCTTATACACTACAAGTGAGTTTCCACAATGTGGAGGCACAGAGGTACATTTCGGACTCCTTACCTCTTCCGGTTCCCAAATTTGGTCCATTTGATGTTCCTCCCTTGGATTGAGACCGTTTCACTCATGTTTGTCCTCATAGTCATGTGTAGAACTATTAATCCATGTTTGGTAAGTATGGGTCCATCTAGTTCATCTTATACACTACAAGTGAGTTTCCACAATGTGGAGGCACAGAGGTACATTTCGGACTCCTTACCTCTTCCGGTTCCCAAATTTGGTCCATTTGATGTTCCTCCCTTGGATTGAGACCGTTTCACTCATGTTTGTCCTCATAGTCATGTGTAGAAGCTATTAATCCATGTTTGGTAAGTATGGGTCCATCTAGTTCATCTTATACACTACAAGTGAGTTTCCACAATGTGGAGGCACAGAGGTACATTTCGGACTCCTTACCTCTTCCGGTTCCCAAATTTGGTCCATTTGATGTTCCTCCCTTGGATTGAGACCGTTTCACTCATGTTTGTCCTCATAGTCATGTGTAGAACTATTAATCCATGTTTGGTAAGTATGGGTCCATCTAGTTCATCTTATACACTACAAGTGAGTTTCCACAATGTGGAGGCACAGAGGTACATTTCGGACTCCTTACCTCTTCCGGTTCCCAAATTTGGTCCATTTGATGTTCCTCCCTTGGATTGAGACCGTTTCACTCATGTTTGTCCTCATAGTCATGTGTAGAACTATTAATCCATGTTTTGGTAAGTATGGGTCCATCTAGTTCATCTTATACACTACAAGTGAGTTTCCACAATGTGGAGGCACAGAGGTACATTTCGGACTCCTTACCTCTTCCGGTTCCCAAATTTGGTCCATTTGATGTTCCTCCCTTGGATTGAGACCGTTTCACTCATGTTTGTCCTCATAGTCATGTGTAGAACTATTAATCCATGTTTGGTAAGTATGGGTCCATCTAGTTCATCTTATACACTACAAGTGAGTTTCCACAATGTGGAGGCACAGAGGTACATTTCGGACTCCTTACCTCTTCCGGTTCCCAAATTTGGTCCATTTGATGTTCCTCCCTTGGATTGAGACCGTTTCACTCATGTTTGTCCTCATAGTCATGTGTAGAAGCTATTAATCCATGTTTTGGTAAGTATGGGTCCATCTAGTTCATCTTATACACTACAAGTGAGTTTCCACAATGTGGAGGCACAGAGGTACATTTCGGACTCCTTACCTCTTCCGGTTCCCAAATTTGGTCCATTTGATGTTCCTCCCTTGGATTGAGACCGTTTCACTCATGTTTGTCCTCATAGTCATGTGTAGAAGCTATTAATCCATGTTTTGGTAAGTATGGGTCCATCTAGTTCATCTTATACACTACAAGTGAGTTTCCACAATGTGGAGGCACAGAGGTACATTTCGGACTCCTTACCTCTTCCGGTTCCCAAATTTGGTCCATTTGATGTTCCTCCCTTGGATTGAGACCGTTTCACTCATGTTTGTCCTCATAGTCATGTGTAGAAGCTATTAATCCATGTTTGGTAAGTATGGGTCCATCTAGTTCATCTTATACACTACAAGTGAGTTTCCACAATGTGGAGGCACAGAGGTACATTTCGGACTCCTTACCTCTTCCGGTTCCCAAATTTGGTCCATTTGATGTTCCTCCCTTGGATTGAGACCGTTTCACTCATGTTTGTCCTCATAGTCATGTGTAGAAGCTATTAATCCATGTTTGGTAAGTATGGGTCCATCTAGTTCATCTTATACACTACAAGTGAGTTTCCACAATGTGGAGGCACAGAGGTACATTTCGGACTCCTTACCTCTTCCGGTTCCCAAATTTGGTCCATTTGATGTTCCTCCCTTGGATTGAGACCGTTTCACTCATGTTTGTCCTCATAGTCATGTGTAGAACTATTAATCCATGTTTGGTAAGTATGGGTCCATCTAGTTCATCTTATACACTACAAGTGAGTTTCCACAATGTGGAGGCACAGAGGTACATTTCGGACTCCTTACCTCTTCCGGTTCCCAAATTTGGTCCATTTGATGTTCCTCCCTTGGATTGAGACCGTTTCACTCATGTTTGTCCTCATAGTCATGTGTAGAAGCTATTAATCCATGTTTTGGTAAGTATGGGTCCATCTAGTTCATCTTATACACTACAAGTGAGTTTCCACAATGTGGAGGCACAGAGGTACATTTCGGACTCCTTACCTCTTCCGGTTCCCAAATTTGGTCCATTTGATGTTCCTCCCTTGGATTGAGACCGTTTCACTCATGTTTGTCCTCATAGTCATGTGTAGAAGCTATTAATCCATGTTTGGTAAGTATGGGTCCATCTAGTTCATCTTATACACTACAAGTGAGTTTCCACAATGTGGAGGCACAGAGGTACATTTCGGACTCCTTACCTCTTCCGGTTCCCAAATTTGGTCCATTTGATGTTCCTCCCTTGGATTGAGACCGTTTCACTCATGTTTGTCCTCATAGTCATGTGTAGAACTATTAATCCATGTTTGGTAAGTATGGGTCCATCTAGTTCATCTTATACACTACAAGTGAGTTTCCACAATGTGGAGGCACAGAGGTACATTTCGGACTCCTTACCTCTTCCGGTTCCCAAATTTGGTCCATTTGATGTTCCTCCCTTGGATTGAGACCGTTTCACTCATGTTTGTCCTCATAGTCATGTGTAGAACTATTAATCCATGTTTGGTAAGTATGGGTCCATCTAGTTCATCTTATACACTACAAGTGAGTTTCCACAATGTGGAGGCACAGAGGTACATTTCGGACTCCTTACCTCTTCCGGTTCCCAAATTTGGTCCATTTGATGTTCCTCCCTTGGATTGAGACCGTTTCACTCATGTTTGTCCTCATAGTCATGTGTAGAAGCTATTAATCCATGTTTGGTAAGTATGGGTCCATCTAGTTCATCTTATACACTACAAGTGAGTTTCCACAATGTGGAGGCACAGAGGTACATTTCGGACTCCTTACCTCTTCCGGTTCCCAAATTTGGTCCATTTGATGTTCCTCCCTTGGATTGAGACCGTTTCACTCATGTTTGTCCTCATAGTCATGTGTAGAAGCTATTAATCCATGTTTTGGTAAGTATGGGTCCATCTAGTTCATCTTATACACTACAAGTGAGTTTCCACAATGTGGAGGCACAGAGGTACATTTCGGACTCCTTACCTCTTCCGGTTCCCAAATTTGGTCCATTTGATGTTCCTCCCTTGGATTGAGACCGTTTCACTCATGTTTGTCCTCATAGTCATGTGTAGAAGCTATTAATCCATGTTTTGGTAAGTATGGGTCCATCTAGTTCATCTTATACACTACAAGTGAGTTTCCACAATGTGGAGGCACAGAGGTACATTTCGGACTCCTTACCTCTTCCGGTTCCCAAATTTGGTCCATTTGATGTTCCTCCCTTGGATTGAGACCGTTTCACTCATGTTTGTCCTCATAGTCATGTGGAGAACCTATTAATCCATGTTTGGTAAGTATGGGTCCATCTAGTTCATCTTATACACTACAAGTGAGTTTCCACAATGTGGAGTCACAGAGGTACATTTCGGACTCCTTACCTCTTCCGGTTCCCAAATTTGGTCCATTTGATGTTCCTCCCTTGGATTGAGACCGTTTCACTCATGTTTGTCCTCATAGTCATGTGTAGAACCTATTAATCCATGTTTGGGTAAGTATGGGTCCATCTAGTTCATCTTATACACTACAAGTGAGTTTCCACAATGTGGAGTCACAGAGGTACATTTCGGACTCCTTACCTCTTCCGGTTCCCAAATTTGGTCCATTTGATGTTCCTCCCTTGGATTGAGACCGTTTCACTCATGTTTGTCCTCATAGTCATGTGTAGAACCTATTAATCCATGTTTGGGTAAGTATGGGTCCATCTAGTTCATCTTATACACTACAAGTGAGTTTCCACAATGTGGAGGCACAGAGGTACATTTCGGACTCCTTACCTCTTCCGGTTCCCAAATTTGGTCCATTTGATGTTCCTCCCTTGGATTGAGACCGTTTCACTCATGTTTGTCCTCATAGTCATGTGTAGAAGCTATTAATCCATGTTTGGTAAGTATGGGTCCATCTAGTTCATCTTATACACTACAAGTGAGTTTCCACAATGTGGAGGCACAGAGGTACATTTCGGACTCCTTACCTCTTCCGGTTCCCAAATTTGGTCCATTTGATGTTCCTCCCTTGGATTGAGACCGTTTCACTCATGTTTGTCCTCATAGTCATGTGTAGAAGCTATTAATCCATGTTTGGTAAGTATGGGTCCATCTAGTTCATCTTATACACTACAAGTGAGTTTCCACAATGTGGAGGCACAGAGGTACATTTCGGACTCCTTACCTCTTCCGGTTCCCAAATTTGGTCCATTTGATGTTCCTCCCTTGGATTGAGACCGTTTCACTCATGTTTGTCCTCATAGTCATGTGTAGAAGCTATTAATCCATGTTTTGGTAAGTATGGGTCCATCTAGTTCATCTTATACACTACAAGTGAGTTTCCACAATGTGGAGGCACAGAGGTACATTTCGGACTCCTTACCTCTTCCGGTTCCCAAATTTGGTCCATTTGATGTTCCTCCCTTGGATTGAGACCGTTTCACTCATGTTTGTCCTCATAGTCATGTGTAGAAGCTATTAATCCATGTTTTGGTAAGTATGGGTCCATCTAGTTCATCTTATACACTACAAGTGAGTTTCCACAATGTGGAGGCACAGAGGTACATTTCGGACTCCTTACCTCTTCCGGTTCCCAAATTTGGTCCATTTGATGTTCCTCCCTTGGATTGAGACCGTTTCACTCATGTTTGTCCTCATAGTCATGTGTAGAAGCTATTAATCCATGTTTTGGTAAGTATGGGTCCATCTAGTTCATCTTATACACTACAAGTGAGTTTCCACAATGTGGAGGCACAGAGGTACATTTCGGACTCCTTACCTCTTCCGGTTCCCAAATTTGGTCCATTTGATGTTCCTCCCTTGGATTGAGACCGTTTCACTCATGTTTGTCCTCATAGTCATGTGTAGAAGCTATTAATCCATGTTTTGGTAAGTATGGGTCCATCTAGTTCATCTTATACACTACAAGTGAGTTTCCACAATGTGGAGGCACAGAGGTACATTTCGGACTCCTTACCTCTTCCGGTTCCCAAATTTGGTCCATTTGATGTTCCTCCCTTGGATTGAGACCGTTTCACTCATGTTTGTCCTCATAGTCATGTGTAGAAGCTATTAATCCATGTTTTGGTAAGTATGGGTCCATCTAGTTCATCTTATACACTACAAGTGAGTTTCCACAATGTGGAGGCACAGAGGTACATTTCGGACTCCTTACCTCTTCCGGTTCCCAAATTTGGTCCATTTGATGTTCCTCCCTTGGATTGAGACCGTTTCACTCATGTTTGTCCTCATAGTCATGTGTAGAAGCTATTAATCCATGTTTTGGTAAGTATGGGTCCATCTAGTTCATCTTATACACTACAAGTGAGTTTCCACAATGTGGAGGCACAGAGGTACATTTCGGACTCCTTACCTCTTCCGGTTCCCAAATTTGGTCCATTTGATGTTCCTCCCTTGGATTGAGACCGTTTCACTCATGTTTGTCCTCATAGTCATGTGTAGAAGCTATTAATCCATGTTTTGGTAAGTATGGGTCCATCTAGTTCATCTTATACACTACAAGTGAGTTTCCACAATGTGGAGGCACAGAGGTACATTTCGGACTCCTTACCTCTTCCGGTTCCCAAATTTGGTCCATTTGATGTTCCTCCCTTGGATTGAGACCGTTTCACTCATGTTTGTCCTCATAGTCATGTGTAGAAGCTATTAATCCATGTTTTGGTAAGTATGGGTCCATCTAGTTCATCTTATACACTACAAGTGAGTTTCCACAATGTGGAGGCACAGAGGTACATTTCGGACTCCTTACCTCTTCCGGTTCCCAAATTTGGTCCATTTGATGTTCCTCCCTTGGATTGAGACCGTTTCACTCATGTTTGTCCTCATAGTCATGTGGAGAACCTATTAATCCATGTTTGGGTAAGTATGGGTCCATCTAGTTCATCTTATACACTACAAGTGAGTTTCCTCAATGTGGAGTCACAGAGGTACATTTCGGACTCCTTACCTCTTCCGGTTCCCAAATTTGGTCCATTTGATGTTCCTCCCTTGGATTGAGACCGTTTCACTCATGTTTGTCCTCATAGTCATGTATAGAACCTATTAATCCATGTTTGGGTAAGTATGGGTCCATCTAGTTCATCTTATACACTACAAGTGAGTTTCCTCAATCTGGAGTCACAGAGGTACATTTCGGACTCCTTACCTCTTCCGGTTCCCAAATTAGGTCCATTTGATGTTCCTCCCTTGGATTGAGACCGTTTCACTCATGTTTGTCCTCATAGTCATGTGGAGAACCTATTAATCCATGTTTGGGTAAGTATGGGTCCATCTAGTTCATCTTATACACTACAAGTGAGTTTCCTCAATCTGGAGTCACAGAGGTACATTTCGGACTCCTTACCTCTTCCGGTTCCCAAATTGGTCCATTTGATGTTCCTCCCTTGGATTGAGACCGTTTCACTCATGTTTGTCCTCATAGTCATGTGGATAGAACCTATTAATCCATGTTTGGGTAAGTATGGGTCCATCTAGTTCATCTTATACACTACAAGTGAGTTTCCTCAATCTGGAGTCACAGAGGTACATTTCGGACTCCTTACCTCTTCCGGTTCCCAAATTTGGTCCATTTGATGTTCCTCCCTTGGATTGAGACCGTTTCACTCATGTTTGTCCTCATAGTCATGTAGAACCTATTAATCCATGTTTGGGTAAGTATGGGTCCATCTAGTTCATCTTATACACTACAAGTGAGTTTCCACAATGTGGAGTCACAGAGGTACATTTCGGACTCCTTACCTCTTCCGGTTCCCAAATTTGGTCCATTTGATGTTCCTCCCTTGGATTGAGACCGTTTCACTCATGTTTGTCCTCATAGTCATGTATAGAACCTATTAATCCATGTTTGGGTAAGTATGGGTCCATCTAGTTCATCTTATACACTACAAGTGAGTTTCCTCAATGTGGAGTCACAGAGGTACATTTCGGACTCCTTACCTCTTCCGGTTCCCAAATTGGTCCATTTGATGTTCCTCCCTTGGATTGAGACCGTTTCACTCATGTTTGTCCTCATAGTCATGTGTAGAAGCTATTAATCCATGTTTGGGTAAGTATGGGTCCATCTAGTTCATCTTATACACTACAAGTGAGTTTCCTCAATCTGGAGTCACAGAGGTACATTTCGGACTCCTTACCTCTTCCGGTTCCCAAATTTGGTCCATTTGATGTTCCTCCCTTGGATTGAGACCGTTTCACTCATGTTTGTCCTCATAGTCATGTAGAACCTATTAATCCATGTTTGGGTAAGTATGGGTCCATCTAGTTCATCTTATACACTACAAGTGAGTTTCCTCAATGTGGAGTCACAGAGGTACATTTCGGACTCCTTACCTCTTCCGGTTCCCAAATTAGGTCCATTTGATGTTCCTCCCTTGGATTGAGACCGTTTCACTCATGTTTGTCCTCATAGTCATGTATAGAACCTATTAATCCATGTTTGGGTAAGTATGGGTCCATCTAGTTCATCTTATACACTACAAGTGAGTTTCCACAATGTGGAGTCACAGAGGTACATTTCGGACTCCTTACCTCTTCCGGTTCCCAAATTTGGTCCATTTGATGTTCCTCCCTTGGATTGAGACCGTTTCACTCATGTTTGTCCTCATAGTCATGTAGAACCTATTAATCCATGTTTGGGTAAGTATGGGTCCATCTAGTTCATCTTATACACTACAAGTGAGTTTCCACAATGTGGAGTCACAGAGGTACATTTCGGACTCCTTACCTCTTCCGGTTCCCAAATTTGGTCCATTTGATGTTCCTCCCTTGGATTGAGACCGTTTCACTCATGTTTGTCCTCATAGTCATGTATAGAACCTATTAATCCATGTTTGGGTAAGTATGGGTCCATCTAGTTCATCTTATACACTACAAGTGAGTTTCCACAATGTGGAGTCACAGAGGTACATTTCGGACTCCTTACCTCTTCCGGTTCCCAAATTTGGTCCATTTGATGTTCCTCCCTTGGATTGAGACCGTTTCACTCATGTTTGTCCTCATAGTCATGTATAGAAGCTATTAATCCATGTTTGGGTAAGTATGGGTCCATCTGTTCATCTTATACACTACAAGTGAGTTTCCACAATGTGGAGTCACAGAGGTACATTTCGGACTCCTTACCTCTTCCGGTTCCCAAATTAGGTCCATTTGATGTTCCTCCCTTGGATTGAGACCGTTTCACTCATGTTTGTCCTCATAGTCATGTATAGAAGCTATTAATCCATGTTTGGGTAAGTATGGGTCCATCTAGTTCATCTTATACACTACAAGTGAGTTTCCTCAATCTGGAGTCACAGAGGTACATTTCGGACTCCTTACCT